>CM031239.1:380043095-380642573 GCA_018340775.1 Taxus wallichiana var. yunnanensis | reverse complement strand
ATTCAAGAAACATAAGTGATTATCTCCTTTAAATTCTTTGATGCTTTTAAGAAAAGAAAATGTTGGTGGGAAGGCTTTTTTACATGTGAACTATCCTGTATAGCAAATGCAACCAAGGGATGGTTCTGGGTAATGTTTCGTGAGGAGTCCTGGATGGCACTTCAAGAAAAGACGGTAAGCATACGGCTTCCTCGAGCATAGTGGGCCTACCCCCGCACTCTTCCACACAATCGCCAAGCGATAAGTGGAGTCTGGGTAAGTCGGCCAATATATACCAAAATCTTCCGTGAATCCTATAGCTGCTGCTCGAGTGACTAACTGCCAGCAGGCTCCTTCCTCTCGATATCACTTCCAAAGTGAAAGCAGGCCAAAGGGAAGGAATTTTTGTTTAAAATGCTTTATACCTAAGTGATTTTGCTTTGTGTGCAAGGGTGAAAAATAAAAATCAAATAGTGGGTTTACTACTGCATTTTGATCAATCTTTCCAAATTCTAATTTAAAACTAGATGAAAAACACGATGAAGAACGATAAAGGAAAAGTTCTTTTTACACTTAAAAACGAAGTGTTTGATTTCGATGAAGACAAGTCAAACATGATTCTTCTCCAAATGCGATTAAGTTCTTTGCTAAATTAAAATCATGAAGCCTGATCACGTGATAGTGAATCGACAAAGAAATCCCTAAAAAAGGAGAAACACCGTAAAAGAGGAATAAATACGTGAGATTTAGGCTTCAAGAAAAGGACTTAAAGTAAGTCGCCATTGCTGAGCTCTTCCCCTGAACAATCCCAACTAACAACTGTGCGTTCTGCAAGAAGAGGTTAAGCGCATACACCGTAACAGAAAATCCGTAAAGATATATCCCGATAATCTATGAAATGAGAAATCTTCTATTCTATGAAAATAGAAAAATTTCAAGAATAACGGTATTACGATAAAAAGCAAAAGATTGAAATGATGAAAAGAGACGTTGCTGCAAATAGACCTGATAGAATCAGTTGAAGCAAAAAGAACAAAGCTCAAAACTAGGAAAGAAATGAACTTACCAATAAGTGGACTTTGGTTCGGGTCCCACCGTGCCGCTTCAAGGTGTTGCCAGTAATGTAGATCAAGTTGATTTCGCCATATCACATTCGCCCAGTTAACGCACTAAACTAAACACAAAACCCCCGAAACTCTCCAATGAAATCGACATTGGCGAAGATGCAGTACTTACGGAGGAAGCCGGGCGAGATATGATATGGCACACGAGCAATTCGCATAATAGATCCGGTGCAACACCGATAATTATTGTAGAAGCGCCGTCGATAAGGCATGATTTGCTTGTTTTCCAAGGCTATATTTGAGTCGACCGAAAGTTGATGGCTAGCTTTCGCTAGACATATGCCTAGTCAAGCTCTCTAAGTGGTTGGGAAAGTGTCAATTTGACGCTTGAAGGGAAAGTTATAAGGATTAACTGGCCAACATAAAGCGATAAGTCAAAGTTAGGAGTTATGTCATTGTGAGAACCACCACGATGGTGCTTTAACAAGCCTACTATACATAATCCCACACATGCACCTGGGTACTGCACTCGAGAATAGTATAATGAAAAATTTGTCACAATAAGTAATCGTGAAGTTACATACAAGACAATCCTCACAGTCAAAAACTCATACGACCGCCAATGAGGGCCCTGGCACTGGTCAAGTTTACATCGGCTCACTTGTCCGAACACTATGTTAAGGTCGCTAGACTGACGCGACTGTTTTGACTGACACTCGACCAATCTTTGGAGCAAATTTATCTTGAGTATACGGACTTACGGTGATTGTATTCATTGATGTGCTGGAGTCATAAATATCCTCCTAGATAGCCTTCTATCGTGGATCGATCATGGTTGCGGTAAGCGACGATGATGGCGAGATGCTGAGTCACTTCCGTTTCCACTCAAAGGATTTTCATCTCACAAATCCGCCTAATTTGTCACCCACAACAAAGTTAATCATATCTCTGTATTCCTCACAACTCACATATCCTCTGCCATAATAAAGATTATGCAGCTAAGTGCACTATAAATTGTTTCGCCTAATGACCTACTTAAAAATCTATCAATAAGAATTAGACAATTCTGTTTCAGTCCAAAATACCGAAAATATCCTGATACTCTGCTTATTATGCCAATCGACAACAGTATAGAACTTAATCGGCGCCATTATATGTGTTTGCTACCATCACGAACAGACTCGATTATGGCCATAAATAAAATATGTGTTCTACCAGAAAGATGATAAGTGTACCCTTAATACGGAAATATCCAGGAAGCCGCAGAAATGATGTGATACATGTATAGGACAAATTCCCAGTAGATAAGTGATTAAGATGCATGGGAAGAAGCATCAAATATTTAATATTTAATCACCATGGGTAAGGATATGATGGGGTGACTAAAATTTAGAGTAAGGATAATCACAATTGGATAATATCCTAAGGGGATATTCCGTGACGAAAACGTCTGGTGTTACTCCAACAAGTAATGGATGAGAGGGAGACCAAATTGAGTAACCACCTCATGTCTACATCCCATCTCTAAAGATTCTACCTCATCTCAAATGCTCTTCCGTCATTTTCCTTCCAAACACTCATCCCTCTCCAAACAAACAAGAAGTTTTACCTCCCATCCCACCACACAAACAATCACAGGCATGGTCAATCCCCAACCTAGCCACTCCTCCAGCCTTTCCCAAGTCCAATGCCGAGTGGAGACTCAAGAATCCACTCAAGGAGAACAACAAGAAGAGGAGCCCAACAAAAATAAGTGATATATAGGCAACATGAAGAGTTGGGCTACCAAATTTGGGTTTACAAAGATCTCCTCGATGGTCAAGCTAATAGAGAAGGTCAAGATTTAAGAACCAATGGTGGCTAAGGCTGATTTTGGCACAGGAAGAAGAGCAAGAACAAGAGGGGGAACAATCAGTCCCTTTAAAGCCCACATTGAACAGGTAGAATACAACTGGGAGATATCAAATTAGTAAGCCGAGGCCACTCAATGGGAAGAAGGCATCATTGAAGATTTTTTCGCTTTCATTTCAAGGGCCTGATTTGATTGGGATGAACCCATGATGGAAGAGGACTATACAATTCCAGAGAGGTTTCTGGCTAAGTGTGAGAGTTAAGGCCACAAAGGGGAAACCTTCCTAGCTTCTTCCTCCCACTTCATCCCCTTCTGAAGCTCCTGATGTTGAATAAAGTTTGATCTCTCAAACTTCATGTTTGAGGAAGAGAGAAACCATGGTGAGCAAGTTATAGCATCAAGAGACACTACGAAGGAGGTAGAGCACTGCAACAAGACAAGATGCAGACTTCACCTGTTAGACTCCTGAAGATTGCTTTAATGATGAGGAGCATGAGGAGATAACATCATTTTTTCCTCCATCTTCAACCTTCCAAGATTACACGAACCTACGTCGCCATGAAGGGAGTAACATCCAAGGACAACAACTTGTGATCTCACAACGGCCCTCTAGAACCAAGGCCTGGAAGATCTTGATCTTCCATGTTCTTCAAAGGAGGAGGAAGAGAAAAGGCAAGAGGATGTCATCATCTCCTCACACCAACCACTCAAGAAGGTCCACAAGAAGACTCTCCATTTTTGTGGAGTTAATTTTAGAGAAATGGGCACATCCAAAGGATCAAACCATGCTCAATCGTATTTGCCTACTGAGCCAAAGGAGAAACTAAAACTAGTCATGCCTACTTTTAGGCATGAGGATGGGCTACAAAGCACCAAGGATCAATCACATACCTCTTCAATCCAAATGCAAAGAGTAACTAAAAGAGGTATTGGTTTTGTCTTTAGTCGATACTTTGGTGATTTGGGTGGAAGAACAACTTGTAGTTAGTTTTTCACTCATCCAACCAAAGCCATGTTCAAAGGCACAAATCAGCTTGTATGGCTTGCATTATTTTTGAGGAAGGGAAGTATCTCTCCTCGCCAAATAAGTGCAGGTTTTGTTTGAGTTCCTTCTGCTTTGGTTAGAGTGAGTCTAGGTAGGTTTGTTTTTCAGCAAAGAAGTGCTTTTACACACTGCATGTTCCATTTGAGCATGTACGTATGATTTTCAATTTGTACATAGTTTTGGTGTTGTTGTATCAAGTTTCAGTAGATAAGGTATCTCAGCTGGTTTTCGTGAAGTTCAACTTCAAGTTTCAAGTGGTTTCAAGTGATTCGCAGGTCCGCAAAGTGCATGCAGAGTCGTGGAGTCCATTTTATGCGTTAAGGACTGTTGTCATGGCCATCATTCTCGACTCCATGCCCAATGGATGCTCTAAGGCCACCGGTCTTTTCATCTAAAGCAGTGATGTCCCCGTGAGTCACCAATCATTATCCCAAATTTTCCTACTTCTGAAAATTTGGCCGAGACAAATCCTACACATAAGGAAATTATGAAGGAAATGACTCAAACTCCATGAGCTCACATTTCAGTGATGACAAACAAGGTTATAGTGAGACTCTACAATGGAACGACTTGAGCGTGCATTTTAAAGTTTAAACGACTCGTGGAGAAAAAAGAGAAGCTCAAACAAGCGCCGCATCTCCACATGTCTCAGACGAAACAGAGGTAGGGGTAAATGGCCGGGCAGTAGCTTCTGTGGCATGTTAGGGTGCAAGGGGGCTTTTTGAGTTTTGAGTTTCATGCGAAAAGGGGGAAAATATAAATTACGATCCGTAAGCCCGATTTTTGCTCTAATTGACCGCCACGTGTCCCATATCAAAGGGGACCCATTTTTCAAGTTGTTTCCCTCCCTCCTATACGACTCGATACAAACTTCAAATGGGCATATCTTTCACTCTTACAGGCTTGAAATATTGCGAATCCGACATATCAGAAGTGCTCTCGATGTCCTCTACGCCATGAAAGGATTAAAAATCATTTTTAGCCTCGTAGGTAAAACGAAGAAGAAGAGTCTTCCACCCATTAACACAAAATCCAATATCTTCAACTACCGATCCGATTCACTTTACTTAATCCGGCTGGGAAACTGTGGTTACATATCATGGGAAACTTTGTAAAGGTATCATATTCAAAGGTCGAGATTTCAAAGCCGGATTCAATGCATATCTCGTGGTGGTCAAGTAGATTCAATTTTTTTCCTCTTCTCTCTTATTCTTCTATATATTGTAAACACTTTTCATTTCAAAAGGCAGAGACATTTGGGCATAGAGAAACTCTATCAAATTTGTTTCGATCGACACTTTTTTGAGCAAAGAAAACCTTCTCCCACGCCTAAAAAAATGTATTTTCAGGCTCTTCATTCTAGAAAATGTAATGGTATGTGCACCTTCTAGAGCAATAAAACATGTTTTGTGGTGTTCTTCAACCTTTCGTATCATTTTTTTAGTTTCTCCGTGCCTCTCCCTTCCGTAGATTTATTTTTCTTTGTATGTATTTCACATTCGCAGGCAGTGCAAGATGTCAGTGTTTCGTAGAGTTTAATGGTGAATTTGAAGATCTAGGCCATGTCACTTTTGTCCCGATCTCCTGCCTCCATTTTCCTCGTTTCTTTCTCCTGGCTGTAATATCTCGCTTCTTTGTCACAATATCAGATCACCGCTTTATTTGGAACATGTTTCTATTTTTCGCCTTTCTCTCTCTCTCCTCGTCTCCTCGGAAGTGATTAGGATTAGATTAGCCTGTCTCGCACAGAATAACTTCATGGTGGTAGTTTAGAGGAACCAACCTTCTCTCGGGAAAGCTTTCCCATTCGCAAGGTCCCACACCTGGGGAAGTTCAATGTTATACAAATCACACCAAATGAGTCTACCTTTTTGAAAAGTAGATCCATAACTCATTTCTGGGGGTGTCATGTGATTTCGCACTATCACAGCTTCTTTCTTGAATCGGTGTGACCATTGAGCAATGCAAGGCATGAGAATCTCGGTTAACAAGAAAACAAATTTTTGAAGATTTCAAGGACATGAATTTTAACTTATATTTTTTTCTTTAATTTTGGAATTTTATTATTTTTTGGGTCGAATGGGGCACAAGATAAGCAAAATTTAAATGATGGGTGCCAAAAATGTTTAGTGAACTATTTTTTTAGTGGACAAATATGAGTTATGTCAAATCTCTAAGGACTAGGTCCCTTCACATTTAAATAAGACACTCTCATTTATCAAAGTTGGAAATTATGTAGACCTATCTAACATCAGGGGTAGTTATAGATCTGTAATGTGTAGGAACACCCTTTTCAGAATTCATGACAATCATCCAGAGAGGAAGGAATTTACATATAGGTGAGGAGGGAAGGATAGAAAAAGATTTTTTAAAAATGAGAAAGGATCTATTTCATTAAGAAACCTCAAAATTCATTAACCAATAACCCATAATAGATTTCTAGTTTGATTAAAGAAAGGTAGGAAAACATATGCAATCACATAAGGTCTCATGAAATTATGACACAAAGTCAATACAAATTTCAACTAGTTATTCTCATTTCATTCAAAGAGGTAAAAACACTCTGCTTCTTATAAAATAAAAATTACAATATACTTGGCTAAGTATTTAAGATAAAATGGAGGAAAATATTATGCGTAAATCAAGAATACAATTTACTAGGGAGAGAGATCATGCGATCCCCTGTAATGGAGAAGTCATTATAATATATAGCCCCTCGTGACATGCCTTTTTGAATTCCCCGTGAACTTTCATACTCCCGACTAAAATAATACATTGGTTCCATATTTTAAGAAAATTACTTTTACAATAAAGGAATATTAAATCACTTAAGTGAATAAGACAAAATTAGTAAAAAAATGGACCCCAAAAATTAAATCCAAATCACCAAGTACACAAAGTCACTTTTATAAAAATATGATTTCACATGAAGAAATAAAAGTAGGGGTAAAAAGAAGGGAATAAAATAAACTATCCCACATGGAGCTATAGGTGATGAAGACACTCAATTCACTACGCTGAGGAGTATTCTAAGATTTCACCGGCTTGGAGTGAATCTTGACACTACATGTGGAATTTAGGGTGCATGGTGATTTTCATCAAAATATATATGAAATTTAGACAAATAAAAGAACTTATATTGATCTGTATGATATAGTACATTTTAGAATAAGTCATGTATCGTAAATACCAGGCACAGAGTAATGACCATAGCATCATTGAGGTAATGATTCACGACCGATTCCCCCCGCGGTATAAGCAATGTCATGCAAGGAGTATGAGGTGACAAAAGAGGACTGCACTAAATATCAGAGTCAGGTTTACGTACGTCATAAAGTGGGACGGCCAATAAAACCAAGGCACACACAAACAAATGTGGTTATGATAAGCAAGCTTGTTAGTATACAAGCAAAGAAAAACACGCAATGTATAAGAAAATGTAATGCTATGCATAATAGTGCAACATGCGAAGACACAAGTAAGACAATGTAGACCGCGAAAATTAGGTTGCAAGACAACACGAGACACCACCACAATATGTCGCAAGACAATCAAGGTCAACTAGGCTAAAAGAAGACAAATGTGCACACAAGACAAAGGGGGCAAAGCCTGCAAATAATGGCAAACAAAGAGCAAGTAAGGGCAAGCAATAACAAGAATGATGAGCAGACAACCATGGTGGCAAGAACAGACGTACATAACAAATGTTTCATACGATAAGCACCCATTAAGATGTTAGAAAGATAAAAGTATGTCAAAACATGTATAATATGATAATATAATGTGCTATGTAAACAATAACACCTATATCATACAAAAGTGGATGCCCCTGTGATCCATGTCTCTTGTGGGACTAGTATTAGGTATTACGCCGAGCATCCATATCAGGTGTGTAAGAGATTTTGTATAATGGATGATCATGTAATTGAGGGTGAAGGAAAGTGAATACGCATGCACGTGCGTATGATAAAGATAATGACATATAAGATATCTATCTAGCATGTGTAATGTAATGGAGGCGCACGTTAACAAGTAAATATAAGCAAGACTAAGTGCAACCAAGATAGCAAGTGGGTATGATGAATGAGGTGGAATGGAATGCAGCAGGAATGATAGGAGCAATGTGCCCCCCGAGTGGATACGTATCTATGTATTGAGAGGTTCATTTATTTATGCCCTCACCAAGAAATGAACTAAATGAGGAGTGCATCATTGGGAAATGATCTAAATGTGTGTAATGTGAAGATGTGACCGCAAAGTGTGGCTAGTGTAATGTGTGAGTGAATGAGTGAGTCTGATTGATTGATCGAGTGATTAAATGTACAAATTAAATGTACAAGTGTGATGAGGTCCATTTGAGATGTATACCCTCAAGAAACATGAGCATGGACCGCAGTAACTAGAGTGTGTAATGGGGTAATGACCGTAACATGCAGAAGGCAGATGTAAAGAGATAGCAGTGAATGTTAGCCTAATATAGTGAATGAGAGCACAATGCATGTATGTGAGATGCTATGAGAGAACATGTCTTAAATGTATGATGCGCTTGATACGGGAGTATGTAGCATGTAAATATCTAGGTGTGATGCATGAGAGTATAAGACACGTGTTGATGTTAGCAGGGGGAGAGACTAAATGTGATGCCCCAGCATAACATGATGGTGAGGAAAAGAGATCAAGTAACGCTTACATAGAGGTCAGAAGTCATGGTCATGGATAACAACCAAAAAGGTAAAGCATCTGATATATAATAAGCAAAAGGTCATAAGTTGATCATGTAGTGAGCCATTATGGCAAGAAGGTCAGAGCATGCCCGGCAATGGCATATTCTTCATCAAAACAAGAAAGGGCACAATGGACAACCATGTGCATGTTAAGACATAAGATTTTATTAATAGATGAGGAAGGAATTCATTACAAATGAAAACATGGTCTAAAGGTATGTTGAAATGAGATCTCGATATGATCAGATCTAAGGTACACCAAATATAGTCAAGCTAAGACTCGACTCAAGTGTGGGGGTGGGAGTATGCACAAGGATTTCGCGTACGAAACACTTCGTGAGATGAAAGACGTGAAGCCCATAAGAAACAATAATGGGATGAAAACATGAGGAAAGATGAGGAGCATAGGGCGTAAGGAAATATGTCCTCAACCACAAAACCTAGTTGAAGCTAAGCCATCATGTGTGCATATAAGTGTCATCACAAGTAAATGCATGCTGAAATAGAATCATTTATGAAAACGATATACAAAGGGGAGGCAATAATTTGGATGACGTGAATCAAGTAGGTTATGACATTTAGTGATCGGGAAAAGGGATAAGCAATACGATAAAGTATCATAATAGTAAAGATGCGCAGAGGTAGTGTCAAGATACTCGTATCTATCATGTAAATAACACCCTAGCAAGTGGTGGTAAATGATCTGTAGTATCCATGTGGTCGTGGTTCATTTCCAAGTACCATCTCGAACAGGTGGAGAATACCTCGTGAATATCCCTCGAGGCCAGTGGTGCTTTCAGATGAGGTTTCACCGATTGGGGGTCTAAAATTTCACTGATGCAAACAAATGTACGCTTACATCTCTGACGCGGGAGATTTTTTCTGTAAGCAAAAAAAATGATCCGAGTATCCATGGATCCTTAGCGACGTCACTCACTCAGTGACGCATCATTAGTCTGACGCAAGTAGGAATTCAGTAGGTATGCGCACAATGCATTATCACGCCGCGACTAATAAAAATTCAATGGCACATCGATCACTAAACCGCTTTCTCATCATTTTCCAGTGCCCGCATCAACGTCCGCCAAATTCTTTCGCACACAATGCCTGTACAATATCTACTGAACCTCTCGAATGGCCAACAACCGTAATGGTACGCAAAGACGCCATCGGGTCAAGTGACGCAATAGAGGTCTAGTGACGCAAACAACCATTTTCCTGTAATCCATCGTCAATATGCACAAAGAAATCATTGTGTTAAGGGTTCTTCGCCCCCCGCGTCAACACTTCTCACGCTACATACGTATTGCCACGTGTCAATAAGCCTCACAGTAATCACCTGCATTCTTGTCGCGAAAACAATGCACAAAGCACAAGAATCAACTTCTGTGTTATATCAACTGACGAGCCAAATTACGTGATCGCGTAATGTTAAGCTCTCGAGTATACTACCCGGTACTAATCAGCTAGGGTTTTTAAGAGTCTCGATGTTTTCAAATTAAGGCTATCTATTAAAAAAAATATACTGATATTTTAAAGTAACGAACAGACACCGACCCACTCCAAAATAATTCACCTTTCAAATTTTCCTAAAATGAAATTTCTTTCTGCCATATTACTGAATATTCGCCACTAAAATTATCCCCGCCATGGGTAGGGTTCAGTAGGATATCAAATTCAAGTAGGAATTATAGTATCGGATCACTATCACAATATTCGAATGGGTCACGATCACTAAAACCGTATATTTTATGCCCTCATGTATGAATTTATCACACCGATGTATCAATAAAGGAAATGACATAAGTGTGAAGCCACGCTACCGACCGAGTAAATAAGTTATTACAAAACCGTAAAGTGCAATGACAAAGAAAATTGGTTAACAAGTTTAAGTAATATGTTGAGAGAAATCCCAACAAGTGTTTGATATATTGAATATGATGCATATTAGTAGGAATGTGACGTGGTAAGAAGAGAGTTTTCGATTCCACATCTATTAATTCGTGATTAATAAGAAAGAAATAATTACTGTGAGATAGGTCCCGATGAAAGATCCTAGAAAGATAAGAATAATGGAGGTAGGAGGATCCTAAGAGCATTTTAGATCAAGATCGTGTTCATAGCAAAAATGATTAAGCTAAACGCTATTTTTTATGCCTAATCTAAATGTTATCAGTAAATCTTCAGAACTGCAATAAACAATTCAGCCAAAATTACCCTAACCAAACTAAGTAAGAAATTACAAAACCCTAAATGCAAAAAGAAGGTAAAAAGCCTTAAGTAATTCGAAATCCCAAAATAGTGTAAAAAATTGGAAAACTAGAAAATGACGGGCACCTCTACCGTCACACCCAAACTAAAAAAAATGCATATATGGAAGAATAGGCTGACCAGCGCCCATGAGAGTGACAGGGGCACTGTGGGCCACCCCAATGGTCCTAAGTGCTCGGGTCTATGGAAATTTCAAGAAACCTCCACCGAGCAGTGGTCACCGGGTTGTTTGATGTTGTTCTCCTTGGTCGTTATGAGGTCGTTGGAAACCTACAATGAAATATGAACCTACAAAAATGTAAAGATAAAGCATCAAATCCTCAAAATAGAAAGATCCTAAAATGAGGGGTCGTATTGTCCTTAGTCATTAACAACCTGGTGAACTTCATTTACTGCGTGTTAGATGGATGCAATAGAGATCTTATATGCTTTATGGATGCAACCTTAGGTGGTGATAGTTACATGCTTAGTGTTTCGTCCTCTTATTACGATCACATAACTTAATGTTTATATGATTATTTTGCTTGAATTTCATGATTAACCCTAAAAAGGCCGATTCCCAAAAAGATAAGATGCTCAAACGGATAAAAAGGACCTAAAAAGTGTCAGTAAATTACAAAGGGGACAGGGCGCCTAGAGGGGACGAGGACTCGACCACCCGGCATCCCGGGCTGGGTCCCGGTCAGTCCCTGTGTCTGTGATGATAAATGCCAAGGTATAAAAAGATGACTCGAGCAAGTAAGAGTGAAAGACTAAAAGTGGCAATAGCAAGTAAATAAAGGTGGCCAAAGACATGGATTAATTAATACTTTTCCTACTTAGGAATCATATGAATAGGTAGATTATGTAGCTAGACTAGATCAATACCCAAAGTGCATGATTTTTGTCTACACCCATTCTAGGTGCCCTTACCCAAGAAGATCTGCGCAAATGCATTTAATTTTTGAGAGCTATGGTGACACTTCTCCCCTCTCGTTTAGTTAGTCACTTCGCCACACCATGATTGATTACTTAATCGCCTAAGTCCTTTTTATCTCTTCATTTGCACTTAGGGTTTTAAATCTTATTGCTTATTTTCTCGGGTCTATTTTATACTTAATCGCTTTATTATTTTACTACTACATTGTAATTAGATTTAGAATCTATAAATTCTATATTTGCTTAATCAGCTATTTACTAGAAATGTACATTTATCTTTCATTATGTCATAGAGTTCATGAATATTCGCAATTATAGTCTGTTTAAATGGATAAAGCTAATGAGTATGGTTTCCATTAATAAGTATTAATGGTGATGTCCATCAATGACCACCGGTGATTAAGAAAAATATGAAAATATATGCCCGATTTGATCAGTGCAATGTAACAACAAATGATAAATAATTAAATGCAATATGATCCAAGAACTAAACAATTAAGAATCAAACCCTAGTTACAAAGGAGAGATAAAATGACTTAGCTATTTTATAATTTGTCATGATCGTAAGCCAAAGTGTTGACCAAGTGAACAAAGAGGGAGAGGGTGTCACACAGAGCCTCGAAAAATGTGTGTACCGACACTCTTCCCCGGACATGGTGCTTGAAAAGGGGCAAAGGTGATATGTGGGCACCTCGACTCCGCTTTGGGTGCTTATGATCACAACAAGCTTAGAAAACATCCTTTGATGGTCGTAAGGTGTTATTTATCTTTCACCTTTGGTAGCTAGTATGTCGCACAACATTCATCGAGGAGAAACAAGCAAATAACCCGCAGAAATATTCCACCCGCAAAACCCTCAAAGAGACATTAAATCCTAAAAAGAAAGATGCAAAATGAGGGGGTCGGATTTTCCTCACTGCCAAACGAGTGAACTTACGATCTGAGTGTCGCACTACATTTCATACCCAATGTAGTTCTAGGTATGTATGTGTGTGTGTGGAATTTTACCCTAGGTGGCTCTTACAAGTGTCACACTTGATAATGAGAAAAGTAGCTAGATGTAAAGAAATGTAATAAATGTGTGCATGGAATAATGAACTTCCTCTTATGAAGTGTACGCAGAGAATGCAATCCTCGCCTCTTTGAATGAATGCTAAAATGGATGTGTGAATGCTCTTTAATAGCCTTTTTAGATGCAACCTTAGGTGGTGATAGTTATTGCTTTAGTGCTCAGTCCTTTATTATGATCACATAAATTTATATTTATATGACTCCCTGCTCAATTTCATAATTAAACCCTAAAAGTGATGACTACCAAAAAGATAATATGCTCAAATGGATGTAAAGGACCAAAATATGTGGACAAAGTATGAGAGGTCAAGGGCACCCAAAAGGGACCTGGGCACCAACCGACATGTCCCGGCTAAGCATCATGTCGAAGGTGAGAAAGGTCAAGGTGTATAAAGGCAGATCAACTAAAAGGAGGTAAGACCAAAAGTGGTAACAAAGAAAGTAAAGATGGTCAAAGACATGGGTTAATTAAAGATGTGTCTTACTTAGCAATCACATGAATAATAAGTATGCAATAAGGACTAAATAGACACCCAAAGTGTGTGACTTTTGTGTCTACACTCACTGCCCCCACTTTATGTTGTTGAGAGAATACTCATAATATAAAGTAGATAAGAGATGCTGCACCTAATAACCATCTAGATCAATGGTGAAAGTGTGTTTAGAAACAGTAAAAGTGTGGAAAGATAAAATGGAAGGGTGGATGCTAAGGAGGAGAAAGTGCAAAAAGTGATGATGACCCTAGTAGTAAAGCATGTGTAAATGATGCAATGGTACCTATTGTCATGTGTATATTTCAATGTGATTGATGTTTGTCATTGCTGATGTGATGATCGTGGCTATTGCTTTCCCATAAAGATGGACCCGCAAAAGAGAAGAACGAACAAGTAGTCAAATACGCGCAGATATGATAAAAAATCATGTAAAATATGAAAATGTGAAAAAGGATCCTCAAGATGATAAAAAGTATGTAAAATATGAAAATGTGATAAGGAAACATGTAGACTTGTTTTGTGATGAGAAAAAGGTGTAGAAATGATCCTCAAGATGTCAGAAGAACAAGTTTTTCAGTGATCTCACGCTAGTCAGACTCCGACAAGTGCAATTTTTAAGGGCAATCTCACACCAAGACATAAGAAGTGTAGTGATAAAAGTCTGTGTGTCATCCTTCAACCTTTAACTATTTCCTCGTAAATGTAGAACACCACCGCATATGGTGTGTAAAATCCAACTCTTTTCGAACAATTCGATCCAACGCGAAAGTAGAAATGTCAGTAGTGCATGCATGTCAAGTGCTAAGGATTGTGTGCCTTCTAAAAGCCACTATGTGAAGTTCAGACTATGTGTTGAACCTGTCAAAATGATGTGTAACTACCTCCTCAGTCATACCATCTAGAAGGGTCATCGCACCTGCCGCGCTACCATCCTAATCTAGCGCCGGCGTCTATGCTATGCGTTAAGGACCCAAGTCTGATTTTGAGCCATGTCCGAGACTCGATGAATGTGTTGTTGAAAAATTATTATATGGCGTTGTAGGGGTGACTAATCTACACAAATGATGGCCCCTGCTCGGGGGTGCATGCGACGCCGCTGAGGAGTACGCAGCCTGAAAGGAGGACCAACCACCGTGTCAAATTGTGCCCTATAGGAGAGGAGGGAGGCTTGGTGAAACCAAGACACACACAACAAAGTGGATGGGAGACAAGTGGTAGTACAAGAAAATAAAACATGCATGTAGAAGACAAAATGTAAGTTAAGACACATATGTGTAAGCTGAAGAGGCAAAGAAGAAAATGTAAACACACAAGAAGACATAATGTAGACCACAAAAAGCGGTTTACAAACATGGGACACCACTGCATGATGTCGCAAGAAAATCAAGGTCAAGAAGCCAAAAGTAGACAATGTGCACACAAGACAAAGGGAAATCCTTCAAACAATGACAGACATAAAATAGTAAGTAATGTAACAAACAACCATTAAGCAAAATAGTCCCGTATAACAAATGTCAGCATACTGAAGCACCCATTAAGATGTTAGTAAAGATAAAAGTATGTCAAAAGTGTATGGTTTGATACATAAATAGGCTATGAAAATGAAATAATAACACCTGTAGTACGAAAGTGGATTCCTCAGAGCCACCGCAGGATCGATAATAAACTACGTCAAGCATCCATGTCAAGCGTATATAGATTTGTAAAATCAGATCACAACTAGAAATTAAAGTGAACGTGCATGTGTGTATTATAAATATAATGACATATAAGATATCTATCTAACATGTGTGTAATAAAGTGAACATGTAAAAACATAAGTAAGAAAGAGTAAATGCAACCAAGATATGCAAGTATGTCATGAATGAGATGAAATAGAATGTGCAGTGTGAATTATGCGAGTTACGTGCCCCGAGTGGATGTGGTAATAATGCGATGAGATTCATTTATGTATGCCCCTAGGTAGTCAAGAATGAACCATAAAAGAGAGTGTGCATCGGGAAATGGTTTGAATGTGTGTATTAAAATTATGTGATCACAAAGCACAAAGTGTAGAGTGTAAGTGCTTGAGTGAAAAGTGTGATTGAACACGTGAATGTGGTGAAGTCTATTTAAGATATAGACCTCAACAATTGAGTATGTACCAGGAACTAGAGTGCGCATAGGGTAATGAGTTTAACTGATGGGAGTAGATGAGTAAGATGTAAAATGCACGTAGTGTGTAGTATATGTCGTGAATGAGAGGATGTGGAGTGTGTATAACGATGTCAGGTGAGGTGTGTAATGTGTTTATTGCACATACGAGAGAAGGATGTCATGAATCACTTTTGGTGAAGTTATGTTGAATGTTGTTGGAAGAAATTGATTGTGGGGCACATATAGTGTGTAATGTTGTGTGCTAAGAGAGATGTGTCAGGAATGTGTTATACTTATAGAGGTCAGATCACATGCTAAAGTGTTGGAGTAGGTCATGTGTCAGGATATGTAAAGCATGTAAGATGTGATCAGATTACAAGAAAGATGTGCCATGTGATGTACGATAGGTATGTCATGAAAGCGCTATGTGTAATATTTTGTAGAGATGTCGAGTGTAATCAGATGTCAGGTTGAATATGCACAAAGAATATGTGTTATTATCAGGTTGAAGTCAGATTGACAGATATGCATAAAGAGAGTGTATTGATGGAGTAGGGATGTGTTATGTGTGGAAGAATATGTGTTAGAAATAGAATAGTGTGTAATGTAGTGTATAGTGTGTGAGGTTCATGTGCTTAAGATGCCATCAATAGTCATGTGTGAACCAAAGCATTTAGAGTGCGTCATCGAGGAATGACGATACTAATGCATCAAGGTATGTATGATGTCGTGGAAGGCTAGATGTGATGTGTGTGAAGATGTATGACAACTAATAATGTTAGAGGGTGGGGGATGAGTGTGATGCCCCCAAGTGTCTGTATGTTGATGATTTGATTCAATAAATTATGTTCAAATAGAGAGATGTGACGATGATGATAACGAAGGATAATAGATAGTGTATAAATAGTCGAGTAATGCGATATGATGAAAGATCAGATTGTATGTGTGAATAATGATAGATGGTGATAAATTTATGTATGTATGAATGAGTATGAAATAGATAGATATGTTAATGAAGGATGTAATGGGAAGATGAAATGGTTCTTATCAGAAGATACCCTCAACAAAAATATGTAAGAACCGCAATAACACACGTGTGTCATCGTGAAAGGGCGATATCAAAATGTAGCAAGATTCAATGATGTATGTGGGATACTAGATGTAATGTGGCAAGGTGGATGCAAGATACCTGATGGTACTAGGGGCAAAGGAATAAACCGATGCTCCCCTAAGTGTATGATGATAATGAAAGTGATCAAGAACGCCTATCGAGGAGATTTCATCATGTCATGATTAAAGCCGAATGGAGATGCGTGAGAGTCGATAAGCAATCGTGTTCGGGTCGATCTAGAGAGAGCCATCATGGCATAAATTGTACATCCCCATGGCATATTCATCATTAGTGAAGGGTGTTAATCGACATCTATGTGCATACCAACGAGTAAGGTTTCAGGAATAATGAGGAATGAATCATCAGAAACAAAGACGTAGCCAAATGGCATACTAGGGAATGAAATATCAAACAGTAATCGTAGGGTCTAGTGTACCCCAATGTAATCAAGCCAATACTGTCTCGAGCGTAAGTGGAGAAGGGAGAGGAGTGCATGAAAGAAATACAAGAGGTAAAAGATGCAAAGACCATAAGTCGTGGTAATGCAAATAAATCCATAAGAAAGATGAGAATCATGAGGTGGAGGAAAGATGTCGTCCATCGTATATCCTATCCATCATGTGTGCATATAATATCGGAGCAAGTAGGGTCGAATGTACATGTTACCAATAGGAGTTGTTCATGAAAATCGTGGCATGTAAATGGAGGACGATAACGGAGGTGGCACATGCAAGGTGGAGGAGAGATGGAATGACGCCCAATGTCTGACATGCCTCGATAAAGAATCATAGTAGTAAGTAGGCTAAAGGAGGTTTCAATGCAGATGGGACAATATCTAACATGTAAATAACACCTTCAAGTGGTGGCAAATGAGTCGAGTGTCCATGGCTAGTCAGGTTCATCGCGGTAGTAGATGTTCAAATAGAAGTGCAATATCGGGATAATATTTACAATATTTAATCGGGTGACAATCACCGTGATCATCGGGGGTCAGTATTCTATGCCCTCATGTAATAATTTGACACATCGATGTACCTAGAAGGAATTGCTTGCATGACACGCATAGGTAAAGTAAGCCATGGCCTACCAAGTAAATAGTTATATGAAACCAAGAAGTCAATGATAAAGAAAATCAGATAAGAGTTTTTACCCAATCGTGATAGGAAAAGTAATGTGACCTATGCATGGATGAACAGAGCCATCGTAAGCGCGAAGAGAAAGAGATGAAGGACTAACATTAGCAACAAAAAGATCAAGCTTTTCAAGAAATGACATTTCAAACCCAATGTAGTTCTAGGTGTGTGTGTGTGTAGAATTTTTCCTAGCATGTACCTCTCATGGCGATTATGTATCACACTTGATAAAGTTAAAGCAAAGTAGCTAGATGTAAAGAAATGTAATAAATGTATGCATGGGATATAATGAACTTGCCCTCCTATGAAGTCTATGCAAGAATGTAGTCCCTTCCTTGAATGGATGCTATAATAGATGCTTGAATGCTCTTGAATAGCCTTTATTTCGCAACCTTAGGTGGTGATAATGCTAATGCTTAGTGTTCGTCCTTTATTACGATCACATAATTTTATATTTATATGATTCCCTTGCTTGAATTTCATAATTAAACCCAAAAAGGATGACTACCAAAAAGATAAGATGCTCAAACTGATTAAAAGGACCTAAAATATGTGAACAAATTATAAAGAGGTTGGGGGCACCTGTAGGGGGAGGGGGCGCCTGCTGCCGACGCCCCGGTACCGGGCTGCTAAAGTGTCTGGGTGAGAAACACCGAGGTGTATAAAGGCACACTGAAAGCTAAAAGGAGTGTAAGACCAAAAGTGGTAACAAAAAGAAAGTAAAATGACCAAAGACATGGGTTACTTAGTACTTTTCTTACTTAGGAATCATATGAATAATAAGATGCAATCATGACTAAATAGATACCTAAAGTGTGTGATTTTCATCGTGTCTACAATCGCATAACACTTTCGCCTCTCATTTTCCTTATGCTTTACCGACACAAGTAATGATAAATGTATTTGGAAATGATTTTAGCATAATTAATGTTTCGAGGTATCGGAAAAAGAGGAATTAATTTTATTCGTGCGCATCATGTCCTCCTTCGATCGCTCAGTTTCATCCATGGTTATGACATCCACATTTGAATCAGGATACATTCTACGCTATGACATTCATGTCTTCAATATTATAAGCTATATAATGAATATTATCCTTATGACGAAGATGCTATTTTATTCGCCTTGGGTGTGATGATTATAATCTGACAATGAACGAACAAAACGCTATAAAGGATCCCTACAAAATATAAACCGATGTTCATGTGAAAGTATTAAGTGCAACATCGATGTGAATTATTTTGGCCTTATGATATTCACCCAATGATTTCGATGACAAGAAATTTCCTATTTTTTGAAAATAGTACAAAATTATCCTAGTTAGATTTGTCATAACACTCGTGATCGTAGCTGCAAGTTTTGCTATCTACTCCATCGCATTTGCCTCACTTTAAGAACCAAAATAATCCATTATATCGATCCACCGGGTGCACACCCATGGTCTTTTAACATTACCCAACACTCATTATATACATAATTTTATGGAAAAGAACACAAATGTAATAATTCCATACCAAGCCTTTCACCTTGTTTCAAAGCTTTTACATGTGTAATATAAGTGATGGTGTCTCACATCAAAAGTGTTAGTTTTTTACATACACAAAGAGGATTTCTATGCAAATACACCACCAACCTTCCCACCGTATGATTCAAAACCACCGAAAGTAAATCCTATAAAATGCACCTATATAGATGGTGCCCCCATAAAACATATTTGCTCATTTCAAGGTCCACACTGTAGGTCTCCCTCGCTTGCTGTGATGGTTAAGATGGAGCCGATCAAGTAACATCTTCAAACAACATCCCAACCATACAATTATGACCGCTAATAAGTAACCTCAATCCAATAGGCGACACCATTAGCGTAATTATTGTTTTGGCAAAGTCTCATATCACCGGATCAAATCGTCGATATTGTTTTTCCATTATAATCTACATATGACCACAAAATTCCAAGCCTTAAATGAAATAAATGGAAAGAAATTAAGTTTAGAATGGATTCACATTTTGTTAATTTTTAATTATTTTTAAAACAATGTTAGATTAAAAAATAAGGAAATAATAAAACATTCACAGGTAGATCTTCCCAATTGTGCCCGATGAGACTAACAATAAAATGTGGACAACTTATACATTTTTCGTCGAATGAAGACAAATTTAATTTAGGAAAAAGCAAAATTTTTAAAAAAAGGTTTCCGCACTAATCTACCATCATATCCCATACATCTTCCACAACTCAAATCTGTCCTTCTCCCAAATAATGTCTATTATGTGTCTCTCTCACTCTTCTCTACTATCTCTCTCTCTCTCTCTCTCTCTCTCTCTCTCTCTCTCTCTATAATTTACAAGTTACTCTAGATAACGTGAAAATAAAAATAAAATTTGACTTCCACAACCTGAGAAAGGCAAAGCAAGTTACATCCTAAACGGGGTGCAAATCTGTGATATCCGAGGTCGCATCACGCACTACCATCTCTATGGAAATCACCATCACCTCCTTATTAAGCTTATGCATGAGGTTAATGTCAAAGGGGTCCATTTGATTTGAGATGTTTTTCATGATTTTAGGATACTTCATGTAAATATTTGGAATAACTATCACACGTGACATATTTCTTAAACTTCATTTTTATATAGATTTATATATAAACTATACCAATATAATTTTAAAATAATTAAATATATATAGAATAATCTTTATATATACTTTTAATATATGTATAAAATAATATTATTTTACATTTTTGAAAGGTCATATTTGAAATGACCACGCTTAAAAATTGTTTGACAAACATAAAGGATCATCAAATTTAACCCGACCAGTTCAGGCGAAAGGATGCCCTCCTGATTAAGCTGGGCATCATACTTCTGCCTCCATTATTTCGCCAAACTAAAACATTAAGCGGTGATGGTGTTACCATTGCTTAGAAAATCAACATTAACGAAAGAGGTATCAATAAGTAGTTGGAATTTTAGTGTAAAGATTATCCATAAGAGTCATTTTCTGCTAATAAAATAAACAATTTTTTTGTTGCCATCTATCGCTTGGTAGCTATGATTCTTTCGTCTCAACTCTGAGCAAATAAGTTTCGTGAGCATGTTATTTACCTACAAGCCTTCATTAGATGCATATCGTATAAAACCTCTCGATGCATGTTGGTATTTATCAAAGTTTAAAATGATCGTTTGGTTAATGACTACTAACATACTAACATAACACTATTTAGTATGCAACATGAATGACCACATAAATGTTGTATGTCAACATCCAAATGAATCACAACCTCCATCCATTGCCTCATGTGGTGTCACCAACAAGTTTCACCCCACTTGGAAAATTCCTTCACATAATTATACCAAAAACTCCTGTGCATTTCCTAAGTCGAAAAAAGAAGATCCAAATAAGCAATACATATGGTTGAAAATAACAGATGACAAGACAACAATCGATTAAGCTGTCAACTTTTCACCGAAGGTTCAAAGACATATAAAAGAAGAAATCTAGATAAATAAGATCCATACGCTTCAACAAAAAGACATTTCCATTTTCAATGATTTAGGGAAATAATTCTTTTCGGGGATTTCAATGCGAGGACATTTCACAATAATCAACCATTCAAATTTGACACAACTTAGAAGGAGATGAAGACAAAACTGTTATGGCTTAAGGAAGAAGAAAACAAGCTTTGGGAAAGGGTGCATCCTCAAGACTAGTAATGAGGGCGAATGAGCTTTGGGGTTGAGCTTTCTAGCCTATGTAGCTCATAACAACATGGTCATTTGTAATGCACGAGGGCTTGGCCCAAAAGACGGCAATATCACTCTGTAAAACATACAATGGTCAAAGTTTAGTGGACTATGTAATATGTTCTCAAAGTTCTATCTCCACGCTGATTTTGAAATCGAGTTTTGTCCTATAATTAAAATCATATCATAACCTCTTTCGTAAAGCTTGGCACATCCCTTAAATCAAAGAACAAAAGAATCGACTCATCATATGCAAAAGGCATCTCAAAAATAGAGGAAAATCATTCTCAATAAAGAAAATCAGAAATCTTTCGCTGTTACACCTATTAGACAACAATTTCGCATAATGAGGAAAGATATGTAGAACACGACACCTAAGGGAATGAGTGGTTATATACATAAGAATCGATATCTTTAATCCAAAAGGCTCTTGTTTTTGAGCGATCTAAACCCGTAAAGGAGCAACAAATACTTTTCCGCAAAACCCGTGGTATGATGCTATAAAGTCACAAGATTTAAAGTGGGATGAACAAAGAAAATAAAAGACTTACGAGAGAGTCTAACAACACAAAAAGAAAGCTATGTGAACAAGAGAAGAATTTTAATTTCTCTTTAAAACACAACCCCAAAGGTTTTTGAGGGAGCTACAACAAAAGAAAAATACATAGAAAACAATATCACAAAGCTCAATGGTTAGAATACAAGTGACCCTTTATGAGCGCTCCTAACAAAAAAAATGATATCCTCCCATAATCGAGACTTCTGAGCTTTTTTTCACGTAAGACATCAAGGTCATAAAGAATCTAGCAAGTGGTAAAAGACATCGATGGTCTACATTGGGACCTAATTTTTAAATGGGGGAATTGAGGTCCTCACACCACACATCGAAAATATTCAATGATGTCAATCAAATGGATTGACAGAATGGACAACTAGCGTTGTTATTCCTCTATTTAAAAGTCATGACATTAATAACCTCTATCTAGTTATCACACCATTATCAAACTCTTCTCTAAACTTTTTTCGAGGCATGATAGAGCTCTCAAGTACTCCAAAAGAGAGGGTAAAAGAGCAAAAGGGAAAGCAGTCTTTTGACTCTAAACACTCAACAATTGACTATCGTATTACTCTCTAGGCATAATTGAGAAGGTAACACCCAAGGAGAAGAAGCTTTTGTTGAGCTTTGTTGATTCCCAGAAAGCTTTTAGAAAGGCCTAGAAAAAAACTTTAACAGACGGAGGAACTCGGGATTCCAGATGAGCTTAGCAAAGTAGTTCAAAACCGAGGCAGTAATGTTAGAGCTAAAATCAAAAGCAGTAGAAGGTATGTCCAAGTGTTTCATGGCTGTGGATTGGTGTCAAGCCAGGTCACCTCTCTCTCCCACTTTATTTGGTCTATACTTGACAAGCTTAAGAATGGTTAAATAAAACCGAGGGAGGATGGTATACAACTGTTCGTGGTGAAGTTATGATGCCAACAATCTTATCTAATTTCAAAAACTCGCCAAGGCTTGAGGGAATAACTAAAAGCACTAGAGCTCTTCCATTCTCGCTAAGAAGTTGGGATGCAAGTGAATATTAAAGAAAACAAAATCATGATTTTCCTCTCAAAAGGAAAGAGAGACAAATTAACATTTTTTTCAAGGGAGCCCTTTGAAATAGTCATCAATACAAATATCTTGCATAATCGACTTTCACCACAAAATTAAATAGACTTCATAAAGGATAAGGAGGTTAGAAAGCATCTTACCTACTTCAAAATGATGTAGGAAAGCCAACTTTGACCGGAAAACTAAGAAAACTCTTTTTTTTCGTCACTCAACGAACTGTTTCTATGGTCACTAAGTTCAAAGTAATATTCAAATCACGGTGGAGACAGATAACGAATTTAAACATCTAATCACAAGCACTCTCAAATTCAAACCGACTCGCCTTTATGAGATATCATTGGTCAAGGACTTCCTCATCGAAGCTTCGCAATATCTAGGATGATAAGCTATTCAAGAAAGTCAGCATGGACAATTTCGCCGCTAAAATAGTTGTGGACGATACTGAACACAAAAAGAAAACCTCGATGAAACAAAATACTAATGGATGAACAAATGGGGCATCAACTCAAAGAGTGTCCTAACAATAACAGTGGAAATAAATAATTATGTGATAGAAATTCAAGATCGCTGACATGCTGAAGGGACAATTGGGTTCAAAGAAAGTGCATTATATCGTCAGAATTCAACTCCACTCGGGGAACATGATGAAAATCTTATCTAGGGCTTCGTTATCAAGGGTAAAGCAAAGATTCTAGCAGGCATAGTTCAGACCGATCGCATCATCTTCAATGTGAAACCTGGGCAGATGGACTATTCTTTCTAGCAAAGGAAGATCGAGAAATGAGAATGTTATTTTCTGCAACAAAGGGGTCGTGGAGACCGAATGGCATTTCGTCATGGAGTGTTTGGCATATGATGATATCTCGTATCTAATGACAAAACAAACTTGGTTATTTAGGACGGACTTGAGGATCTCTTCAAGGAACAAAGCTTCAAATCATGCGAGTTTCATCCTCAAGATTCATAGTACAAGAGCAAGATATTGAAAGGAGTCTCAAACCGATTAAAAATCTTTGTTTTCATGGTCCCATAGACTCTTTAGTCTCGTGGACATCATTAAAATCTTTCATTTCATTTCATTTCATAAGATGGTGTGAACCAAAGGTACGTTGTTAAAGTGGCGAGCAAATTATAAATAATAATTATTCACGCAAAAATTTCAAGTACGTAGGTCCTAATAGATATTTACTTAAAGCTAAAAATTAAAATCATAATGAAAACGGGAAAAAAAAATAAGTGTCAGCACTCATATCTCATAGGTAATGAGAATTTACTCTACGCATCAAATAAAAAAGACAATCTTCAGAGGAGGGTTTTTCACTTCAAATTTGCTTAATCTTCTTATTGCTTTGTTCCATCTGCAAGATCTCGATCGCCCCTCATTTTCATCAAATATTTTAGTTTTATCAATGATTCGATGATAAAACTAGGAAAAAAATAATATGCCACGCGAATTTCATCACCTAATATCTAAGGCAAATTAATGATTTAAGTTTTTGTAGTCGAATGGAATTATTTCAATTCTAAATGCTACAAACGAGGGTCAATTTTCTGCAATTCTTTAAAACTCTCAAGCAAGTTAGTTAATCAACTTCAATTTTATCAACAAATGTTCAAAACTCGAAAGAGACCATATGTCTTGATCATTTATTAAATGGAAATTACTGATGATTCAAGAAATTGCTTGATTTCTAATAAGAGGAGAATTTTAGCAAGCTTAAAAAGCTTATATTAATTTAGAATTCACAAGATCAAGTGATTATAGAAGAGGGATTTTAGTTTTTTTGGGTTTGGGAACAAATGAGTGCATTAATAAATTGTCCGAATGGGATGGGTAAAGTCGTGAAACATGATTTTCATGGTAAAGTTGTAGGTTTACATCGCCACGTGATGACTAGTGTCAATTTGGGAAAAGACCATATCCAACTCCTGGAGATGAGGTCAGGTGCAAGTCCTCAAGTGACTTTGACGGTAAGAGATGGCCTTCAGCCTCCAGATCTAGCTGCAACTACTAAGGGCAACTCTACCAAATTAAAAAAACAAGACAAGTAGATGATCGCATTACAATGAAGGGATTTTGAACTAGGGTTACATGCTCAAGAGTGTCCATCATCATTATGCCACAACCCTTCACTGCATTATAAGGTTTTTTTTGTAAATATCAATAATATAGAGCCAATGGCTAAGCAAAGTTTTCTTCATCTTAATCAGGACCAAGATCAATGATAAACAACAAACATAACACAAGAATACCATCGACTATGATAAGACTAATGATGACAAATCAAATATCAAAGTAAATTATAATATTAACATGAAATTGTTACAATCTCACCCATGAGGTACTTCAAGTGTTATTGACTTCACTTGCCTTTCACCAAGACTATGGGAGAAACTTTACAATTACACCTCTTAATGGCTTCTTCAACACACCTTTAAACCGATGGCTTCCTTTACACACTTCCTACAATATTTCTCACTACTTCCTTCTATGCTAAATGAGGGGGTGGCCTCTCTATTTATAGAACTTCCAGTGCTTATCCATCTTATCTCTAAGATAGATAAGAAATCCACTCCTACGAATCATATTCCATACCTTAACTCTTATCTCGTACATGTAAGCTTATCTTTTAAGATAAGATAAACCTTATCATTTTACATGGGTTCCACATTTTTAGACTTTTTACACAAATAAAATACACAAAATATTTATGACCTCACTCCTTGTCCTTATTACCAATATAATATTTCTAATTCCTAATCATGTAGACCCTACTTCTCTAATTACCCAAACTTTGACATTTTAACATTACCTGACCACTTACGACAAATATTTACTTTTTACAACATTCCTATTGACTTTGACTATTACCGTACTCTACATTATCATGGCACCATATCGATCGACGGCGCCCGTTATCTTCTATCGACGCTACTACTAATTATACTTAACAACATCCTATTCCTAATACATACATTAATGAAATAGAAATTACTGAGGAAAATTTTAGTGTCGACATCTTCCCCTTCCTAGCTTCTACTCCGTCCTGAGTAGACTATTCTCGTGCTTGGAAAATCTTCAACTTGTCGTCGTGGTTGACCCATTTCGTAATGGGAGTGCCATCCAATTCCTCCAATGCAGACGTACCATTTTCACGCACAAATGCTATTTTGTAGGGCCCCATCCATTTTGGAAGAAATTTTCTCTCTTTTCTTTTTTTTGTATCTGAATCATATACTAGAACCAAGTCATTCACATGAAAATGGAGACCAACGGATCTTTTGATCAAAGTATTCCTTCGCTTCATTTTCTTCTTATGGCTTCAGATCCTTTGCTATTTCCCTCATTTCCTCTAAGAAATGAAGATGTACCAACCTTTCTTTTACCGAATCACTTTCATCCATCCTTTCATTTTTCATAACTCTCAAAAGGGGAATATCAAACTCAATAGAAGAACTCGATCAATGCCATAGGCCAACCGAAATGGGGAGTATCCTGTTGCTGACTTTGATGTTGCCCTATATGCCCACAATGCCGCATGAATCCTTTTATCCCACTTTATGTACTCGCAAGGCCGCATCTTTTGCTAGAATTTGACACAACACAAAATTTGTTCGCTCCACCCGTCCATTTGTGCTTGGCTTGGCTTGTATGTTGTTGCCTTCCCGTGCTTAATAGAAAACTTATTGACTAGGGCTTCTACCACCTCATTAATGAAGTGGCTTCCTTGATCTTACAAATTCTAATGGACAACCAAATCTGGTGACAATGCGCTCATATATGAACCTCGCCACTTCATCCATGGAAGTTGTTTTCAATGGCCTAGCTTCAACCCACTTGGTTAAATAACTGTGGCAACTACAATATACTTATTTTGGCGTGAGGTAGTCGAAGTGGACTCTACAATGTCTATTCCCACTTTTCAAAGGGACCAAGTGGAAGAATAGGGCATAATGGAGCTGATGAAGTCTTACTGCTACTATGTGTTTGACAAATATCACATGTCTTACAATAATTATAACAATCTTTAAAAAGAGTGGGCAAAGATAACCTCGCATCCAAGATCCTTCTTGCTGTAAGTTGTCCAGAGAAGTGCCCTCCACATGTACCATCAGGGAATTCTTCTAGCAGCTTCCTTCCTCGATCACGCCCAACTACCTCTTCAGATCGCTCCATCGTGTCCTATTCAAATAATACTCCATGCAGTAATAGAATATGGACGATCGGCTTGAGTAATCTTTCTCTTAGTCTTTGATCGGCACCATCAGAAACTTGAATTCATTCAGATAATTCCAAATATCTATGTATTCACTAGGGATTGTGTCAAGGGATAACAATGTCATCGGGAAATCATCATCATCACAAGATGATCCTAAACCATCATAGGCTCGAGAGAGTGCATCCGCATTGACATGCTTCTTTCCCGCCTATCTATAATATCAAATTCAAATTCTTGTAGCAAAATTATCCATCTTGCTATCCTCCCCGATGGGTTAGGCTTATTTACAATATATTTTAGAGCCCGATGATCTCACATACAACTAGAAATTTTTGCCCTAGCAAGTAATTTCTAAACTTCTTTACAAAGAAAAATGATAGCTAGAGCCTCTTTTTCAGCCATATAGATAATTTACCTCAAAGACTCGCTCATTTGTCTCCTCTCCCAAAGTAAATTGATGTTCATTCCCATTTTCATCCTTTTGCTCAAAGTACTTCCTAGTGCTGCATCCGAGGCATCAAGCAGTACACAATGAATGGCTTGCTCTAACTGATTCTTCAAAATAGTGAAGACACTGTGGCTTCCTTCAGCTTGTCCAAAAGCTTCATGCCTTTATTTCCTGGTTCATAAGTAACATCCTTCTTCAAGAATCAAGGTTAGTGGTCAGTGCAATCTTTGAGAAATTCTTTGATGAACCTTCTATAAGAACCCACATGGCCTAAAAATGATCTCAACTTACTTCTATTCATAGAAATGGTAAATCTTTGATTTTTGAAACTTTATCGTGATCAAGACTAATACCATCTCTCGATACAACATGCCCTAACAAAACACCTTTAAACATCCAAAGACACACTTTGAGGGTTTAGTGAGGCTTCAGGCTTCATCTAACCTTTGAAATGTTGTCTCCATCTCGGCAAAGTGTGGTCCAACTTGCTCCCATAGATGCAAAAATCATCCGTAAATACTCGATGAAGGTCCCAATGTAGGGTTCAACACCCTATTCATCAAACGCTGAATGTTGTGAGCATTACACAACCCAAAAGGCATAACTATAAGCAAACGCTCCCAAGGAGTGGTGAACGTGGTCTTCACCGATCTTTCTCTCGCTATACGAACTTGGTCAGAGCCGCTATATCCATCAAAGAAAACTATAACACTCCCGCCAAACTACTTCATCCCAAGATCTGATCTCAAAATGGAAGAGGGTAATGATCCTTCTTTTGCCTTTATTGAGCTTCCTCGTAATCAACACAAATGCGTAGTAGCTTCCCATTCTTTTTTATTGAGATCACAATGGGAGAAACCCATTCTCGAATTCTCCACAAAGAAATATGAATCCCGCATCAAGCAACTTATCTATTTCTTCTTTACACCTTGGAAAAATTAGGATTCATTCTATATGGCATTTGCTTTATGGGCTTAAGACCATCTACCACCAATAGAATGTTCTACCCAACTTACTTGACGGAGTTCCTTGTAATCAAAAGTGAATATGTGTATGTACCTTCAAAGAGCCGGAGGTAGGATTCCTTCTCACTCTCCATCACAAAGATCACCAATCTTTATTTGTGAGACGATCATCAACTTCTTCTTCGTATAATTTTATGGGGTCATGAGTCAGTGTGTGACTGAAGGATATCCATGATCAAACATCAACCTCACTTTCTTCATCTTCAAAGTGTCCACTTCACCGGTACTAGAGTAATCGAGGATGTCCAATCATCAGCCATCACTTGAATCCACAGTGTTCGCTTTTTATGATGTCGAGGGATCACGCTTATCTTCACCCTCTCTCTACCACGCCCAAGTGTCATGAAACCTTCATTCCAAAGAGTTTCGCATGAACTCTCCTTAGCCATGGTCTTCCCAAAGAAATATTGGGTACGCAATAAGTACTTCATTTTTCATCACCTCGAAAGTCTACCACACATACAACACCCATAATGATATTGCCACATTTGAAACTACACCTTCTCGGTTTAGTTTTTCCTTTATTTAATGACCTTAACATAAGTGTCAAGGGCGATCAATTTTTAAACCCAACATATTCATTACAGTGACTCGGCCATTACATTAATCGCAAAGACTCCATCAACTAAGACATCATGAATTGAAATACCATTACATAATACCTCACCAGGAGCATAGGGATCCGCCTCGCTCCAAAACAGGGACCTCAACCTCCTTCCTTCGCCGAGCATTGAGTCCACTTCGCAGCTCCCGCCTTCTTCTCGAAGACATAGCCAAGAGTTGACCATATGTAATATTTCAGTGCCTTTGGATGATCTTCCAAGATGGAGTATGGTCCTCCCCGTGAAATCGTAAAATCCCGCACACCCAACTTTCTTCTCCTATGTTTCTTACTAGTTTCTCCTTTCATCTTCTTAGATCATTTCCATCTTGATTATCTTTTTCTTTCTTTCTTTTTGTTACAAACACATCTACTTCATTATTTCTGCTTTTATCTACTACATCAAAAGAATTCACAGTGCTTTTCCTTTATCATTATCTCCTTTACCGTATGTAGAAGCTCTATCTCGACAATTATACTTATAATGACCCTTTTTATAACAACCATAACATACAACTTCAGTAAATATTTCTTTTCGACTCTCTATCTCCTCCCCGAGAACTAAATTCTTTTCCTCAAGAAGATTAATAGTTAATCGACCCATCTTTTTGAGCAGATCTTCATACTCAAGTGAGATGTACTAGGAGAAATATTTGTGCTCACCGGGAGTGGTCAGGATTCTGACCAAAGGTGCCGGTGTGTAGGCTCTACTTTAGCAACAATTTCTTTGGGCTCCTCTTCCATGCTTTCTTCTTGCCTTCTTGCAATCTCCTTTGCTTGTTCAATGGTAGTCGGTCATACTTCACTCGTTGTCTCGATCTCTCGCTTCATCCCAAGAATGAAGTGCTTACATAGGAGATTATCCACGCCATTCATCAACCCATCCGCTAATCCTTCCTTCCGGATCTCGGGCATCGAGCTTCCTCCTTAGCTCTAGAACACGAGCATGATAATCCCTTATCTTCTCCTTCTCTCTCTTGGGATAGCTTTGTGATCTCGATCATGAGATCTCGCATATTTCTCGTTGTTCACCAAATTCTTCAAGAAAACTTTCGCTAATAAATCCCATGAATTTTTCACATTATCACCTAGTGTTTCAAACCACCTAAGTAAGTGTCAACCATCCAAAAAGGTAGGAAAAATTCAGTCCATTGTTCTCTTCTTATAAGGCCATTACAAATACAAGATCGTTTAAACTCTCAATGAAAGAAGAAGCATCTTCATTAGATTGAGCTGAAAAACAGAATCTTTCCCATTTTCAAAAGTAACCACCGTGAAATACCAACCCACAAGTACAATCAACAAGACTTATGTGCACAAATAATTGAATCACTATACTAGAAAGTGACTTTACACCTTTCTACAAAGAAAATAGAAATGACCACGAAACTATGGTAAAACTTGACTTATCATGCGTAAAAACTCGACTTTACCGTGGTAAACACTATTCACAAGAAAAAAGTGAAGTTATCATGCAAATACTATTCACGGTAAAAAGTGACTTTATCGTGATAAATACTATTCACAAAAAAAAATGACTTTACCATGGTAACTACTATTCACGGTAAAAATGACTTTACCATGGTAACTACTACGCACAAGAAAAACAAGGTTACCCTCCAATTGATTTTTGACTAAGTGGGAATATCTCTCCGTAAAATCCACCAACGAGGAATGGTCCTTGCAACGGAACCAAAATGTCATCACCAATCCGCACTATGATAATTCTTCACCGAACTCCTCGCTATGATTATTTACTAATGCACACCTTTAGTTTGGTGGATGTAATCTGAAACAAAACAACAACATAACACAAGAATACCATCGACTATGATAAGACTAATGATGACAAATCTGAAATATCAAAGTAAATTATAATATTAACATGAAATTGTTACAATCTCACCCATGAGGTACTTCAAGTGTTATTGACTTCACTTGCCTTCTCACCAAGACTATGGGAGAAACTTTACAATTACACCTCTTAATGGCTTCTTCAACACACCTTTAAACCGATGGCTTCCTTTTACACACTTCCTACAATATTTCTCACTACTTCCTTCTATGCTAAATGAGGGGGTGGCCTCTCTATTTATAGAACTTCCAAGCTTATCCATCTTATCTCTAAGATAGATAAGAAATCCACTCGACGAATCATATTCCATACCTTAACTCTTCTCGTACATGTAAGCTTATCTTTAAGATAAGATAAACCTTATCATTTTACATGGGTTCCACATTTTTAGACTTTTTACAAATAAAATACACAAAATATTTATGACTCACTCCTTGTATCGGTGCTTTATAAATTAGATAGGCTTCATGTCCCCCGACCTCATGTATCACATGATTGTTATAGTGTGCGAAGGGATTTAGAACTTGTGTCACTCTCTTATGAGTGTCCTCCATTACCCTTACACCACAACCCTTTGACAAAATTATATGTTCCTTAAATACTTATAAGAATTTCAATTAATGCAGAGCCGCAGAAAGCAGTGTTTCGCATCACCGTGACTCGGTGCCCGATAGAATGGGGCGATAATCGATAGTTCACGAAGATATTTCCCAAAATATCCTAATGATTAGGAGGTGAATATTGAGGTTATTTCACCAGATATTGAGGTCATGGAAAGGATTCTCGTGCATAATCTCATGATGTCAAGAACAATGAGAATGTTACTTCAAGATCCGTGCTTTTCAGATGCGTAAATAGTGAATGATACTCCTTTTTGGGTTGATTGTGAAGTCAAGAAAGGAAGAGGGTCAAAGGCAATTGACATTTATTTTTATGCCCTTTTCAAACTTTCAAATGATGTCATTCCCCAAGAATCCTAAAGTACTTTCTCGAATAATGGTGGATAGTGACTTTAAACATATTTATGGATCTCACATCCCACAAGTTGACAAGGAGCGTGATGCCATGACATCTCGTTGATTATGAAGTTTCCATACTTGGACTTGGGAGGTCCACATTGAAAGTGACATGGCAATGGCTCGAGATTCAATTGATATTGTTCTAAAGGGACTTGAGAAATATAAGTCTCGATACTCTTAGTCAAGGCTAAAAAGAATCAATCGGTGTGGAATATGTTCAACATCCGATAAATCTCATATCATCCACTTTCCCAATACCTCGATGCAATGTCTTCCTCGATGAAGAACCTCTTAATTTATCAAAAGAAATAAACACGTTAGGCCATGTCACTAAAACTTGGCTTTCAAAGATTCTCCTTTTAGACAAGAGACGATCAAACAATGGTTAAGCTCCATGAAGATGTCAATGCATATCTTGATCCAATTATTTGTTTCAAGGAAACTTTTGTTTCTAACATATCAAATTTGGATGAGATATTGCCCAATCTACATGAGATGACGAGTATGGAATCCTCAGCTTTAGCCATCAAGGAATTCTCAAATTTGAACATCGAGGAACACGTTTTCTGTGTTCAGATCTCAAATCAAGGAATATGCTTCTCAATGATTCTATGATCCATTATGAGAGTGTATGCAATGAAGCCTTCACTTCACTCACCTCGATTCAAGAATTCATAGTTGAGATCCTCGCAACCTCGGAAATGAGCATAATCAAAGGCATCCATCGAAACATGTGGAAGAGCAATTTTCACAATTGTTTAAAGACATGTATACTCCCGCCAATAATTTATCTTCGACTTCAATGGAGAGTTGTGTCAAATTAAAGAACTTGTTTAAGAACACTCAATCAAAGATGGTTAACTTAAATGATATGCCAAGTAGGATTTTGAATTAAAGGTATTTTGTGAGGCTATTCTTCACCAAATGAACCTCAAAAAGAAGAAAATATGTTCAAAACATTGGGAAGGTTAAGATCCTTTCAATCGAGAAAGTGGTAGATCCTAATTTCACCGATGGTTCAAAGGGATAGTTTACTTGGTATCTAACGAAGTGAGAGAGTCCATTTCTCACGCTTGAGATATAAAGTGCACTTCATTTCAATGGATAAGGAATCGTTATTATCAGGTGTTTTAAAAGTGGGATTTTAAGAAAAGGATGTTGTTATTTAGTTTCCTTTGGAAAACTGTGGCTGATTTAAGTGATTTATCTTTTTAGTTGCTTTTGATAAAGTTGGTTGAAAAATTCAAAGGTCACTTAAGTGCCCTATTTAATATTCATGTAAAACCCTAACTACTTTGAACCAACTTTGGGTTATAAAAGGAAGTGAGGGGCTCATTTGTAAAGGGCGACTTTGAGATAGGAGAAGAAAATACTTTTGTGTGCAAGCTTGTTTCAGTGAAGAAACTTTGTGTTCTTTTTTTGAAGACATTTCTGAGTTAATGAAATACAAACTTTGTGGTCTCATTCATCATTCTCTCGTAACATTTGATGTTATTATGTTCATTAGTTGTTAGATGTTTAAATATTGCATGTAAATATTGTCTTTGATCTTATTGTCAATGTTATTAAGTTTTGTTCTTGTTCACAAAGTGATCAAGCTCATATTTACTTGCTTTCATGTGTGTTCCCTTTACTCATTCTCGTTTAACTGATACAAACTCGCTTTTATTTGTGTTAGTTATTTATTGTTCTTCTCCATGAAATATTAGGCTTTGATTTTACCTAACTCTTGCATGCTCCTTCCATTTTTACTTTCCATTTCGCTCCTTCATTCCATTCCATCTCCTCATTCACTTTTCTTTCCATCGATGTTCCAAAACACCCCCACACACGATTTTGAATGTATAGGTGTAAATACGCTTTTAGCTTTCAATAAAGGTAGCCTCACCTTCATTAAGGAGGGACTTCATGCTCCCACACTATTTCATACAATTTTCATGCATGCAAATCCATATGCTAATGTATTCATCATTAAACCTCCTAAAAATGGGCTTTTGATCGGGACTCGCTAGTCAGGTCTCGTGAATAATGAGTTTTGGAAAGAAATGAATGGGTGTTGTGAAAATATGAGATCACAACCATGTAGGGAATTTAATTAGATTTCCATTGATATTTGTTTACCTCTAACTCATTCCAAAGTTCTCAAATCATCTCCCGAAGCTCATGTGCCTTTTCACAATGTAAGCTCATTTGACCTTAAAGACCCGCTTTTGTCGAACTTGCTCTAATCTCCAAATCTTTCCTAAATCTTCCTAATTCACATGTAAAATGATCTTGGTGAATTTAGGACTTTAACTCACTGAGAATGTGCACCTACCCGAGAAAGGCTTAAAATAGCCATTCCCAAGCCTGTTGCAAAGATCCGCCTGAAAGACATTGTTTCCAAAGAATCATTTGAACTCGTTTTTATATTTTCAACACATGGGTGAGGTTGGGACCATAGAAATGGAAACTAAATGGATGGGGATAAACCTAGCACATGGGATGGACTGCCCGAGGGGTGTCTCGGGAAGGTTTACAATGGAAAAATCGACACTAGGGTATAATTGTCATGTTTTCAAGTTGAATTTTGCCCTTGTAAAAACACAAGACAACAACTAGATCTGACTTGGGGACTCATTATAGATTTAAAAAAATGAGGAAAAGATGAGAAGGAACTCCAAAATCTAATTTTAAAATTATGACCAAAGGCATTATCAATCAAGCTTCACAAAGTCATCAAAAGCAACAAATAGCTTCGAACAAAGTACACACACACAAAAGGAAACACACAACACACGAAAGGGAAAAACACACACGACAGAAAAGAAAATGACCTAAATCACCTATGGTATAATGCAGGGGATAACCCACTTTCATTGCTTGTACAATTTGAGATATTGCCCATTGTGTGATAACTCCAACTATGTTCCATCTAGATACGATAGATAGAATGCATTTTCTCCACAGTTTTACAAATATGGAATGTACCAAGCTACAAATATTCAAACTTCTCATGGCTTCCCTTTGGTTCTCTTCACTTGTCCCATAGTAAAACAAGGTCTCTAGCTTTGAATTCTCTAGCCTTCACCTTTTTTTCAAACAATTTCTTGACCTTCAATTGATGTGCTTTGATTCGGTCCACCACCTTGAACCTATCTTCCTCAAGCTTCTCAAGAAAAAAATAATTTTATCAACATCATCATGAAATTGCTCATCTTCTACTACTTGATAAATTTTAGTGTTGACATCTCCATAAAGTGACTAGAATCTTTGCCTCGATCTCGTAGACCGATTAGAATAGAGACATACCAATTGCTTTCTTTGGAGTTATTTTATCCGCCCAAAATACATCGAGAGATTTTTGTGCGAATTCCTTTGATTTTCATCTACCAATTTGCAAACTATGGTCATGATGTTCTTATTTCTCAATTTCGCCTTACCATTCCCTTATGGGTAATAGTCCATGTGTGTGACAGAGAGATTCCATAACCATAGAAAAATCTACTCAGCTTCCTGGAGGAAAAATATGTTACATTTTCTACCATGATATTTTGAGGGATACCGAAATGAACAATGATGTTCTCTTTGATGAAGTTGCACATTGTCGCTTTGGTATTGTCCTTCTTGGCAGATGGCCTCTACCCACTTCGTAAAATAGTTGATTATTTTGAGCACATATGTATGACATGTGCTTGAGTGAGTATTTAGAACTCGAATGAAATTTAGACTCCACCGTTGGAAGGGATCCTTAATCACCACCGGCCGAGGGGAAGTGTAACAAGATGTGGTCTCCCAATGAACCGTATGACATGCTTCACATTCGAGACCCATTCTTGGGCATCCGCAAATAAGGTAGGCTAGTAATATCTACCACGAAGGATTTTGTGGGCAATCACCATCACAAAAATGTCTTCCACATGCTTGATCATGGTATGCCTTAAGCATCTACTCTTGTTGCTCTTTGTCTACGCATCTCAGAAACATTTGTCAATACCCTCTTATAGAGTACATGATTCCATATGACATACTTGGTCGACCTTAGCTTGAGGGTTATTTTTTGTTTGTGATTAAAGGGGGAGGGCAATCACCGTAGGTCGAAGTAAGTGATGTCCACATAACATTCATTTATATTGCTCACTTAAAAGGAATTGAGGTAAGTCCTTACCTATACATTCACAAAGACAAGTGTTCTCCTTTATCATTCTCCATCTCAGAGTCTCATCTTCTCGCAATCAACTCCGCACAACCTGTTTCCTCTTATCAGTGTTAGAAGGTTTGATCTCCAAGTCATATTCTTGGATTCTTGCCACCCAATTACCTCTTTTTGTTCTTGGATCCTATTGGGTGAGGATTTACTTGATGGCAAATCCTCGACACCATTACCACACCGTGGGAGTTGAGAATTTAGAACCTAAAGTTCTTTACCACTTTGACCACAAATTAGGCATGTTTTTGTAGATGATTATACTTCAGTTCATGATTCTTCAGTAGGGCTCATAAATACAAGTGGGGTCTTCAAGGCCTTTTTAATTCTTATGTACCAAAATGGTCGATATTGTGTGCTCTGAAGCATAACAGTACAAGATGAAATATTTGTTTAAACTCCGAGCACACCAAGGTGGTAGCCTTTGTTATTTCTTCTTTGATCGCTTCAAATCCCATTTTTCCTTCCTTGCTCCATTTGAAGTTAGTTTGTGGATTCATCGTGATAGTTGATGTGCTTAGTCAACTTGGTGAAGTCTCGGGGACGAAGCACCGAGATGAAGTTAATTTGTCAAAGAAGGAATGGACTCCTTTTTGCTTTGTCACGATAAAATTCTTGAATAGATTTTATTATTTCGGATCAATATTTTCCCTCCTTGTTTATAATGTGCCCAATAATTTTTCCTTCAAATGACCCCAAAGATACACTTCTTAGGATTCAGGGATATCCCATGTTGTTTCCATCTCGATGAGCACTTGTTCAAGGTGTCAGTATGTTGTCTCCTCACCTCTTTGAATATTGTTTGATCATACTGTTTGATCATACAATTATATTATGATACAATGCTTGAGGTCTTTGAATGCTAGGTTCGTTTCCATTTAAAAGGTTGTTCCCGCATTGATCAAACTGAAAGGCATCAGTGTTGTATGCAAAAGTGCCCAAAGGTGTCAGAAGACTATCTTGGTTTTATCCTCTTCTACCACTTCAATATGATTATACCTTGAGAATTTATTAAGCAATGAGAGCATTTCAGACCATGTGACAACCTGCAAGATATGATCCATGATTGGGAGTGGGTATTTGTCTTTCAGGGAGGCCTTGATTAATTTTGTAAAAGTCCATACAAATCCTTATCTCCCAATTTTTCTTTCGCACTAGAATAATGCTCGCTAACCATGTGGAGTGGTGGATATGAAATATTATTATTGCATTTAGCATATTAAAAACCTCCTCCTTGATGGTATCTACTATATTTAGATTTTAGGGTTGTTGATTTTGCCTAAAAGTCTTAGCTTCTAGTGCTTTAGCGGAATGGAGTGGTGCATTTGCTTAGGCCGAAAAAGATTTGAGTTTATCATAGGAATAGGCCAAGACATTAGAATATTTCTTTAACAAAGTGAGATGAACCTTTTTTTTCTTTAGGCAGAACAAAACTTGCCAATATTCACCATTCTAGGTTGTTCTGTAGTGTCATTGTTTTCTTTCTCGAACTCATATGTGCACCGTGATGACCCTTTTGTTCTTTCCTTGATGAACATGTCATGTTTGTCAAATAGATCCTCTAGTGACACTAGGACCTTTGGAATCTTATTCCCTTTGAGTTTTATTACCCTCCTCTAATCAACTCCTTTAATTCCTTCCTTTTCCTCTTTCTACCACTAACTCCTAATGAGGATTTTTACTTCCTCAGTAGAAGAGACTATCAAGTTTCTCTTTGCTCTAAGAAAACGAGGAGTCGACTGTCGTTGTTGAAGACTTTCTAATGGTTTGTATTATCCGACACACTTGATATGAAAACCATTTTGACAATCACCTTGTCCTTAGTGAAGGACACATGGAGTCACCAACAAGACCGAGATGGTGAACGAGTCATTTTCATTTTGCTCATGCGAGGAATGGATAAATGGAGAAAACATTAAAAGATTCAATGCAATCCCAAGCTTTGTTTCTATAGTTCTTGAGTCTTGGGTTTTTGACTTGATATTGGTCTCTCACTTTCTTGACTATCACTTTGACATCTCCAAGACACTTGATCTTCTTGATACCCATAGACTCAATGACATCCATTTCGAGGAGGAGAGCCTCATACTCTGTAGTGTTATTAGTATTTTCAAATCAGAATTGTATGCAAATGGGAAGAATTCACCTAAGGGAGAGGTCAAGAAAATGCCATCTCCGGACCTCGCACTTGAGTGGATTTCATCAATTCCATGGTCCACAACTGATCTTCTTCATCTTCAAAGTGAGGAGCGGAAAATTTTCATCTCTTTCGGACATGAGGAATTAGTTCCCATCCCACTCGCTCTAGAACAATATATTTTCTCTGGCCCTCTAAATTTTGAATCAGTATACTTTATTTTCCACACAAGAAGTAACTTTTTCATTTTCCCTTTATTAGGATGGTCCCTGAGGACTAATCCATTCGTATGTCACCTCCCGAGTCCCTGCAGAAACTTCTACTTAACAACATACCAAAGGATGTTGGGATGTCTGCCACTAAGATGTTGAGCAACACCTTTTTGTTCAGGAAGTGTGCCAAGGCCACTTGTGCATATTTTATCCTTCTCACCAATGGCACTTCCTTAGACTCCATTGAGTAACAAGAGCCATTTGCAGATGTCAAATTAATTCCTAAAGCATTGGTTACTTTGATGGGCATGACGGTTATTAGAGGCTCCCGAGTCTATGATGGAATTTTTTTAACTAGTAACCTTTGATCATGAGTGATAGGTAAAAGGGTTCTACCTTATTGGTTTTAGATGCACTAAGTGTCAAAGCATATTCTATGTAGGAGGCGTGGTGTGGTGTTGGTAGATACCATTATAATCGGGGTTGCAATGTTGGATTTTGGGCTACCACCTCGATAAAATTGAAAACCTCTTGAATTGCTCCAAGTGTGTTTGTAAAATTTTAGTTTCAAAATCTAAACTTTGGTCTTTTTCAAATGTTCAATGTAATCAATGGAGCTAAGGTGGGTGAACTCGATGTCCCAAGGATAGTGGGGATTTTACATCGCAGAGACGGTATACCTTAGGAGCTTCGAACACTTTTATTTTGTTTTCATGGAACCACTATATGAGGATCCTCCATTTTTTTTTCAGAATGGCCGCCAAGAGGAAGTTCCATTCTCGAGACTCGGGAGTGGGTGAACATGGAACATAAGAATCTCGTGCCTCTTCATCATCATCATCCTCTTATACCGAGTGGTATTCGATGAGACCATTCTAAGTATCACCCTCGAGTTCTTCAATCTCAAGGACATTGTCATCTTCATTTTCTTCTTCTTCTGCTCGCTCTTCCAATTCTTCTTCGCTTGGTTCTTCTCATCACAAAGTTACATCGATCGGCAAAGTGCCTCAAGGGAAAGTTTGCGTTAGTCTTCTTACGCACATTTCTCATAAGTGCTTTGAGTGAGTTGCTTCTTTAGAGCAATTATATCATTGCCATCTTTTCAATCATAGGATCTATAGGAATAGAGGTAGAAATTTGACCCTTTTACTTTTCATTGGGATTCTTTACCTCGCTTCATTGAATTAGATCATCCTCCATCTTGATGATGTAGTCTTGAGGTTGTTTCAAAGTTCTAGGTTGAGACCTTTCGAGAATGAAGCCAACTTCGGGAAACTGAGCATTTATGAAGAATATTTTGATGTTATCATCTGAGGGCATAACTTTTATAGGTATCATCTTCATCAATTTATCGTATCTAGCTACAAAATCCCTCGTGCCTTCATTAGATTCTTTCCTCATATGTAACAAATACTAAGAGGTCTCTGACAAATTTCAAGAGACTTGAATCTATCCTCAAGTAAGTTTTGATATCATCCCAACAGTGATTGATCTAGCAAGTAGGAGGTAGAACCATTTGTTGCTTTGTTTCTGCAAGGAGTCCACAAATAATATGACGTGATTTGTGTTCAACTCCTAAGACAACAAAGGTGGTGATGAAGGTCTGCCACATGTTCTTTTGGGAGTTATGAGCCATCTCCTTTGAACTTGGGAAAGCTCTTTTTTGAACCTCGTGGTAACTCATGAGGGGTTGTGGGAGGAAGTGGGCATGTGTTCCTACCCCATGACACTATAGGTTGAGGTTTCTCTTCGTCACCCATTATGGATTCAACTTTTACTTTACCCTTGCTCTTTTTTCACTATGGTTATGGCTCTCACTTATGCTCTTACCTCTCCTTCAAATTCTACTAGTGCTTATGCTCTTGCTTGAGCTTATGCTTAAGTTTCCACTTCAATAAAAATTTCAAAATCTTCACTAAGGTAATGAAACTGTATGTCCAAGGGGTTAACACCATTCAACCACCAAAGAGTGCGCTTTTAGGACAATGGGAGTGCCTTGAAATTATGGCTAGTTCTTGCCTTCTTTGTAGCTCTTCAAAAATTGGGTAAAGATTTCCTCCTTGTCTCTCGTGACTCCAGTGTATATCTGCGATCAACCAATTTGTAGACTTGAGATGGACTCAAACTCTTATTTGATGCAGTTGGTCTTGTCTTTCTTTCACTTTCTTCAACACGTTACTCTTTAGTATCCATCAATCCAAATATGATGAAGTAGTGTAAAAATTTTCTCTGTTGTTCTAGACAGCTTCCTTAACTCGTATACAATATCTTCTCGATGTGGAAAATAAATTCGTATATGGATAGAGGGTTACTAGAATAGCCATGGATATAAGACATAAGCTTTCAGACTCTTAAAATTCCATATATATTTTTATTTTTAGGATATTTGATTTTTTTGTATTTTTTTGTGATTCATATTTTTGGGTGCAAAATTTGCCAAGTCTCCTTTAGGGTGGGTGCCAACAATCATTGGCAAGAAATTTGTCGTGTGACAAATTAGTGGGTATTCATTAACACTTCGAGACTCTAGGTTCCTATGCTTAAATGGTGTCACTCTATTTATTATGCGTGAATGAAAGTGAAATCCTTGGGTGGCCTAAAGGTTGGGGATCCAATAAGAACACTCCACTAAACATGTGGCAAAATCTTGCAATTGCTTACAAGGGAGGAATTTGTTGAGGAGGTAGGAAAGGGAGTGGGAAAAAGAAAGGGGGGATTAATATCTCAAGTAGAAAATTATATTCTTGCAGACATTAATCAAAGTACTTCAACACACAAATATAAAAAGAAAATAACTTTGTTACTAGTAAAAAGAAAAGATAGGATTAGAAACGTAAAGTTTCAGTAATCCTCTCATAAAAAAGGCAAGAAATTCCTTTCTTCTTCATTGATGTTTTGGAAAATTTGTACATAGTGAGAAGTAGAAGAACATAGAGGAGGAGAATAGAGGAATTTTTGTTATCTCTTTTTCTTCACTTCAAGTAGCAATCTCTCCTTGAGCATAAAAAATTGAAAACCCCTAAGAATGAGGGTGTCATCACAATTTATAGACTTGAGAATGACTCTTCACCTACTCCCACATGACTTTTCATTTGTCCCCTTACAACATGTGACTTTTCATATTCCTAGGAATAGAATTAAGTCCCCTTTATTAATTAAGGGTGACTTATTACATTACAAACTAAATTCACATTTAAATGAATAAGAAAAAATAAGAATAGGATAAAATGAAAAGTGCAACCCCCCAACGAAGGAATAGAATGTGAAGGAGGGGGAAAGGGGGGGAGAAGAAAGAGAGGGAGAGAAGGAGAGAGAACTATGTTGATAAATATTTCACTTCTACCGATACTACCTCACTTCCTAATTGATTCTTATTGAGCTCTAATGGAAAAATTTCAAATCCCTTGAACTCTTTACTATATCGACCCGTCACAGGTGCTACTTTCTTCGCTTGAGGAATGCAGACACAACTCGGGGACTCGAGCTAACAATCTGAGATATCATTGATGTTCTTGCTCTTTGTGAACCATGACAAATGTTTCTCTGTAATATTTGAAATTATGGCTCTGCTATCAGATAGAGACTCCAATGTATTTTCGTTGAAGGAAAACGGGTCCCTGGCCTTTTTCTCAATATACTCTTCAAATGTCCTCAACAACTCATTCATGGTAATGCTCTCATCAATGGTAGGCACACTCCAAGTTTTCGTGCTTTTATTTTGACATTATATCGCATCTTGAAGGCATGTTCCTCATTCGATTCTAGCTCATCAATGGCCCAATTCAACATTTTATATAGAGAGGCAAGGGTTCTCACCCATGCACACAACAAGTCCTATGATGGAGAATTGAATACTTTTATGATCACCAACACCTGGGAGTGAACATCTCCCATCCATCACCAAAGTGGATGACCTTGGTCCCAATGTTATTTTTCCTTATCCAATCCTTCTCTTTCATCTAGGCCTTGTCGGTAGTGGTTTATATGTATTTGTACAGTGAGATCAACTCCGAAAGCAATACTTTTACATTCTCTATGATCATGTTCATCCATTTATTTTTTGCTCATCCCTGCATAGTGATTTAATGGACTCTGGGTTAAAGCTACTGATTGGGGTAACTTCTTCAATTGGGAGTGATGATAAAGCATTCAGGTCTATGAAGTGTTGCATATACTAGGAGAGTGTTTGTACTTAGTCTTCCAACTAATCAATTTTCATTGGATATACTCTTGGTTCCTCACGAGGAGGTGAGTGGAAGACTCCTGGAGCATGTCTACATCTCCTTCATGAGTGGTTAGGCCTAGGGGAATGGTGTTCATTTCATGGTTGGCGCTTTCATCTCTTAATAGGCTTGATTACCTTAAGTCTAACTAATTCTACATACTTGATTACTCGTGGCACCACTAAAAACATGAAGTCGCTTGAGCAATTTTTTTCTTCTTCCTCGTCAATGTTGATATTGCTAAAAATCAGTGGACAATTGCTTGTTGGACTCTACGAGCTTATTTTGTGATCATTTCCTTCATCCAATGAAATTTTTCTATCTTGAGCTCAACAAATGTCATTATTATTGTCTCCTACTCGAGGTGAGATGGTACATCTCAGTGCATAGGAGCAGGAGTGGCAGTGGAAGGTGGGAAACTCTCGGGCTATTGAGAAGATGAGAAGTGAACTGGATCATTCTCTTCAAGTTCTACTTCTACTACAGGATCCTTTGTTGATTTACTCTTCTTATGCAATCTCTTGTAGTAGGGGGCCTTCGAGTCCATTGTTTTGCACTTCGAACTCTCTCCAGAATGGAGTGATCCCAAGTGTTCTCCATGACCTTCAATGAAGAGTGGTGTGTTGTCTGTCTCTGAAGGGTGGGGAAAATTCTCGATGTGATGGAGGTAGCCTTCTTCTTATTGAACCATTCTTTTGATCTTCGATTACAACTTCAGTCCGCTCACTTATATCTCCTGTCTCACATACACTCCATGTTATATGTGGCAAATGTGAATCCTTCAATGCTTTATATCCTAGATTGTACAACTTTGTGCCATTATCTTAAATCCCCTCTTCATACTATTTAAACTTGAATCTCTTCATTTATTCGATTGTCATCCGGATATAGTCTCTTTCCTTGACATCAAATTCATCTATGCAATTCACAAAATATTCTTTGATATGCGGTACATGATATGACTCTGGGAGATAGAAAGTGTCTCGATCACCTTAGATGTAAAATTCTACCCTCATTGTATATGAATACAAGCTTAGGGATGCAAAGGTGCCTTCTAGGTGTGATGCATCATCTTCACTCTTATAGTGAAGATTCCAAGTGAGATGGGAAACAAGACATTCTTCCTTTTTTGGTTCTTGAGCTTACTGTGAACATGGGAAAGTTATCTACAAATCTTGAAACAATATGATCTTGTCTTGATACACGAGAGATTTAGTAGGGCAAGATCATAACCAAAAACTCGGATGTAGGAGAAAGTGGCAAATTGTGTGAAATATGATCCATACTTTTTGACCAAGGAGGTCTCTTTGGGTGAAAACCTTGAGTGAAGATTCCCCTCTAGTTTCCTGATGATGAACATGGTGAAGGCATCATTTACCCTTGTGAAGTGTTGATTATTCTCCTTAAAACCAACTAAGGATATCTCTCAAATGTTGGGGCCTTAGGAGAGATGTTTTGAGAAAGTTCCAATCCTTTGAAAGGTCTTGAGCTCGCAAGAGCATACATAGATATGAAGTCATTGTGAAATTCTTCGATACCAATACCTGTGAGAGCAACCGATGCCGTAGGTTGTCACTGATGATTTATCCCCAATAAATTCTCTATTTGTCTTCCATGATCATGAATATGAAGAGATCCATCTAGTATTGAAATTACTTTGAGGTTTCTTCTCCCATCACCCGAATGATAAGGATGGTTGCATCTAAATAGCCTTCATGAAATTCACCTCACAAGAAATACTTTGCACCCATTCAAGGTCTTCTTACTTGTTTTAACCATGAACCAAGTGCGAGGCCCCGAAGGTATGAATTTTTTTCCACTCTTTTCTCGCAACCTCTTTTGAAATGATATCCATATTGCTCCAAGTTGGGATTTACATTGAATGAGAGATGAATATGGGAGTAGTAGTACTGTCAGGATGAGCCATCATCTACTCGAATGGTTCTAGTTTCAGGTTCATAGTGGTGAGAACATGCCAAAATCAATTCTATATTTTGCACCGAGATCTGATGTGCACTCGCCGATATAGCCTACTCATGAAAACTTTGTCCTCCACTAGCTCTCTTGGGCCCCCAAACATTCGATCTTTGAGATATTCGAGGTCCGTGTGGGTGACATTACTATCCCCCACAATTGAGTACTCAGAAGAGAGAGTTGAGACCGGTTCAAGGCCTATGAATTTGAACTTCATGGTTGATTCTGGCACTTCTTTATGTCTAGAATGGGAGTTTAATATTTTTAGTAAGCTTAGCTTTTTTAGTTTTTTCAACTTGTACCGCCTTTGATCACCTTTCTCATGTGTTTGGATGTTCCTCGTACACACTTCCCTTGAATGAGTTTCCCTCTGCAAGACTTTGTTATTTATAGTAAGTGCTCATGTAGAGGCTTACTATGTTTTTAAAGTGTCTTTCCCAACCTCAGATTTTGATGAAACCAACTTTTTTGAAATGGGTTTTTCCTCTTTATTTAACATGAAAATTTCTACATCAAACCGATCTCTGGGACAACGGGAAATTTTTTAAAAAATTTTCAAGGGCATGAAATCGAGGTTTTCTCACCAAAAAATTCCGGGTCATGCATGTAATTACTATCACTTCAGCTTTCAAGGCACCTAGAAATGGTGAAGAATGCAAAAACTCCCACATCAATCTGAGCACTGGTTTGCAAAGTATGAGGATTTTCTCTTCACGGGCTATGGAGTCAATCTGATGAAAAATGTGCCCAGAGCCTTTCAAAATTGTAATTTTTCAAGAAATTTCTTCTGCCACGATCATAGGAAAATGGAGGGGTGAATGAAAGGAGAAAAATGGAGATGAAGGAATCTGAAAAAAATTTGCCGAGTTTCGGTAGAAACAAAGCAATATGGGGGGAGTGAAGAAAAAAGGATAATTCTAGGTTTTATAAACATGAGAGAGAGGGGGGAAGGGGGCGTATTTTTTCCCCCCTTATATCCTTGGAATGGGACATAGGGACACCAAAATTGTGCCTTAGCCCTACAGTCACACACATGGCACACATGCATAGGCGAGAAGATTTAAGGAAAGGGCCTAGTTTGAGCACCCGAGAGCTAGTTTTTGGTCATCTAAATAACCTAGCAGAGGAGGATGGTGGTAGGGGTGAATTTTTCTTCCCCCCTTGTCCCCTTGGAATGGGATAGAGGGACACAAAAAGTGTGCATTATCCTCGGTGATGACAAGTGTCAAGCATGCGGGAGTTGGAGTAGGGGGGCTAGAAATTTGGTGAAAGGTGCTTATCGAAGCCCCCAAGGGTCCATGAGGTTAAGGTAGGGGGTGCATTCGCCTCATGGTGACACATGTCACCAAAATTTTGGCTAAGATTTGGCGAAGCTTGTACTTTAGAGGAGCTTGAAAATGACATTACGGAGCTCCTGATAAATTTTAAGGCACTTCTTAATATGATTTTGATTGGAAACAATATTTTGAGAAGGATAGGATGGGTATAAAAGTATTATTCAGATTTAAACCTCCTAAAATTTCATTTTTATTGGGACCGCCGAGTTGTGCATGTGAATAATGAGTCAGGAAAGAAATTCATAGTTGTTGTGAAAATATGAGATCATCACCACCACGTAGGGAATTGAATAATATTTCTATTGATATTTTTTTGACCTCCAACTCATTCTAGAGCTCTCAAAATCATCTCTCAAAGCTCAGTGCCTTTTCCAAAGGCAAGCTCCTTTTACCTCGAAGACCTTCTTTTGTTGAACTTGCTCCAGAATTTCCAAATCTTCCTAAATATTCCCAATCACTTAAACAATGATCTTGGCTCATAAATACAATTGCTCAGTGAACTTAGGACTTGAATTCATCTTTGAGAATGTGCACCCACTTGAGAAAGGCTAAAATAGCCATTCCCAAGCCTATCAAAGATCAACCTCAAAGACATTGTCTCCAAAGAATCCTTTGAACTTGTTTTTCTATTTTCAACACATGGGTGAGGTTGGGACCACATAAATAGACATTGAATGGATGAGAATAGAACCGAACATCGGATGGATCAACTCGCATGGGTTTCTCGTAAGGTTTACAATAATTTTTTTGACACTAGCGATAGTTGTCATGTTTTCAAGCTGAATTTTGCTCTTTCAAAAACGCAAAACAACACCTAGATAAACCAATTCAATTTTCATGAAACTATAGTTCTCAAGATTAATCAACATTTTTCCACTCTTAGCCTTTCCAACACCTTCCCAAGATATTCCATATGCTCCTCTTGTGAATTACTGAAAATCAAGATATCATCCAAGTAAACAATAACAAAATTACTTGTGAATGGATTTAATACTTCATTCATTAGTCTCATGAAGGTACTAGGAGCATTGGTTAAGCCAAAAGGCATAACTAACCATTCATACAACCCATCATTGGTTTTGAAGGTTATTTTCCACTCATCACCTTCTCTAATCCTAATTTGATGGTAGTCAATCTTCAAATATACCTTTGAGAAGTATTGTTCTCCACTCAAACAATCCAATAGATCATCTATCCTAGGTAGTGGAAACCTGTACTTGATAGTTATCTTGTTAATAGCCCTAAAATCTATGCACATCCTTTATTCTCCATCCTTCTTAGGAATCAAAACTATTGGTACACCGCATGGACTTAAACTCTCTCAAATCACCCCTTCTCTAGTAACTCTTGTACTTGCCTCTTAGTCTCTTCATTCTCCATAGGGGTTATTCGATAGGTTGCTTTGTAAGGTAGATTGATCTCTGGTATGAGATCCATCTAACGACTTACACTTCTTATGGGTGGCAACTCATTTGGTATTTCATCGACCACTATATCAACATATTCCTCTAACAATTTCTGAATCTCTAATGATAGATCAGTCATCTTAGTAGAGTCAGTAATGACAATTCTAGGCTTAGGGACCAATGTAAAACCGACATCTTCTTTCTTAGTCTACAACAAGAACTCCTTTTCAATTATCATCATCACTTTAGCATTGCTTTCAACCTCTTCGTGATTGTCTTCAATGGTGTCAAGTTGTGCCTCTTACCATTTTTCTACAAAGTATATGTTTTAGCCCTTCCATCATGGATTTCCTTCCTATCATACTACCAAGGTCTCCCAAGAACACATAGTAAACATTGATGGGCATGATGCCACAAAAATACGTCATTCTTAGCTCCCAATCTAAAAATCAACTTGACATTGCTCTTTGACCAAGACTGGCTGTGTCTTTTTTTCGTAAAGGAACTTTATATGGGATAGATGTGCTAAACTTTTCAATCTTAGCTTCTCAACCATTTCTAATGAAACTAAATTGTTTTTATTTACACTATCAATGGATACTTTTCAACATGTACGTTTAAACTTGCATATGGTCTCTAATAAGCTTTTTATTTGAGTTGGCTCCTTCACTTATTTGGTTGGTTTCAACATTATTATTTTCATTAATAAAGATTCTCCTTTTCAGTTCTTCTACATTTAATGGAGATCCAACACACTCCTCATCACCTTGAGCTATTTGATTACTAGGTTCAACCACTCTACCACTATTTTGTGGGTGCTTTCGACATTCAAATGATATATGTCATGTATACTTGTTTCATCTAAAACATCTACCAAGAAGCCTTTGCATCTTCCTCTTTCATATGGTCTTCTTCCTATAAAAGAGTAACCTCCTCTCAGTAGTATTCTAACCTAGAGAGTCGCTACCTTCTCCTTCTTCGCTCATTCTCGACTTCTATTAGCTTGTTGTCCTCTACCTCTAAAATTTTTGCCTCTTCCTCTAGAATGTTGTGTATGCTTCCTATTCAAATTCTCCTTTGCTTTAAGGGAAACTTGATAAGCTTCTCCTACTATCCTCAAGGTCAATAAGCCTTTCATCTTAAATGTTGAATCTTACACGATTCAAGTACCTAACCACCTCTACATTTTATTCTATATGAGCAACATAATTGAGAGCTTACATAATTTTTATATAGTCCTTCATATTCATCTCTTTCTACTTGAAATTTTGTAGCCTCTTCGAATATACTTATCTCGGTAGTGATGGTATGAAATTAGCTTCCAGCTTTGCAACCATCCTATCCCATGATTTGATCTTCTCCTTTCCCTTATTTTTTCTTTCAATTTGAACATAATCCCACCAAATGGATGCATGCCCCTTCAAATTTGTGCAAGAAAACTTCACCTAATTTTCATCAACTACTCCTTCTTAGTCAAAATACTTATCCATATCTGTTATCCAATCAATCAATTCCTCAACATTTTACATCCTTATTTAGGAACCCTCAATTTTGGTTTGGAACTTTCCCTATCACTACTTTCAATAGTCTTGCTTCTACCCCTTCTTCCACAACTTATAATTCTCCTCCCTCTATTTTTTCTTCTATGTCACTTACATCACCCACTAATACACCTCTTCTTTGATAAATTTCCACCGCTCCAAACGTTATTGAGCATTCCTCATCAATGTTATCAATTCTTCTTCTTTAGTTTGTCTTCTATGTCCTCTTCTTGCCCTAGCTTTGAGGCCATTCCTTCACAACTTATCTTGTTAAATATCCAGACACCCTTCTTCACCTTCACTCTAATACCAATCTGATGCATTCCAAGATGATATAATCAAACCTTCTATGTTGAAATAGGGAATGAGTTATCGATAGAGTTTTAGAGCCAAAAGTCATATTATCATTGTCACATGGAAGAGTACTAGGGCTTTTAAAGTATTTAGCTCTTGAAACATACTCACATGCTTATATTATATTCTCTCTCAAAATTATGATATAGGCCAAGATGATGACAACCAAGTTTTAATGTTGTCACTTGACATGCTTGTCGAATATGATTCACGACCCTAAATCATGGTTTCACCGTGACGAGGGGCATAGTATTAGTGGTTTTGGTGGATCATCAAGAACATGTAATTATCCCTAAACCCATTCTATCACACTTAGCATATGTTTAACACTCCCTCCTATTGTGGTTAGGTATTTATAACATGAAAACAAGAAAGAAACAACATAATTTTCAAGACCGAAACAATATGCGATAGGGTAGAGGTAACTTGAGTCTTGCTCTCTAAGCATATAAGGACTTCTACCATGTCTTATCATGCCTTCAAGTGTCCAACAAGCTCTAATAGGCTATTAATGTCTCTACATATCAAGAAACATATGAAATCATAATACGGTCTTGGAAACACAACAAAATACAAAGTTTTATAACATTCGAGGCATAAAAATGAACAAAGGAGAAATTATAATGTCTAAAAACTTGTCTTCATCTTAATTAGATCCCCAACCTTATACCATTCATCATGAGCTCAAAAATACAATAAAAAATGTAAAACTTTATTTTTGGGTTTTTCTTCGATTGAGACAACATATCTCGAGAAACCTCTCACCTTTGGCTTTCAAATTATTCCTCCCGGCATTCTAAGCTATCCACATTCTTCTTGTCCCATCTCTCTCTATCTTGAATGAATAATCTCTTTCTCACTTTTGGCCTCAAACTTTAGTTATGGAGCATAATCACCCTTGGTTTCATTAACCCAAGGTAGTGAAGGCATTGTTTTTCTCGAGTGAGAATGTGTGAGTCAAAGTCATGGTGAGATTTTTTTTTAAACATGCCACTAGGTCTCTCCTAACCTCCCATGAAAGATCATGATAAAAAAGTGTAGGATAAATAAAGAAGAAACACCTATTTATCAAGTTGGAAATTCAAATTTTCAAATATGCTTTTTGGCGGGAAAGAAGAAATTGCAAGATTCTTAAGAGAAAGTGGGAAGAAAGGGAGTAAAAACCATTATTGACTAAAACAAAGGTCTTAGACCTCTGATTAACTAAAATAGGAATTTAATACATTAATCTAAGAAGTACAACAAAAATAAGAGCTAACCAAACAAGGAGAAATGGCCCAAGTAACTAAGAAAGTAGATATGTGAAACCCTACAGTGTAAAGACAATTAGAAAGAACTCAGCTGATTCGATGAGCTTGTTGGACTATGTCACAGAGATGGCTAGAGAAACAAGAGGAGGAAACGACTATGCTGAGGTCAAGAAAAGTGTAGATCTGGGCAATTTGAGTGGACTGGGGCACCTAGATAGGTACAGGGGCACCTGTTGGTGCCTAAGTCTAAAATATGGGCACCCTGGTCTTTGAAAAATCTATGTAAACCTCCTCTGAGGTATCACTAAGTGATCACCTATGTTCATTTCCTACCGCACTAGCTTCACTGGACTACGCGATATGTCACTGGAAATCAGAAATGAAGATGAGACCTGCAAAACCCCAAGACAAACATCAAACCCCTAAAAAAGAAAAATACATATGAAGGATCAAAATGTCCTCAAAAGCCAAAATGGTGGACTTACTAAGTGAGTGTTGCACTACATCTCAGACTCCGATGTAGGTCTATGTGCTTGTGTGTGCAATCATGCCCTAGGTGCTCTTGTGTCAGTTGCACTTTGTGAAAGTAGCGAGCAATAATTATGTGTAGAAAATGTAATAGAATGGTGGATGGAATAGAATACACTCCCCTTCTATACAAAGTTATGAAAATGAACCAACCTTGTGCCTTGTGATGGAACTAGATGGATGCAAATGGAGCCTTTGATGGATGAAACCTTAGGTGATGATAGTTGTGCTTAGTGCTTGGTTCCTCAAATGTGGTCTCATAACTTTATATTTATATGGTTCTCTTGTTCTAATTTTGTAATTAACCTTCAAGAGGTCGACCACCAAAAATATAGAATGTTGAAATAGCTAGAAAGTGCCCAAGAGTGGTGGAAAGTAGAAAAGAATCGGGGTGCCCACTAGGACCATAGTGCATGTACGGGCGCCCCAAGATTAGCCTAGGTGCCCAAGTCGAGGCTAAAATGACGTAAAACGACAAAAATATACTCGGTCAAGTATGTGTCAAGGTCAGTGACTATATAAAACAAAGTAAAATGGCCAAAAGACATGGGTTAATTAATACTTTCTTCACTCAAAACCATATGAATAATACTATGAGACTAGGACTAAATAATTTCTAAATTGCATAATTTTTGTCTACAACCTCAAATAACCAAAACGTAATTATTTACACTTGTAATGCTCCCGCATCAACCACATTATCAAAAACCTTTCATCATAATTGCAATAGAGGCACTGGGTACAATATAAAACATAGATCCCACTTTTAATGACATTTTATCGATGTTTGTATCATAGCTCTCACTTTGGCACAAGATGGGAAGATGTCGATAAAGTTGGTTGTGTTTGGATTTACACATGCATATTGTAGTTTCTTTAAAATTCCCAAGGATTTATAAGAAACCCCATATGTGCAAATCAAACTATAGTTCATAGAGTCTTAGAACGCAAGGACAAGTTGTTAGGTTATGGAGCATGTTTTCATGTGAGAAAGTGTTAAATATTGTACACTAAGAGTACTGTATGCTTTCCATATTTGTCTCACAAGGGTCTGGGCGCATCCCTTGAGAAAAAAATTGGCCTTAAAACGTGCTCGATATACTAGGAAATGTGCTTTTCTCATATGGGCGGATTTTGACCCATAGGTTTATGGGACGGTTTTGGCCCATGGTTTTGATACCCACGGTTTTGTAAAATTGCTTAAGCAATTGTCTACTTATATGGTTTTATGCATATGGTAGGAATTATGTAACATTACAGATGTGTTTTGAATTCAAGTGTGAATTCAGTAGAGTTTGTTGAGCATAGCTTCAAACAGATATTGGGTATTGTATTGAGAGAGCAATGACTTGTAATAAAATCTGAGCAAGTGATTCTTGGTGGATGTAGCCCAAATTGGGTGAACCACGTTAAATATTGTCTCTTTGTGTTGTGTTATTTTATTATGCACTTTTATTTAAGATCTGTAATATTTTCTGCATATTAGTTTCTACTGTTGTGATTCTGTGAGGGATTATTCCACATATTTTATCCCTTATTTCCTAACAATTGGTATCGAGCTTCTGGTTTGGTTTGCTAAAGTGTTGAATCACAGGGAAATTTTTAGCTTGAGTGGGAGCTATGGTAGATGATGGAAGATCAAGGGTTGATAAATTCAACGGGTAGAATTTCAGTCTTTGGAAGATGCAGATGGAAGATTACCTTTATCAGAAGGATCTTTATATTCCACTGTCTGAGAAGGTGAAAAAACCCTCGAGCATGATGGATGCGGAATGGGATTTCTGGATAGGAAGGCACTTGGGACAACTGTCCGTGTCTTGCATCTTCGGTATTATTTAATGTTTCAAAGGAAAAGAATACAAAAGAACTCGATGGATGCATTAGGAAGTTGTATGAAAAACCCTCTACCTCTAATAAGATATTTTTAATGAAAAATTTGTTTAATATGAAGATGTCTGAGAATGGTTCAGTAGCAAATCATTTAAATGATTTTAATACGGTTGTAAATATGCTAGCTTCGGTTACAATAGAATTTGATGAAGAAGTTAGGGCTTTATTAATTTTGTGCTCTTTACCTGAGAGTTGGAATAGCTTGGTAATGGCGGTAAGCAACTCGGTTCCAACTAACTCAAAGTTAAAGTTTGAGGATGTTGTAGGGGTGATTCTAAGCGAGGAAATGCGAAGAAAAATCTATGGGGAATCTTCTACTTCAAGGAATGCTTTCACAAAGTGGAAATTAGAGGGAGACAAAGAATAGAGGAAACCATGGAAAATTAAAGGATCGGCAAGGTCAAAATCCAAAAGCAAGATAGTCTACTGCACTGTGGAAAGTTTGGGCATGCAAAGAAGGACTATTGGGAACTTCAGGAAAGAAGAAACAACATGAAGAAAACAAATAGGCAAATGTGGCAACATGTAATGTATGTCGTGATGCTTTGATTCTTTCTTTGCACAATATTACCAATCTTGGGTTTTAGATTCGGGGCTTCTTTCCATACTACTCCACATAGGCATTATTTTGTTGATTATGTTCAAGGAGATTTTGGGCATGTTTTTCTTGGTGATGATGAGCCTCAGTAGCATAGTTGGAAAAGGTTCTATTCAGTTAAGATGCGTAAATGGGAATACTTGGCTATTGAAGGATGTCGACATGTGCCTACATTAAGACAAAATTTGATATCGGCAGGGTAGTTGGGAACTAATGGTTGTACCGAGATATTTACAAAGAGACTTTTGAAGATTACCAAGGGTGCTCTTGTGGTGGCAAGAGGTAAATGTTGATGCAAAATCTCAAAGACCCCGAATGGCCTCGGATCTGAGTGGGGCATTCAGTGTGATTACACAACATTGGACCATCTCTCAAGCTGTGGGACTTGCGGACTTGAGATGGACCTCTAGAGAAGGCTGGTTCTTGCTTCCTAAACTACCTGCCACAAGCTACTCTAGTGCAGGCAAAACCTATCTATCCTAATCTAACCATTCCAAGGAGACAGGAGAGAGAGAAATTGAAAGAGAGCCTACACTAAGTGGTGATACACCAGAAAAGGAAGTGGTTGATCACAAATCCAACTACTTGAAGTGGAGAGAGGTGAGCAAAGGAGGGTGGACAAGATGCACCATAGACCAGAGATGAAGTTCACATGGAACACCACTTCAAAACCCATTAAACATAGCTCCCATAACCTACAATAAACATCATAGTATGCACAGTATACCCTGCAATGATGAGAGGTAAGAAGAGACAACAAAATAAGCAAGGATGGACAAAAAGCATCACGAAACATATTTTATTGCTCCAAAAGTTCACACACAGTACATCATCAGTGGGAAAGGGGAAAGAAAATGCCATTACAGAGCCATGAGAGGAGGCTTAGACTCTACATTCTACCCTAAGGAAGAAAGAGAGAGGGGGCAGAGAGAAATAATGACCAACCTTTTAGAAAATGCCCCTCCTTTACAATATATAGGAAGAATAAGAGAGAGAGGAGGGAAGAATTTGAACTCTGCTCCAACCACCCCTAAAGCACATTAATCCACCTACCACAATGAAGAGTCTCACTGCAACACCCATTCCCTCGTCACGTTGTTCCTTACCGGCAAGAAAGAGGCCCATTCTTCATCATGGCGGAAGGTGGGAGACTTGACACCCCCGAAAATAGTGGGTTGAAACATTAATGGAGGCAGGTGAGAATTCGACGCCGAGAGCTTTCCAAAAGTCATCTCCCGCCCAAATATGAGTTTCTAGTCAAAAGATATGGCTATCTGAAGATCAGGGTCATGGGCGCACAATATTTAAAAGAGTTTGTCCATGTAAGACCCACATTTCAGCTTCGTGTCGTCATAAAGATCCAACCCCTTCCTCTCGCTCTTGAAGTGGCACCAAACTGACACGTGGTGGCTTCCATGGGCTCCTCTATTTCCTTTGTGTTCTACCTAAGTCCCTCTTGTTGGTGGAGACATTGTGCCTGACCCGAGACATGTGGAGGCTTCGTGCTCATTTGGAAACTACCCCCAGATTTTACTTTTGAAGTTGCATGGATAAGACATGTGGAGGCTTCTACTGACCTCTGGAATTTTCAATGGCCGACCTTACCTTTTCGGACTCACCACGTGGTGGGTCAAGCGCTCGTTTGGGGACTACCTTTTAGGTCACAGCTATGTTCTGCTTTTTTGTGTTTTGCTAAGTCCTTTTGTTTGGTGGAGGTTTTATGTCTGACCTGGGACACGTGGAGGATCAATGCACATTTGAGACTTGCCCTCCAAATTTTACTTTCAAGTCACGCCGTTGGCATGTGTGGTCGCTTCCGCCGGCCTCGCCTCTATTTAGACTTTTCAATGGTCGATTCTCGCTTTTCGTGATCTCGGACATGCGGAGGGCCAACGCTTTTCCGGGAGACTCGCTTTTGGATTTACCTTTGAAGATGCGCCGAGATGACGCGTGGCACCTTCCACGAGTCTGCAATACTTTTAGCCGATTTCGAGCCGATGCCTTTCTCGAACCCTAGACACGTGGAAGCCTCGCACTCATTTGAGTCTTCGCTTGGGTCAGTGCCTTTGAATTTTCACCGATGAGACACGTGGTGCCGTCCATCGCCTTCTTTTATACTTAACCGATTCGGCCCGCTCTGTCTTCTTTTTTTTACTCGCCCACATGGCGAGCTCTGCGCTTGTTTGGGGAACCGCCTTTGAGTTGATCTCGAAGTTACGCGTGAGTCGACATGTGGCACCTTCTATCGGCTCGCCCCATTTTTACTTTTCAACCGTTAACTCGTCCCCTTTTTCGCTGGTACACGTGGAAGCCTCACACTCATTTAGTGGTCTGCAACTTTACATTTGGTGAAAGACTTTCAGGGCTCATGCGGCCCGCAGCTAAAAACTACGCCATTTTACGAAAAGTGTAAAAGTTCCAAAATGCCCCATAGACTCGCCGCCCACATTTTCCACGTTTGGCGAAAAGACATCTCTGGGCCCGCCGACCCGCTTTTTCCACTTAGTAAAAGAAATCCTTCCCGGGCTTGCGGGCCCGCAATTATAACTTGTGCCCCTTTGCGAAAAGTGCAAAAATGTCAAAATATCTTATGTCGGCCACACCCGTAATTTTCCCATGGAGAAAAGTCTTCCCTAGACCCGCTTTTGGCAAAAAATCCTTCCCAGTTCCTGCTTTATGCCATTTGCAAAATATGAGGAGTTAGAAGGACTTCTTTATATTTTTGGAAAGGGGAAGAAATTTCCAATCTGATGGAAATACTTTCAAGGGACTTTAAGTGCTTAAAATATACAAAAATTCAGATCAAGCACCAAAAAGGGGAAAATGGTGTTAGAGACTAAAAATAAGTGTGAGCTTATTTTGGTTAACAAGAAGAAGGTTGAACCTTGTATTTAACAACTTATAGCACTAATGTTTGTAATCTTGTGGCTTCAAAAGTATATACAACATTGTGGCACTATAGGATCGGTCATATGAGCCATAAGGGCATGGAGATCGAAAGAAGGATTTGCCCTGGATATATATAAACAAAGTTTGGAGTTTTGTGAGGGACTGCATATATGGGAAACAAAAGCGAGTAATGTTTCTCAAGGTCGGACCTATAAAGAAAGAGAGTAAGTTAGATTTGGTGCATTCGATGTGTGAGAGCCGCTCTGTATCATCTCTTGGGGTTCAAGTTATTATGTTACTTTTATCGATGATGCAACAAGGAAAGTTTGGGTTTATTGATTAGAAACAAATACGATGTATTTGACACTTTTGTTAAATGGAAAGCCTTGGTAGAGAATGAAACAAGTCTTATGCTAAAATGTCTCGTGTTAGATAATGGAGGGAGTATCGGCAGCAATGAATTTGATGATTACTCGTTCTAAGAATGGAATCCGCGAGTAAAAAGACGGTTCCGTAAACTCCGCAATGAATGGGGTGTTAGAAAGGATGAACAAAACAATAATGGAACATGTTAGGAGCATGAGGTTACATGTAGGACTCCTCTTTCTTTTTGGGTAGAAGCGGTGAGCACAACTATGTACTTGATCAACAAAGGACCCTCAAGTGCCTTGATGGAGGCATACCTAAGGAGGCTTGGTATGGTAAGAAAATTGATAATTCATTTCTTAGAGTCTTTAGATGTGAGGTGTTTGTCCATATATACAAGGATGATAGGACCAAGCTAGAGGCTAAATCTTAAAATGTACTTTCACTCGGTTATGGTGGTGATGACTTTGGATATAAATGTTGGAGTATTAAGGACAAGAAAATCATTCGATCTAGGGATGTGGTCTTTAATGACAAAGTCATGTATAAGCAAAGAATTGCAGAAAACAAGGAAGAATCCAAGAAAGAATATATAGCGGTAGAGGATCTTCCTGATGAGAAAGTGACACATGAATTAGTTCAGAACCTCCTCAACAGAACCCCAAACTCCTATATCGAGGAGGTCTTCTAGGGTAATAAGAGAACTCGAACATTTTTCTCCTTCTCTTTATTATTTATCACTCGGATGATAGTGGAGAGCCGAGAGAGCTTTGATGAAGCAACGCAGTAGATGCCAGGAAGAAGTGGGAACAAGCCATGGATGAGGAGCATCGGCTCTCATGGAGAACCAAACATTGGATTTAGTGAAGCTACCCAAAGGTAAAAGAGCATTACGTAAAACAAGTGGGTGTTCGAGTCAAAGAGGAAGAAGGAGGCAAGAAAAGATACAAGGCCCGATTGGTGGTCAAGGGGTTTACATGGTAAAAGAAATCGAGGGGCTATGAGGTCAAAGGTAAAGAGGAGATGGTGTGCAAAATCAATAAGAGTCTTGTATGGCTTGAAACAAGATCCAAGTCAATGATATAAGAAATTTGATAGCTTCATGATGGAGCAAGGTTATATTAGACGTCATTCGACCACTATGTGTATAAAAAGAAATTTGAGGATGGCGTTATATTATCCTTTATCTCAGATGTGGATGACATGTTGGTTACAGTAAAAACATGCAGAAATAAAAGTACTCAAGAAGCAACTAAGTGAATCCTTTCTTATATGAAGGATTTGGGGGCAACCAAACAAATCCTCGGTATGAGAATATCTCGCAATAAGAAGGAACTAAAGTTGACTTTATCTCAGAAGAGTACATTAAGAAAGTCTTGAGAGGTTTAATATGCAAGATGCTAAACCGGTTAGGACTCCTTTGGCAAGCCATTTCAAGTTATCAAAGGAGCACTATTGTCCCCAAGACAGAGCAAGAGAGAAACCAGATGTCCAAGGTACCTTACTCATCACGGTTGGCGGTTTGATGTATGCCATGGTGTACACCAGTGCCCTGATATTGCCCATGCAAAGGGGAGCAAAGTGAGTAGATTTATGAGTGATCCAGTGAGAGATCACTTACGTGCATAAGTAAAGTGGATCCTTCGGTATTTGAGAGGGACCATGGGGACAATTTTGTGCTACAAAGGTTCTGTACACCACTTGGTGTGGTTATGTAGATTCGATATAGATGGTGATGTAGACAAACAGAGGAGCATAATCGGTTATGTTTACACTATAGGTGGGACAACAAGAAGTGGATTTCACGACTACGTAAGCCGGTGGCTTTGTCAACCACGGAGGTTGAGTATGTTGTTGCCACAGAGGCAAGCAAAGAAATGATTTTGTTATATCAATTGCTTGAGGAGTCAGGGCATAAGAAGGAGGAAGGAAAGTTGCATAGTGATAGTCAAAGTGCTATACACCTAGTTAAGAACTCGCTTTCCACTCTAGGATGAATCATATATAGTTATAATTTCATGATAATTTGCCACTTATAAGAGTTGAAGTTATAGGATGAGGGATGATAACGCATTTGTTTGGGTGATAATTTGCCACTTATATCCACGCATTTACCTCGAATGCGGAGTAGGTGTGCACTCACTCTTGTAAGGATGCCTCGAAATTCAAGTTGACAAAAATTATACTTGCACAACCTAGTGCCCCTCATTGTCCTAGGTTTTGTTGAGGTTGTAGTTCAATTGCAAATTGTTTCAAAGTGTCCTTCTTTTTGAAGGAACCCTTGGCAAAAGGCTCTAATAACTTCAAAGGGCAAGTAAAATGAGTAGTTGCACCCGAATGGAACTATCATCACCCCCATAAGCTCAACTCCCCAAAATCTCTCACGACCCTTTTCATCACTCACGCCAGAGAACTCATAGTGACACTACAAGAAATGAAATTTATAAATTTAATAAATTAATTTATGCAAGGGCTCAAGAGTCCAAGACAAGGATTTTTTTCTTACTTCATTTGCATGAAGCGCAAAAACAGAGGATACACAAAAATAGGAATCCTTAATCTTAAATCTTCAACCTTCATCAAACAATGATTTTAAATTTTTAATCAACTATTTAGGGTTCTCTAATTATTGTTTAACAACCCTAAAACAATAAAAAAACAACATTTTATAAATTTATAAGCACATACAATTCTATGAACAATTTAATAATTTATTTAACTATTTTTAATGATTTATAAAATTAAATTTAACACACACACACACACACACACACACACACACACACACATGTATATATTTTAAAAAATTTAAACGCTTTTCTTGGAGATATGAACTGGGGGCTGAATGGGGTCCCACCCTTACATTTAGCATAAGAAGAAGAAGCCTAGAGAAGGACAAGCGAAAGAAAGACAACGAAGGTGTTAGCGAAAAAATAGGACTCGGAAGAGACAAAATCGTGGTTGGGTAAACATTTTGTCACAAAGCAAGCCAAAAATTGTAGAAGCCATACTATGTAGAATCGGACATCCGATATTTCAATGAACTCAAAGCAGTGGAAGCACCCAAATTGCCCGCCTCTTTGATACCCCTCGAGTTGCCCGCATCACCGAACCGAATAACCTTATAAAGGAATGTGAAGGAGGACCACACTTGTTTGTGAAATCCCATGAACTACCAAGAGGAGGGCCAATGGGCTCTGACAGACATCACGCTGATAAGCAGGCACATGAGCAGAGGTGATACCTTTAGTTCGAAAATGGAATGCACAGAGACCGCGAATGGAGCAACCGATTATGACAACTTTCCATCGCACGAAGGAAACCACTATCCACCTAATGAGCAGAGTTTAGGGCTCGGAAACCGGGGAGAAGATAGAAGCTAAACAAGCCCTTTCCAGCCTCTTCCGGACCAACACGGTGCCGAGGGTGAATCAAAAACTTGACAATAGAAAGGACCTTGACTTTATCATGCTTTAAGATAAGAAAATGGGATATGAACATGCTTGCACACCTCCAAATTAACCCTAAGCATGACCAAAAGACAGGAGGTAGGCAGGGGAAATTATTTTTCAATGGCCTTGAGGATCGTAGGGAGCCAACTCAAGATTTTGTGGAGATGACTTTGGGAAATAAAATCGAAGAAGGCAACTTCACGCTTCTCGCCGCGAAGATGGAGAATGGGAAAATTAGGGAGGGTCATTGGGAGAACAAGCAAGAAGCAAATGAGAATGAATGCCAAATGCCACCAACCGAACACAATAAATAAACACCTCCCTCACAAAGAAATGAAAGCCACATGTGTTAATGGTCACCGATACAATCATGAGATAACAAAGCCTCCATGAAATCCCATTTGGCACCTTCATTGGAAAGATTTGAATTGAAGGTTTGGAAAGTGCCATGATTAGCAAGAGCGTCCGCTACACTATTTACTTCCCTAAACACATGTTGAATGAACCACTCTCAAATGTGGAGAGCTAGTGATTGATTTGCGTTATAAAAATATTGAGCCTCCAAGAATTAGCTTTTCCTTTCTTAATGGCTTGTATAACAATTTGGGAGTCTCCTTCCACAAATATTTTGGAATATCCTTGTTGAAAAGCCATCTTAAGACCACTGAGAAGAGCTTTGGCCTCAGCGATGTTGTAAGTGCCAATATTTAGCTTCAAGGATCTTACACTTAACATATTGCCCCTAATCCCTTATAACACACCACCCGCCCGATATTCCTGGTTGCCTTTTAAAATAAAAAATATTAAAATACAACACCGCAATCTAATTTTTAAAATTTGAACAATGAAAATAAAAAATACCAAACGATGAAGGGCCACTTGAATGGTAGATCAATTAAGACTCGACACTTGCTCTTCAAATTTGGCTCTCCCTCAAATGCTCTCAACCTCTTACTCTTAACCTTGTTTGCTCTCACTCTCACCTTGCAAAATGTTTTGTGATTTGGAGTGAGGGTGTGAGGTTCATTTATAGTTTTTTGGAGTGCTTAAAGTGTTGGTGGGGCCCATAAACTATTAGGGTTAGGGTTGGGGACATAAACATTTAAAAAATGTGTTTCTAATTAAAAGAAAACTCAGCTTGCACTTTTTGCCACCGGGACGCTTTAAGGTTTTGGGATGGTTGAGGACTTGGCAAAGTCCTCGAGACGTCCCCAAGTCCCCAAACCATCCCCAAATGGTCATGGACGCCCATATATGTCCCTGTCCTACTCTCGAAACGTCGCTTTAGGGGGTTGCGTCCTCGTGGAACATTGCATCAAACCTATATCAAAAGGTATGTTGAAATATATGGGAAATGTTCAAACTTCGTCGAACTTCATCCTTGTCAAACATATACTCGAATTTTATCCATTACTCTAACTTGGGAAGTTTTGACACGATTTATACTACGTTATAAATACATGTATAAATACATATACCAAGTGATAACAGATAACAAAAAGTTCTCTCTACTTTGATCCTCTCGACATATTTATGATTTTTTTGAGAAAAATTAAATAATAAAAATTCTTTTATTCGAACTTAATTAATTGCGAACTTGAACCGAACTTTATCCTCATCGAACATGAACTCGAATTTGAAACTTGTTACTTAGGATATACACATGCATACATACATATACTTGTGTATATGCATATATAAGGAGTAGAAAGATCTGATTTCCCACAATCTTTTTAATATATCATTTTACAAACCTTAAAAACTTAAGACGTTGGTGTATGATTAGAATCCTAGTTTGATTGGGGCATTTGTAGTGAAATATATGATTTGGAAGAGTTTTTATTTCGATGTGAGGGTTTGGCACATACGAATTATATAGATAGGAAACTTACTTACTCTTTCTCTGTGTAGACTAAAAGGACTCGGTTTTTCACAATCTTTTGATTATCTCACTTTGTAAACCTTGAAAACGTAAGACACTGCTGTATGATTGGAACCCTAGTTTGAATAAGAACTTTTAATGAAATATATATGATTTCAGAACAGTTTTTATTTTAATGTGATGGTTTGGCAGATTTTAATTAGATTTTGGATTTAAAAAGATTAGAACTGAAGCTGATGAATTTTTTTAAAAAACTGTAAAGCTCAAGTTTTCCACCGTTTGGAGATTTGCGTTTTGCTCTGCTTGTGCAATTTTTTTCCTTGATTTGCAGTATAAAAGGGTTTTCATACAAATTATGGTTTTCATCAAAGGGGAGCTCATTAGTTGTACTGATTTTTCATTAAGAAAGAAACATTTTTTTATTGGTGTTGTTAATGATAATTTTTTCTGGGCATTGACAACAGGGTGAGAAGTGAAACACTTGGGTACTGGCTTGGATTTGTGTGTTAAAGTGGGCAGTGCGTTCCAGATCGATATAATGGATTTGAAGGATCGTTTAATTGGGTCACTTGACACTCCATTTGCTGGAGCAGTACTTTTCAGAGTTCATGTTGATTATAAGCTCAAAATCAGTATCTGTGTTTGAAGGCTATTTTCTACATTTGAATTTTCTTCTCTTAGGGAGAGTGTGGGATGGCATATTTTTGGGATTATATATATGTTATGTATGCTGTAGGGCACATAGTTGTGGAGGTTTTACTTGTGGCAGTGATTGGTTTCTTACTGTTTCAGAAGAGTTATCAGCCTGAAAAGCGTCCACTTACACTAAAGGTTGGTAAATTTTCTTGGTCTTTTTGAAACACTATTCTTAATATGTATCAGGAATTTTTTTCGATTAAAGTTAGATCCTAATGATTATGAATTTAGGGATTTTTCACAACAGTTGTAAGAAAACATGGTATTTCATTTTTTTAATTTGATATTGCCTTGAAAGGTTTTTAATATGTTCTTTTAGTCATTGATTCCCTCATTACTCACGTTATTTTATTCTGGCCAAAGGAGGCATTAGGAAATTGGAATGAGGACAATGCATGCCTAAATAATTATAAAACTTTAAGAGAGGATTTCCAAGGTGAACATGTATATTCTATTTTATTTTCTCAACTTCTTTTTTCCTCTTTAGTTTATTTTATCTCGTCTCTTTGTTTCCAAAAGTAAATGAAAGTTATTGACAAGCAAAGAATCATTATAATTTCTGCTTTTCTTGTCAACTTTTAGTTTTACTGTATGCAACTGCAAAATTCCTGCATTTCTACCTAAGAAACAAAATTAAAGATAATTAAGAATGGGATCAACATCTGACATCTGTCTATGCTGGTTACTAAAATTAATCAGAGACATGGTCTAGATTTTTAAAAATACTTGATGTTGCCTTAATATTGTTTTGTTCTGCTAGTTGAAGACAATCAAAATACTTTGCCTCTATTGCTATATGCAAATCCTGTTTGATTGTCTTCAGCTGTATAATAAAACTCTCTAAGGTCAAATACGCACCATATAAAGAAAAACTAAGATAAAATTATGAAAACACATCTTTTATGGTGGTTTTAAAGCAGTATTGCATAGATTAATAGACTATGGAAAAATTGTTATCCGTTCCATTCATTTTGTGCAACATTAGCTATAGATAGTTATTTAAAAATACTTAATATGTAGTGGCATGTGCAGTATGAGGTGCCAAAGACAAATTCAAATTTTGGTATAAACCAGCTTTCCAATTTGTTGTCTGTACTCAAAGTTAAGAGTGGAGTCACATTGGTTGAGCAGAGTTCGTGAATCGATGAAGTTGATTGCCAGGAAAAAATTAACTTATATTTTTCAATGTGAAAGGTCCCAAATTGGAACAATCATTTTGGAACCTTGTGCGAACTAGTAATAATAATGAAGCATCTGCGTGTGATTCAACCAATACTTGTCGAATTATGACAGTATGGCTCCACTTAAATACATTATTTTGTGTCATTCTATGATTCTATCAGTCGACAAGTAATAATAATTGGATATCTTTATGATGTAGGCCACACCTAATTTCCTATATGGTACATAATAAAGAATTTGTTGACATGATGACCTTATAGCTGCAACACAACTTTTTAATAACATCATGCAAAGTGGGGCCTAAAATAGAAAGAAAGAGAGAAATTATATTGATGTCTATAAATGACCAATGTAGGTCATTGGGACTTAGTGAAATTATATTTTATCAGTGTACATCCAGCTACAATACAGAAAGCATGGTACATGCATAACAAGTCTATCAAAACCAAAACTGAAATTATATTATATTAGTGTACATCCAGCTACAACACAGAAAGCATGGTACATGCATAACAAGTCTATCATAATCCAGTTTTGGAGTGTGTAAGATAGAGTAGCTGTGTTGAATTTTTGAAATAAAAAAGAACTTTTTTAGTCATGCAAAAGGAAATTTACTTCGATGGAGAATTGACCAAGTTACAATACAGGGAATATAAATCTAGCAGGCCCTGATTTCTAGAAGCCAGAAGACAAGGGAAATGGTTTGTCATGTGTAACGGAAAGGATGGAAGAGAGATAAATCGATCTCTTGGTGGTCTAAACTCTAAAGTCTAAATTATGACTGACTCCATCACCATGGTGATATGTGGATTAGTTATGCCCCAACAGTCTACTCTTTTTTTTTTTTTTAATTTCTGATTGAATCTGAAGCTTGCATGGATGGCTTGAACAGAATTCTTAGGCTTATCTGCCCAGGACTGAGGAGGTTCCACCTTGCCAAAGCTGCCCGTGGCATGATACCGGTTTCATCCCTTATTACTTGGTATCTCTCGGGACTTGTACCTTGGTGGATGGCTAGACAACACCTTTACATCATCATAGGCACTATTGTGACTACAACCCATTTGATGATTACTCTTAATTTCAATATGGTACGTTTAAAAGAATTGGTTTTCTCTCAAGCTTGAAACCCCAAAATATTCTTTAATGGAAATAAGTTTTTATGGTTTTCATTTATTCTTTATCTAAGTTCGCTATAGGTGAATTTTATGTAAATAATTTGAAACTTGCTGAATACCAAATATGTTAGTTGAAATTCGTAGAATTTTTTAAAAAAATTTGTTGAAATTCATTAAAATTCCTTAACAATTCTATGATTTTCATTCTTTCTTTTTGAATATTCGAATCTAAAATGCGGGCCTAATATTTCTTTTAGTCAAATTTAATCATGAATCCAATGACTATTTTTGTGACGATTTTTTTATGAATTTTATTCTCCACGAGTCCAAATGTGGAAAACTAAGTTCAGGTCTTTTCAGACTACTTGAGACAGTACTGGTCACATGGTATTAGGTTCTCTTTCATTGTCATAGTGGGATTACACCAGCTATGAGTTGAGGTTGATCACCACATCGCTTGACAGGTTAGGTTTAGGCTTAAGCTGATTGAGCTCTCTGAAGGCAAAGGAGCCAACAACTTTTAATCTTCATCTATTCTATTTATTATGAGATTCAGGGGTTGGATTAATGATGAAATTCATGGGTTTTTGACTGTTTTTCATTGCCTGATCATAGATACTTGGCCTTGTTTCAAAGAGAGCTTGTAACATTCAATTGACATTTATTAAGGAGCTTCAATAGATCCACAAGATTAATTACATCTTCTTACAACCTACTTCAGTTAGCTGGGGTAGTAAGTGCCTTACAGATGCACAATGTAAAAATGGCTTCAAAAATAGTAGAATGGTCAAACAAACTTCTAACTGCAGGGCTCCTTCCAGACCAACCCGCTTGTTATTTACAGTTGTCAATATTAGGTGTACATTGCTTCCTGTGCTCAAACCAGACCTGTAATTGAATCCACTTCACCAACTTCTCTACTTTGACAGATCTGTGACTTTGCATGATAGGAGCCATATTTAATTGCTTCCCAAAATTTCTCCACCGATCCTTCCCAAGTGTCTTTAGACCATGCCTTCAGATCCATTATTTGGGATTGTCAAATTCAATATCTAGACCAAAAACTGATTTGCTGCCATTTTAGACTATAGGAGCCAGAGGAATTTTATCTCTGAAGTGCTAGGCCAAAAGTTGGAGTTGGAGTTGGAGTATGTTTACTTCTTAAGCATCTATACCCATACCTATTGCCATGGATAAGCAAGGATGCTGAATTACAAGTCATCCGATAATGCAAAAACAAGTTTGCAATTTTGGTTAAGTATTTTGATGGGAGTGCAACTATCCATTGGATGTTTACGAAATGATGATGGACCGTCTGTTCTTGTGCTGGATCATGACACCTTTTTCTGCTGCAGACTGCCATTGTGTTGTCTAATCAAGGATAGGATGCCATGTATGGTGAACATCTCACTTGTGTCAGATACTCAAGCAAAGAGATTGATTAATGCCAACAAGATTTTATTGCTCTTGACGATGAGTCTAAAGGATGAGAAGTATGATAAGTATGATGACGGAGAATCATCTGTGCCTTCAGTTAGTGCTCAACAGAGGAGGCAGATAGATAATCTAATTTTCACCATAGGGAAGTATTTTTGGAACTGAAAGGGTTGTGGCCTGAGTCTGTGATTGAACATGAATTCATTTGCATCTCATTTCTGCATATTTGATTATTAGTTTATACAGAATTTCAGTTCTGGAGATTTAGCAAGAGTTACTATAAAAGTCTGTTTTAAAGAAGGATGAGTCATGTCTCATGTTTTACAGATCTTGAACAAAATCACCATCAAGAATTGATATCCAATGCCAAGCATGGATGACTTAATGGCATTTTGTAGAAGAATGAATACTTAACTAAGCTAAAAGGTTAGCACTAGGTTGGAATACCAAGGGGATGCTTTAAATAGGACATTTAAGATCATGCAAGGCTTTTACGAGTGACTTGTCATGTCACGTGGTTTGTAAATATAAAATATTCACCAATCCAGAAATAAAATCAACTACACGCTTTTTTTTTTCTGAGATGTGATTTTTCAAACAGTTTATGGTCTCTAGAATTTGTTGGAAGCAGTGAGCTAAATACTGATTGATCTGTATGCAGCTTTACAAACATCCTCTCAGCACTCCGCAGCTGTGCAAGCTCTCACTCTTCCTTGGGACTTTGTGCTCCTCAGCTTTATGGTGTCTTCTGCCATGCACATGGACCTACAGTGCTTCGCAGCATTGGTAGAGCTCCTTGCAGCATACTGCACAGCTCCATTGTGACTAGCAGCACATCCTTCACTCTGTGCCTTGTGTAGAGCCTTGTGGTGCCTTTGTAGTTTGCATCTCGATGCTTTCGCAACATCTCGTAGTACTGTGCCACTGGGCAGAATCTCACACTCTTTCTTGGGACTTTGTGCTCAGCCTCATGGTGTCTTCCACCACGCACACAGACCTGAAATACTTCACAGCATTGGTAGAGCTCCTCACAGCATGCACCGCAGCTAAATTGTGATTTGTAGCATGTCCTTTCACCCTGTGCCTTGCATAGAGCCTTGTAGTTTTCATCTCGCAGTATTCACAACATCTTGTAGTATCATACCACTGGGCAGAATTTCACTACTTCTTGGAGTACCACACAATACCTCACAGCTGTGCAAGACCATCAGAGCTCAACGCTTACACGTCAGCATCCTGGTGCCATGTGGCATGCCTGATGGCATTGTACATGTTTGTGCCACGTTAGAGCATCTGTTAGCACACTGCGTGTTGAATTTCAACCATCACACCTGCAAGAAGACCTGCCGTCATTGGGCTAGTAAGATAAACTATCTTGTAAGGCGTTTGGACCATAGGGTTATAGGATGATGAATGCTTGAATGCCCCAAAGTATTTTGCATCTCTCCTAGCATCCGAGCTTGTCTAAGTCTATGTGAATTAGTTAAGGAGGAACTGGTACCTGCTTACCGATCATAGGAACTCACATTCCCAGCCTTATTGAACTTTATACACCATTGATCTATTCCTATTCTTTCCACTGAATAGAAGCTGCACCATTCTGCCAAAGAATTTCACATTCAGATGTATATCTTGTTCCAGTCTATTTGAATTAGTCAAGGAGGAAGTGTTACCCCATTACTGATCATAGGAATCTGAATTCCTAGCCTTATTGAACTTGATACACCACCGTACTATTACCTATTCTTTCCATTGAATTGAATTGTGCAAAAGACTTTTGCATTTGAATGTGTTTGGTTTGCTATTGTGTTTAGTTCTCCTTGTGCATACTATAACTTGCAGCTTGTCTCAAGCATAGGGTTGTCCTTTACACCGACATCTTGGGCCCAGTGGTGTGGATCATTGGTATCAGAGCAAGAGTTCTTATATTCCTGTAAAAACATGTGCACACAAGCATACTTAGTCGATTTGTTTCAGACTACCTGAAAGAATGCCATAGCAAGAGAAAGATGGGTGATACCTAGGACCCGTGTCACATAATTCGTCAATTTCCAAACAAAAAAATTGGATTTTGGCAATTTTGATAAAATCCAAGAAATTCGTTAAAAATGCCATGAAATCCATGCATTCAAATTTAGGTCAAAAATCTTGAAATAAACCAGAAGAATCGCATCAATTTAGGGCATAAAATCTCCAAATAACCTTTGTTGGCATTGGTCACAATTTAGGGCTTGTAAAATAATCTCCAAGTAATCTTTATTGGTGTCGGCCATGATTTAGGGCTTTTATTTGCTATTTAACAATCTTCATTTCTTCACGAATCATAAATACAGCGAGCTTCAATCCTTCATCGATTGTCAAAGCTTATGCGAAGCTTTGCCCGTTACTTATTTGTGAAGTAGCTGAAGCTTGACAAACCTGTGTGAAGAGCTGCCTGATTCGTGCTAGGTCTGTTTGGAAGGCAATCAAGTATTTGCTCTTCATAAAGTAACGTAAAATGGACTATTGTTTATCTGCCCTTCATAAGTAGTCAAACTGTATTTATAAAATGTGGATTTGATACAAACATATTTATTTATGTAGTTAAGTTTTAAGTGTATTACATTTTGACATTTATGTATTTTAACTTTTAAAGTTTTAAGTGTTGATTACTTTATGTATTTAAATAATTTGAGTGTCGTCTACTTTTTAAGATTTCTTTTTAAATTGTAAAAGCAAACTTTCATTTAATTTAACATTTAGTTCCTACATTTAGGCCCTAGGTTGATGTTAAAGTTTTAATTTTTTAATTTATTTTTAATATTTTTTCGAGTTTTTTATTTTTTTAAAACTAAGATAATTGAAGGCTTTTATGAGTAATTTAATTATTATTTTTTTGGTCTAGAAGCACTTGTATAGAGAGTAAGATAGCCTTTACATAACATAAAGGACTTCCAATACAATGCACAATAAAGCATCACATTTATCTTATCTTATCTTATCTTACAAACACCCCACTGTATTGCAAGTCCATTTGGCAAAATGATGAAGTTCAAGGCCAAATACAATGTCTTGTTGATTAAGAAGATTTGGCCTAACTCTGCTTCTTGTGGCAGCCCAATAGTTTTTTGTGTAAAAGAAAATGGCACTTGGCGCTCGTGCATTGACTATTGTGTGCTCAACAAAGATAGCGGTAAAGAATCGGTATCCATTGCCGTGCATTGACAACCTCTTGACCAGCTCGAGGTTTACAATGCTTCCCAGAGATAAACTTGAAGTCGGGTAACCATCGGTACTAATTCGTCTTGAAGATGTCTTGAAAATAGCATTCAAGACAAAAGAAGGATTATGCGAATGGTTGGTGTGCCTTTCGCACCAATGCACCGACATCACCATGCGCTTGGTGAATGAGTTACCTTGACCCTTCACCAAACCCGAATGACTTACCTTGGCCCTTCACCAAACCCTTCATCATTGTCGCGACATCTTCATCTACATAAGATTTAGGAGGAACATGTGGAGCATATCCCACACATCTTAGATACATTGCACAAACAAAAGTTGGAAGCCACTTAGCCAAGTTTTCATTCGACGCCCGACAAATCTGATTTAGTATTTGGGCTACGCTATTAATCGTATAGGCATCCATGTAGATTTAGAGAAGGTCAAATTAATCCTAAATCGGCCAAACTCGCACAATCTTATTAAATTGAGGAGTTTTCTTAGACTTGCATGAACTTCTTTGGCATGTTCGTCTTGGGTTCTACAAACATATTACGACCACCCACTAGATCATGCATACCAAAGCAACCTCCTATTGGATGCACACACAACATGCCTTTGAGGAGCTCAAACGTCCCTACGTAACACCTATTCTCGGTAATGTTTGACATCGTCCAACCTTTGAGATCTAGAGCGATGCATTTGACTATGCACTTTGCATAGACGCACACAACATGTACATCTAGTCACCTACCACTCATAGACATTTAGTGACATGGATCAATGCTACTCCACGTTCCTCTGTTCTGTGAGAGGTGCGATAGTGTGACAAAATGTTTTGAAAAGTGTTTTGGGAAGTATATGATGTTGCCTAAGTCCCCTATGGTCTACCCACGAGGAATATGCAGAGCAGTTGTTCCATTTGTTCCGCGATGGGGTGCTATGGGCAACTCAATTGCAAAACATAAGGTCTAAGGCAGGTTGGTGTTGACATAACTTGAGGAACAATCCCCATAGTTCCTTAGTTTCGTGCACAATAGGCATTGGAGAGACCAAATCAAGATTTTGGAAAGTTTTTAAAATGAGTTCCAAAGGCGGTTGGGATGGGCGACTAAGTCTTATTGGGCTTTATATAAGCAAATTTTCCCCGTCATTTTCGAATCATTTCAAGAACTCTCCGTCCAAGTCTAGCACTCTACCCTATCAATCTAGTTCGACTTTGCCCTAACCGTTGTTTTCCCTCCACGATTGCTTTTCCTTGGGTTTGGCAAATTCAAATCTGCCATTGAAATTGTCTCTATCTCAGTGCAGAAATTGTCTCTATTTGTGCATCATTTCCATTGGATTTTCAAGCATTTTCATGAATATTTCTTTCCATCGATCATTTTTCATTGTTTTGGTCCCCATTCACTCGCCAAATCCAACCGCCCGCGATTGTTCCTTCTCTCTTTGAATTGCCTAGTCACCACCATGAAAATTCAAGACGTAGGACATGAGCACATTTTTCGTTGGAAACCGATATCCTTAAAATCAATGACAATGATGTAGAACATATGGATTTGGTAGAGTTCTAGGTACGAATGCTGGAGGGCAAGAGGACTACGTTGGCTGAATGCATTTTCAACAGTGGTTTGGCTCATGCGGCGAGATTCCCAAATTCAATTCAATGCTCAAACATTGTCTTAGCATGTGCTTGATGTTATGACTTGGACACAAAAGAGGTGATTGCCAAACTTGATGCTCATCACATAAATGCTGCCCAAGGAATCAAGCCCTTACAATATGCCAAGGTAATGACTTTGGAAATGGCCCAAGAAGAATTCGATCTAAGTCTAGAGAAATATCGAACTATGAGTGGCAAATCTTGGCTGAGCAAGAAAAAGAAAGGACCTTCTAAGCTACCAAAGAATTTGTACAGGCAGATTTCGAAGAAGAGCTTTCGATATGATCACACTACTCGGCAGAGTTATGGGATTGCAAACCCACCTTGGAATTCCGCAATTGGATATGTATCTTCATTAATATCATTTGTGCGGGCAAACAAGCATTCAATTAGGAAAATCCTTAGTGAAAACTTGCCAAAACAACTTAGCTGAGTTCTACCAAGTCTTTCTATATGACTTCATTCCTAATGTATTCCATTGCGGTCTACAAAATTTGGGTTGGTCTTTCTGGAATGAGCAGGTATGATACATCAAAACCAATCTTTGACTACCTCACCCAAATTACATATGACTTCATACCTAATGTATTCCTTCTACCAAGTCTTTCTATATGACTTCATAAATGTTGTTACCTCCGCAATCAAATAGCCATGCACTTGCGGCCTTTTACCACCAGAATTTTATTGTAGGTATGTTTTAACACTCTTTCTATTCTTATTGCTTTTATAAATCAGTACTGAAATTATCAATTAACTATTTAAGTTTTCTAACTCTTCACTAATAAAATTTTGTATTAACATTGCCTCTAGTGCTTGCAGTTCCTCTTCAGCTATGTGGATTTGGAAACCTGTAGAAAACAAAAATGGTGCGGGACATGGTCTATACGCTTTCCAACGTGGTGCTTCTATCACACAAACAACCCAACTACCGGAAGGGGTGACGATGCGTTGGGATGTAGAGCTAGGCATCCTAACTTGCATGCTTCCATTGCCTAAATTTCATTACACACTGGTGATGGAGATGTACAAGAGACTTCTATGTAGAAATTGCATAGCTAAGCCTTCGGGAATGGCATTATGGCTTTCCTAGCGATATTGGATCTGGTTCTAATGAACCATATGCTGGTTTTGATGCTCTCAATGAAGAGCAATATTACGATTACTTATTTATTGATATTTACATAGTATTTGGGATTGCCTAAATAGATAATATAAACCATTTTTATTTATATTTTGGCATTAAATTATCAATTATGTTTTATGGTTATTTTTGTTTCTTTTATCTATATCTTTTATAGTTCTGTTATCTTTTGTATGGATATATCCAAGCTATACTAATTAAGGGGTTTGAGCAAACCCTCACACTTGTTCTCAAACCTGAATTCATATGCCGTGTATTTTAGTGGTATACATGTTCTAGAGAATTGAGGATGGATTTCTTTTAGATTAACCATTACATGAACAAGTTTGTAGGATGATGATGAGGGCAATTCACGCTCAATAGTATCATCAAGAACATGGCACGTGTTTTGAGCAACTTTTGCTCTCAACAGGTTTTCTGTCAGAGTCGCCAACACTCTCACCAGGATCACTCCAGCAACATAAACAATATCAAAACCATGAAAACTCATGCACAACACACAAACTCAACAAATATTACATATACAACTAGGATCAAAACAAGTCTCCATATTATTGACTGCTCTCAAATGTACAATCCTCCATATGAAAATACAAGGGCAGTGCCTATTTAATAGGCTTGAGAGGTTGTTTCACAGTACTAAATTGGTTATTGTGAGCACCTCAAGAATAGGAGAATCCCCTAAGAATGTGGATCAAACAAATTCCACGTATATATGAGGAATTATCTCCAACAATGACAAACTCCCAAAATTAAGCTTAACTCACGAGTTAGTGTGAACACGCACAATACTAGGCTGGATACATAGTATCTAGATACACATGCCTAGTGTGAACTGATCTGTAAACTCTTCAACTTTGGAATAATCCACAGAACACAAAATAAAACGTTGCTGTTCTACTTTCTATTAGAAAATGACAGAGATAGCTAGTGAATGAATTATGCTTATGCTTAGAATCCACAATTGCAGGAAAGGAAAGAATTTAAGCTCATAACACCAACAAATTTTATCTTGGAAACCTCCTAAGGAGGAAAAACCAGTCGGGAAGGGCAATTTCTCTTTCTTCCCACTTTTATTGGCCAATTTCAAATAACAAGTACAAAATTTACAATAAGTAAGAAAGAGAAGTAGATAATATCTCACACTTCCTCCCAAATACTTGCTTGCTCTGTCTCAACACTCCTTTCTTCTACAAAACACAATTCCAGCACTAAGAACTTCTTGCTCACTTGCTTTCATGGTCCGATGCCCTGTTCTCTTCTACAAACATGTATTTATAGCCTTTCTCAAGTTCCCTCGTACACCGGAGAATGAGAAAGGCCATGGAGGAGAAGAGACACGAATAACCTTCCAAATTCTGGGCTGTTCGTTTCATATTTTTGTTTTCTGTCTCGAAAGAGCCAGGACCGCCGCCCAATGCAGGCATCGGGTGGTCTAGGACCACCGCCCTAGTTGGGCGGTGGTTCTGCAGAACTGCGTCGCTCAACAGAATATAATATTGTTACTAAAAAGACAAAACCTCTGTGTATCATTTTTCCTTCTTTGTGTTGATTGTTTTGATGAAGTAGAGTCATTTTGGATCCCTATGGATCACACCTCCCCTGCTTAGGAGGCTTTTGGTCCCACAAAAGCTTAGTGGGGAGTAGATGAGGAAATAATTCCCTTACTTGCTCCTTTGAGTACCACCGGCTTTGCCTTGGTGTCTTTCCTTCACCCAATCTGCCAAGATTCGTGTGGACCTCTCCCTAGTCTCTTTGACCTTCTACCGAACACCACATCCTCCTCCACCCGCCTCGTGAGTCCAAGACGCAATCCTCAATGAAAGGTAAGAATCGTACTCCATCTTCATCTAGCATGGATGGCTCATATAGGTGCAAGTTCTCACGCTTTACTACAGTACATCCTCATAAATGGTGGCAAGTCAAGTCGAAAAGCATTTTCTCCAACCTGCTCCAATATGGTGAAGGGCCCATATCGTAGTGGCTTGAGCTTTCGTGCTTGACCTTGTAATCTCTCCTTGCTCAAGTAAAGCCAAACTCTATCTCCAACATGTAGCTTATGTTCTCTCCTATGCTGATCGTGCCTAGCTTTGTACTTGGCTTGAGATTTCTCTAGCTGTTCTTTGACTTTGAGATGGATTTGCCGGATCCTCTCAATGAATTTGTTTTCTCTAGTCACCTCTGTGTCTCGTGTCTCCTCGTCCCGCTACCCAACCGTTATGTCCAGTGGATTGGTAGGTAGATATCCCAAGCAATGTTTTAAAAATCGGAACCGGACTCGGGCCGAGGTCCAGACTGAACCGACCGAACCGACCGGTTCAAACTTAATGAATCGGTTTACTAAAAAATACATAACATTTTATATTTTTAATGAAAATAATATATTTGAAAGGTTAAAAACCATAATTCCAACAATTACACACAGAATATGCAAAGTTTTCTCTTATATATATGCAAGAAAGGTGTTTATAGCAAAATGGCACAAACTCCAAGTCCAATACACAATACATATATCATAGATGAGATTCCGAAACAAAATACATAAACAATGAGGCTCTAAATGGCCTCCATAGTTCAAGACTCCAAAAAAACAACATGATATGATCATTGATACATTACAAATACTACAAGTTACAAAACTCTAGAATAAACTAGATGACATCAATGATCAATCATCAAACTCTGCACCGCTGCTGAAATGGGATCCTCAAGGTCATCCTCATCAATATCATCACCGGCCTCTGGCTCTGACTCGGACTCGTCCAAATCCTCAGGTACATCTGCAACAACTGGAGCTACATGGGGTCGGGGAGTAGCACGAGTGCGACTAGTGCCCGCTCTGTGTCTCATGGCGATGGCAATCATGGCCCGGTGTTGCTAATGGCTCATCAGATTCTTGATCCAAACCCATCCACCCCAAGTCATCGGGATCAAACTCTACTGACTCACTCTCCTCTACCCATTCTGAGGTTGGATCTATATCATCCAAGACAATGGGATCAGTATTAGGTCTTCGGTTCAACAACTAGTTGCGCCTTAACCGAAGGTTGTACTGCACAAAGACAAGATCATTCAACCATTGTTGTTCCAAACGGTTTCTCTTCTTCGTGTGAATCCGCTCAAAGACAACCAATTGCGCTCGCATCCGAGCAGCGCAAGTTTGGCTCAGGATCCTAATTTCAAACTTTTGCAATTGAGGACATTGATCGCCAAACGAATCCCACCAATGTGCTGCGATAAAAGTGTAAATGTTTAATTAGTAAACAATGACGATAAAAGTTAAAAACACGCTAAAAATTAAAAGTAAAACATAAACTTATAACTTAAAGGTTAAAGCGAATTCAACAAATTAGAAAAATATTGTCTTATGTCAAAATTCATGATTATTCATTAAAAATTTTAATCAAATGAACTTCAAAAACTTAGAATTTCTTACTCGGTTGGTCCACATCCTCGCAATCTTTGCAAGGTTTTCCTAAAGGTACTGTGGCTCTCTCGAAGAAGGCTGATCTGTTGGTGAACCTCAAGTTGTTGCATCTCATCAGGGACCATGCGCTCTAGGCACTCGTCAAACCATCTTTTACTTCTCTGTTTGATCTTCCCTGCAGTGAGCTCAGTAATGATATTTTGGGTTCAAGAAATACCCAAATGCATGTATAGGTCGATGGAGTTGATTGTTCCATCTATTATCTATGATCTCCCATATAGGCCCATACTTAGTTACCCCCTTTTGTATGCTGCCCTTATCTACTCCTTTGCCTGATCCATAGCCTCATAAATATAGCCCATGGTTAATTTTTCCCATCCACCAACCGCAACACCTTAACAAGAGGCTCAATAACTTTCACAATCGTTGCTTTGTTTTTTTCCAAAATAAATTATCAAAAAGTTTCTTCTTTGTCTTTCCCATCCTATTTCCGGCTCCACTTTGATGCATTCCATTCATCACTTGAAAACATCCTTTTCAAGTTCTGTTGTTGGGAAATAAGAGATTGCAACGTGAGGAAGTTTGTTGCAAATCTCGTGATGGCTGGCCTAACAAGTTTTTGCCCTCAGTGTTCTTCCTCATTAGGTTCAATACCCATGAGTGATTATAGATGTATTTGGTGATGCTCTTGCCATGCTCTACAGTGTTCTTGATCCAATCTTTTTTCCCTATATCCTCAAGCATGAGGTCTATGCAATGTGCAGCACATGGAGTCCAAAATATTGTTTTGTGTTTAGCCTCTAACATCTTACCAACAAGAACATAGTTAGATGCATTATCTGTTATGATTTGTACAACATTTTCCACCCCCACCTCTAAAACAATCTCATCCAAAAGCTCAAACAATAAATTTGCATCTTTCACCCTATCAGATGCATCTACTGATTTCAAAAACATTGTACCTTGTGGACAAGAGGCAAGAAAATTTATTATTGTGCGGTTCTTGCCATCACTCCACCCATCTGACATGATAGTGCATCCTGTTTTGGCCCATGAAGCTTTGCAACCTTTCAAATATTCATCTATGGATGCAACTTCTTTCTTCAAAAGTGATCCTCTCAAGTCATGCATACTAGGGCCTTTGAAGCCCTTACCAGCAGCAACAATGGAATCAAACATCGGCTGGTAATAAGGTGAGTGGGCAGCATTGAAAGGGATATCTGCATCATACCACCATCTAGCAATGTACTCAAAAGCTACTTCTTTGATGGTTATCCAAGTTAGGTTGATTTTGTGTTGGCATGGAGGCACTAGCAGTAGCAGGTGTGGAAGATGGAAAAAAGCTTTGAATGGTCTTTCTTTTTTGAGGCCGGTTTTCTTGACTATGAGTGGATGGGGGAGGCATATACCGAAAGGGGTCTCTAACAGTCACAGAAGGGTCAGAGCAAGATCCTTCAACACTCGAGGCATGTTCCTCCTCCCTATTTTAGCTTCCATCTTTTTGCCTAGCCTCTCTCTCTATGTTTTTCAAGCATGGTTTTCATTTCCAACCTAATGTCATCAATATCAGGTGCCTCACATGGGGTAACTTGGCTTCTTTGACCAGCCAAGTGTTGTGTCTAGTAGTTCCTAGAGTTGTTTCTTTACTTCAAGATTCTCAAGCAAGGATTGCCTATACACCCGATGTTCGGTGGAGGGGACTCGCATAGCCGAATCTCATGCTCTACTTCCCGTTTTGGTGGTAACCCACTTTAGGAGCCTGAAATACTTCTTGAAAAGACTGAATAATACTATCCAAATCATACTTTCCTTGGTTAGAAATCTCTAAAACTTCTACCCCATCTTGTTTATCCTTTAACAAAAGTAAACAAAACTGATTATGATTTGCTTGAATAAGTTGTTTTGCTTGGTTAGCACTCACCATAGTAACCCGTGTCTTACGCTGGTGTGCCGGATGTTGTAGCTGATCCCATCCTTGACCCATCTGTACCGGTTTTCCCTTCTCATAAATATAACATCCCTAATATACAAGTAAGGACTCTCGAATACAACATCAAAAGCATCAAGTGGAATAACGTCAGCTTCCAAAACATCAATATACTGGGAATTTATCCCAAACTTGACCTTACATCTTCTTGTTACTTGAATTTCAACACCCTTCTTCACCCAACCCAAAGGATAAGGGTGTGGATGCTCGTAAGTCTCAAGACCAAGCTTCTTTACAACTGCTTCAGAAATCAAGTTAGATTGAGAACCGGTATCAACCAAAGCATTTACCTTAGTTCTTTTGATTTGGATTTTGATCTGGAATAATCTACTCATCTCCTCTTCTTGGCTGTCCATGTTGGTGGTTGTGCATCCAAGCCTTTTGTCTACATCAGAGTCATCTTCGATTTCCACCTCCCCTTCTGTTCTTACAGTTGTCATGGACTTCTTCGAGTCCTTGGTTTGGTTCTTTGGATGTAACTCCGGATGCAACTTCCAACATGTAACGTCAGTATGACCATTAATATCACAGTTCTTGCAAAAATTCTTGGGATCTTTACAAGTATTTAGTGTAGTGGCAGCTTGTTTACCTTTCCCTTTCCACTTACCCTCGTTACTTGTTTGCTCGTACTCTTGTCTCTGCTTGATTTGTTGACTGCTTTGCCCTTGGCTCTACTTCTCCTTGCTTCTTTTCATCATCTATGTAGTATGCTTGCACACACGCCTCATTGAGATCTTTGGGCTTGGTGGAGATGACTTTTCTTCGAAGGTGAGTGTGAAGTCCTCCCAAGTACTTAGTCAGAATATCCTCATCCTCCAAGTCCATGTTTAGCAACATGGGATACCTCCAAACTCCGTAGTATAGTCCTGCACACTTTGACCACTGCCTTGTCTAAAATATTTGCCATTTAATCATTTGGTCACCATGGCCAATAGGATAGAAGTTAGCTCTAAGTAATTCGTTAAATTCTTGCCAAGATTTCACAATAGGACGCTTCTTCTTTTCACGAGGTAGTTAGATGGGTTTCCCACCAAACCGAGCGTGTCCCTCCATTTTGAGACGTGCAAAGGTGATCCTCTCGTGCCTTAGTGACATTATGGATTTTAAAGTAGACTTTTAAGCTGTTTTAACAATTTATCAAGCAACACTGCATCTACTTGTCCTTCAAAGCTTTTAATATTGACTTTCGTCTCAACTTTAAAGGGAGTATGATCGGATTTTACCTTTTCTCTTGTGTTTGAAGTTTCTTCCCCATGCTCTTCCCCATAATTTTCCTCATGATGGCTCCCTCCTATGCCAAACTTTTCAGCTAAGCCCCGAACCACGGAGTCCATGGAGTCTTGTTTGACAAGCTCTCTTCTACAAATCAGCAAGATCTTCATACCTTCCGAACATCTTGTCCATCATGGTCTCTAGCATATCGATTCTACGGACCAAGTTCGCTTCCTCCATTTGTCTCCGAATTCTCTGTTTCCACTTCTTTGTAGAAATCTCTGGATTGCAAGGTACAACCTCTTCGCCTTTAGACCTCGTCATTGTCATACAAATCCAAGAATGAATACCACAGTCTTGGATACTTGTTAGCTCTGATACCAAAATAATCAGAACTCGTTAACTTTGGAATTATCAACATAACACAAAATAAAACCCTGTTCTACTTTCTATTAGAAAATGACAGAGATAGCTAGTGAATGAATTATGTTTATGCTTAGAATCCACAATTGTAGGAAAGGAAAGAATTTAAGCTCATAACACCAACAAATTTTATCCCTGGAAACCTCTAAGGAGGAAAAACCAACAGAAGGGCAATTGCTCTTTCTTCCCACTTTTTATTGGCCAATTCCAAATAACAAGTACAAAATTTACAATAAGAAAGAGAAGTAGAGAATATCTCACACTTCCTCCCAAATACTTGCTTGCTCTGTCTCAATACTCCTTTCTTCTACAAAACACAATTCCAACACTAAGAACTTCTTGCTCACTTGCTTTCATGCTCCGATGCCCCCTGTTCTCTTCTACAAACATGTATTTATAGCCTTTCTCAAGTCCCCTCGTGCACTTTTGGAGAATGAGAAAGGCCATGGAGGAGATGAGACACGACAACCTTCCAAATTCTGTCCGAAAGAGCCAGGACCGCCGCCCAATGCAAACCGGTGGTCCTAGGACCGCCACCCTAGTTGGGCGGTGATTCTGTAACCGTCACTCTGCACAGAGCAGCGGTCTTGTTACTAAAAAGACGAGAACCTCCGTGTATCATTTTTCCCTCTTTGTGCTGATTGTTTTGATGAAGTAGAGTCATTTTTGATCTCATGGATCATGAACACAACTCCAACTCCCTCCCTTAAGCGCAAAACCTGGGAATGCGAAATGATAAATTCTTGGAGATAGATCCAAATATGGGTCCCAACAACTAGGCCTAATTAGGTACCCATTTACAAATAATTGGAAAAAGAGAGCTCCATGGATGAAAAAGTGTCACCGTAAAGGTATCCAAAAATTTAGTAAATATAATAAAGTGGAGAGATCAATATCCTGCTTTCTGAAGGTGTCCCATGAAGCACAACTCAAAAACTCATACACTATTGAAGAAGATGTTTGGTTTGTCTGTGGTTTGTATGCATTCTTTTGATTGCATAACTCAAACAACCGACAACTTTGTAGTACAAACATAATAGCTACACTTTAGGAGGAGGGAAAGCTCAAATACTAATTGAATGAGATTGTCAGAAGTGGTGTCGATAGTGCAAATAATTACCAAACTTAATTCGATCTATTGCCAAAATATGGTGTGCCACAAACCAAGAACAATTGCCAAGGCAAGGACATGAGACCTCGAAGCGCACCATACCCCCATATTGTTGAATGGGTGGAGTGACACTACAAATTTTTACGAGTGGACAAAACCAACTACTCGAACATTGACAAGTTGACACTGGGACTTCACTAGACCAACTCCACTATAAAAGGGATCGTCAACATGCCAAAAGTGTCAAAAATATAGATGAAATATACCTCTCAATAAGATGGCCTTGGTGGTGATGGGAAAGTCATGCAATTGAAGGATATGAAAATGCTCAAAATGGAGCACAACTGCATGAAAAAAATCCATGGCTCTGTAGACTTAGTGTGACTACAAAATTGTCCCATACAAAATAACATCACCAAGTGACACATAGAAACTCTAGAATGTTGTCAATTTCTAAAGGAAGCTATCCGAAATAGGAGAGTTGCTTTATAACTACCAAAGAAAATAGTTCAAACAAAAGGGGGCATTATAATACGGTTGGAGTGATGAGTGGATTAAGAAGTTGAATGGTGGAGGAGCCACTCCTGTAGTGATCTCTCAATGAATGCTTGCATTATCGCTGCAGTGATCGGAGATCCATCCCAAATGAACATGGATGGTCTCAGAGGATGATGCTGCATATGATTCGGTGCAAAATGCAAGATCTTGGAGCATGTGAAGAAACATTACAATGTGTGTTAGGTTGATCATGTTTAACAACCGTAATCCCGAGTTCTTAGGCACCGAGTGAAGGTGCAACAAAACTGATGTGTTGCTCTAGATCTTCACAAAGAGTGGAGTGAACAAAAATTGGAACTTTGTCATCAAGTGATCCCATAGAAGATTTATTACTTGCTTTGTAACCAATGTCATGGTGTGAAGTCCAATTAATAGGTTAAACGGGACCAACAATGCCTTGTGAATATTAGTAATACCTCCGCCATGAAAACCCATTGATCGGAGCATGCAAAAACCAAAAGTAGTATGCTTCTCAAAAGACCCGTGCAAGTATGCATGAGGAGTAGAAGTGGGGTTAGGAGAATGTGCAACAATAGGCATAAATTTAAGAGCAAAAGGTGCAACAACAAGCACAATAGGCTCAATAGCAAAAGCTGCGGTAGGAGCATCAAAAGCGGCGTAGGCTTACATACTAACCAATCATGATCAATAGTTGTGGGAGTAATGGCTAGGTGTGGACTAGGATCAATGTTTTGAATGTCCACAACAAGAGAAGGATGTTGTAGGCTAACCAATTTCTCTATAGGAAGTACATGAGGTCATCCTTGTTGTGAATGAGGGTGTGTAGAAGAGAATTTTGCTTCTTGAGGTTTCTCTTCTCTTTACGCAAATTTGACCATGTTCTCTTGAAGCACTTAAATTTTGGAGAAAAGTATCTCATTCTTAGATTGCAAAGCAAGGATGCGACAAAAACCATGATAGAAAGGCAAACAATGGGAAGTAGAGAATTGTATACTGTGGGGGTCTAACTACATGGTAGACCAAACCTCACCCTCAGATCTTCGACACACGAGAGAATAAGCCACCAAGTAGAGAGGAAATCCGGAAGTACTTAACAATGGTTTGGGGAGCTAGGGTTTGGGGGTGGCAGCCCCATGGGCCAAGGGGTGCAGGGGTAATGCCCCGGTCGCACTCCTTGCCGCGATACATGGCGGGGTCAAGGGGAAGCACACCCGATGCCAAACACAATTTACCCTTTGAAGCAGCTTTTTAAATGGCAAAAAAATAGCCTTTTGTGAGAGAAATCACTTTTTCTTTACAATAATAAAACCTACCACCTTACAAGTAATTTGCCCACATTTACAAATTTTTCACCATTTACAATAAAATGCCTCCTACAATAATTTGCCCTCTTTTTACAAAATACACTCTTTTCAATAATAAAGTCACCCTAGGAAAAAATGCTCCCTTTAAAAATAAAATCAACAACGTTACCAAGTGCTTTAACCATATAAGCGGGAAGTTTTTTTATCCTTTAATAAATGCCAAACTTTTTAATAAAATGAAGGCCTTTGAAGCCTAGAACTCGCAACCTCATTTACCCCAAAGCCTTAAGTAGATGCAACACACTAATCATGCTACTAAATCTTTTAAGCACATGAGTGGGCCAACTTATATTTAACCTTAAACAACTCACATTTACTTCTAAAAACAATAAAATACTCACTTTTAGGGTTTAGAGCTCTAAGTTGTTTTGTTTTGAGGATAAGTGCCGTCGGGAGTTGTGATAGGTTTGATTGAGGAGAGGGAGTGACGAGCTGAGCACGGATTGAACCAAACCCCTTGTAATCTTTGTCTAGGTTTTAGCCAACGCCAAGGTTAGGGTTTAAACGGACAACAAAGTGGAAGAGAAATGTAGGACCCACTTGAATTTCACTAGCTGAGATCAGGATGGAGGTCAAACAGAGACAGGGCTGAGAAAAGGGGCTCGCTTTAGCATACAAATCACAGTGTCACAATAACTCGCCAATAAAAAAACCAACGCAGGTAGATCGAACTCACTTTGGGGTGAGCAGAGTCTTCAACTTGCGAGCAATTTCCCAAACATATAAAGATCTCGTTTAGACCTGCGAGCCATGCACAATGGAGTATTGTTCTTGAGGGGAGCTGAGCTCTACAAAGCGTAGAATCAAGAGAGTGCGAGGAGCTCGAGTCACCGAGTTACATCAAGTTGTTGGAGAAGGGGATCCAAACAAGGTTCTTTGGCAACTTACAAGATGTGTAGCTCGTCGATATCAATAGAAACAATTCGCCAGAGCACAACTCCTCGCTGCAGGATTGCTTGGAAATTGAGTCCAAACAAGGCAAAAACCATTGGAGGGTCGAGCCGGATCTGTTGAATACAAGGTACCAATCCATCGTGAGCTGTGTAGAACAAAATGCAAGGAGATTCACACATGCCATGCTGTGTCAAGAGGGAGGTGTTTAAACACTGAGACAAATCCGAGTGTAGGGAGCTTGTCACACTGAGCTGATCAAGGAGGCAGCTCGCCTTCTAAGGCAACATGCAGCTCACCAAAGAGCACAACTCTTTTGTAATGTCTGCACACAGTAATTTTTCTCTGCAAACCAGAACAAATTTGCATACCTCCATGATCTATTCCAGGTTTGAGTAAAGGCTGCATGGAGGAGCTCTAATACCATGTCAAAGTGGCCAACATTCTCTCACCGGCATCACTCCAGCAGCATAAACAAAACCACAGCCATGAAAACTCATGCAAAATACAAACTCTACAAACATTACATACACAACAACTAGGATCAAAATAGTCTCCCTATTATTGGCTATTAAATAGGTCTAAGATGTTGTTTCGCCATAACAAATTGGTTATTGTGAGCACCTCAATATTAAGGTAATCCCCAAGAACGTGGATCAAACAAATTCCACATTTATATGAGGCATTATCTCCAACAATAATGAACAAATTCCCAAAGTTAAGCTCAACTCATGAGTTACTTTGTGAGCATGCACAATCCTAGGCCAGATACAAAATATTTAGATACACGGGCCTAATGTGAACCAATGTTTTAAAAATCGGAACCGGACTCGGAACCGGCCGAGGTCCGGACCGGAACGGAACCGGACCAGTTCAAACTTAATGAACCGGTTTACTAAAAAATACATAAAATTTTATATTTTTAATGAAAATAATATATTTGAAAGGTTAAAAACCATAATTCCAACAATTACACACAGAATATGCAAAGTTTTCTCTTATATATATGCAAGAAAGGTGTTTATAGCAAAATGACATGAACTCCAAGTCCAATACACAATACATATATCATAGATGAGATTCCGAAACAAAATACATAAACAATGAGGCTCTAAATGGCCTCCATAGTTCAAGACTCCAAAAAGCAACATGATATGATCATTGATACATTACAAATACTACAAGTTACAAAACTCTAGAATAAACTAGATGACATCAATGATCAATCATCAAACTCTGCACCGCTGCTGGAAATGGGATCCTCAAGGTCATCCTCATCAATATCATCACCGACCTCTGGCTCTGACTCGGACTCATCCAAATCCTCAGGTACATCTGCAACAACTGGAGTTGCACGGGTCGGGAGTAGCACGAGTGCGACTAGTGCCTGCTTGTGTCTTGTGACGATGGCGGCGGTGCTGCTAATGGCTCATCAGATTCTTGATCCAAACCCATCCACCCCAAGTCATCGGGATCAAACTTTGTTGGCTGACTCTCCTCTACCCATTCTGAGGTTGGATCTATATCATCCAAGATAATGGGATCGAGACGTCGAGTCTTGGTTCAACAACTGGTTACGCCTTAACCGAAGGTTGTACTGCACAAAGACAAGATCATTCAACCGTTGTTGTTCCAAACGGTTTCTCTTCTTCGTGTGAATCCGCTCAAAGACAGACCAGTTGCGCTCGCACCCAGAAGCACTACAAGTTTGGCTCAGGATCCTAATTGCAAACTTTTGCAATTGAGGACACTGACTACCAAACGAATCCCACCAATGTGCTGCGATAAAAAGTGTAAATGTTTAATTAGTAAACAATGACGATAAAAAGTTAAAAACACAGTTAAAAATTAAAAGTAAAACATAAACTTATAACTTAAAGGTTAAAGCGTAATTCAACAAATTAGAAAAATATTGTCTTATGCCAAAAATTCATGATTATTCATTAAAAATTTTAATCAAATGAACTTCAAAAAACTTAGAATTTCTTACTTGGTTGGTCCACATCCCTTGCAATCTTTGCAAGGTTTTTCCTAAAGGTTTATCCAAGGTAGGCTGATTTTGTGTTGGCATGGAGGCACTAGCAGTGGCAGGTGTGGAAGATGGAAAAAAGCTTTGAATGTTCTTTCTTTTTTGAGGCCGGTTTTCTTGACTATGAGTGGATGGGGGAGGCATATACTGAAAGGGGTCTCTAATAGTCACAGAAGGGTCAGAGCAAGATCCTTCAACACTCAAGGCATGTTCCCTCCTCCCTATTTCAGCTTCCATCTCTTTTTGCCTAGCCTTCTCTTCTCTATGTTTTTCAAGCATGTTTTTCATTTCCAACCTAATGTCATCAATACCAGGTGCCTCACATGGGGTAACTTGGCCTCTTTGACCAGCCAAGTGTTGTTTCAACCACCCCCTCCCCCGCCCCGATGTGTTTCTTACAATATTTACAAAAAACTTGATCATCAATTGTGTCTGCATGGGCCCATGTAGGGTCTTTTGATTTGGGGGCCATTGCAAATGCAAACAAATCTGAAAATGCAAATAAAAAATAAATAAATTTCCTATTTCTTTTTTAATAAAATTTACAAATAAGGGGCAAGTTTAAAATGTAACATACCTTTCAATGTGCACACAAATGAGGTGAGGAAATGCTCCAAGCTTGTATATGGCACCACAAAGAGCCCACACTCCAAATGTAGATGTAAATGCCACCACAAAGAGCCCACACTTGATACCAAACAACTCCAAATGAACACTATTCAAGGCTGCCCCAATCCTCCAAATCCTTGCAAATAAGAGAGGTGCTCACAAATAGAGGTGAGGTGCTCACAAATGGATGCCAATATCACCACAAAGAGCCCACAAGCAATGCCAAACAAGCTCCAAGCCTCCAACTTCCAAGCTCACTACAAAAAATAAACTCTTCAATCTTATGCTCACAAATGCTCACAAATGCTCAATGAGAGAGGTGTGAAGTGATAGAGGGGGGGTGTATTTATAACACCAAATTAGGGTTTAGAGGCAATAAAAAATAAAAGAAAACAATTAAAAAAACGTTTTTATGCTGGCCGCCGTATACGGCAAAACAGGAATGGACCGGCCGGTTTGGGACGGAACCGGACCGGTTTGACCGTTTTAGCCCAAACCGGTCAACCGATCCGGTTTGCATGGCGGTTCGAGTTTAAAATTATTAAACCGGTCAAACCGGCCGGTTCCGGTTCCGGTTTGACCGGTTTTAAAACCTTGGTGTGAACACACAACTCCAATCATTTTGATTCATTTTGAAAAATTCATGGATTCACATATATTGACGGGCAGCATAGATTATGTGATTTAGACCATGAGATTATCGCTTTCGAGAGGAGCTGGGTAGTGACTCGGATCAGTTTCAGAGGACAGTTTCAGCAGTGATTCACCTGCTCCAGCATGATTGCCCGATTCTTTTTGGATCAATGGTCAATTTTGGGCTGTAATGATTTAAAGATAGGGTTGTGAACCTTAGGACCTCTATTATTTATATTTATAGTAACGTTTTTGGTGAGATTAGGTCCTAGGTTTTTGGGAGATTATTCCTCCATGGTTTATATAGGAGTCATGGTTTGGATGGAGAGGACGACAGTGACTTTTAGCTTTCTCTGCTGCTCCGTACACAAAAAGACAATATGATAAGGTTTTCAGGCCACTTCAAATTCTTCTATCATATTTTCCCTACAATAAAATCCTAATAATATCTTGGAAACCAGAAAACCACAGAAACAGATGCTAAAATATGTACTCGTGATAACCCTAACTACTTATCTGTAAAAGACATTACTAACTATATCAGGTTGATGTTTTAAACTATGTTACCAGGGTTCGCTGCCCCCTCCCGTACCCTGTCTGATACGTATCAGTACGGATACGCTTTGGATATGCCAGGGTATGTCCCAGGTACATTTGACTTACTCGGGACATACCCTGGCGTATCCAAAGCGTATCCACAGATTTGGATGGTGGTGGGGCCCAAAAAACAGTTTTTAAATTTTTTTTTGACAAGAAATCGAGAAGAATAGCAGCTGAGGGAAGAATAGGTTCCTATATCCATGACAGCCATATTGGTGTCTTGATTGAGGTCAACAGTGAGACTGATTTTGTTGGATGAGGGGATATCTTCAAGCAACTAGTAGAAGACTTGGCAATGTAGGTGGTGGCCTATCCACAAGTTCAGTATATTGTCAGCACAGAGGATATCCCAAAGGAAGTAGTGGAAAAGGAAAGAGATAGAAATGCAAAGGGAGGCCTCCTTGCAAAACCTGAGAGTATTCAGGAAAATATTGTGGAAGGGTGGATAACAAAGAGGTTATCTCAGATAGCAATGCTTGAACAAACTTTTATTAAGGATGATAGCATTCTTGTTAAAGATTTTGTGACGCAGGCAGTTGCACCTTTAGGAGAAAACATTCGAGTGAGAAGGTTTGTACGTTACAATCTTGGTGAAGGGATTGAGAAGGAGACCAAGGACCTTGCTGCAGAAATTGCAGAACAAACAACATTAAAGACATAAGCTCTAAAGTATTGGAGCTTCCATTCAATATTGGCTGTACTCAAGAACACAATTCATTGCTAAAATCTTAAGTATATTGAATGTTTGAACATTGATCCTAGTTTATTTTTCAAGTTTTGTTTGTATTCATGTTGACATGATATTCGTATATCATATGTATGGCAGCCACATGATCAATGAAAATCTACGTTACCGGAAACGCCGGTTTAGGCGGCCGGAGCGGGAGCGGGAGCGTCCGGGAGCGGGAGCGGGAGCGGGAGGCCGCGGGAGCGGCCAGGGAGCGGGCGATGCGTTTTTTAATTTTTTTTAATTTTTTCCATGTTTTTTTCCTTTTTTGGCGCGATTTCGTTTTTTTCCTGTTTTGGCAATTTTTTCCGTTTTTGGATTTTCGGTGAAAAAAACGCAAGTATGGAAAAAAATTTGCCATTTTTGGAAAGGGTCCGGGAAGATGTAGCAGCAAAAACTTGGATGAGCCATAACTTTCATTCTGTGGCTCCGTTGTAGGTGTCGTTTTCTTTAAAAGTGTATATTTTCTCGAGCTCTATGCATTGATGGCGATATTTTTCTTATTTTCATAAAATCCATTTTTGCACCTTTTTGGACCAAGCAACTTCTTGCAATCTTCTGAATTTAATTTTATTCGTTTTGTATATACTGTACATTATTATAAATTTATAGTTAATAGTATAACTTGTCTTTTATCTTGTTTTTCATATACATATGTGGTTTATAATTAAATTCCTATTTAGAAGGTTGAGATTTATATATTTTTTAATTTTTATATAGTTTTTGTACTGCCGTATCCTACGCCGTATCCGGGGTCAAAAAAAAATTTGCCGTTTCCGCGTATCGGATACCCCGCTCCCGCTCCCGTATCCAAAACGTTTCGGTAACTTAGATGAAAATGTAAATTCTTAAGTATATTGAATGTTTTGAACATTGATCCTACTATAATTTTCAAATTTTGTATTTCTTATGGACTAAAAATGAGTAAAATGAGTATATATATATATATATATACGGATGTATCCAAGACGTGCTCGTACCCAAGGGTTTTTTAAAATCGACGTATCCGCGTATCAAACTCGTACCCGCTTCCTGGCAACATAGGTTTTAAACAAGTCTTTTATCCATCTAAAAGGAATTTATAAAACCAATTAAATCCAAAGACTGGTCACCATTGTTACTTCCTATGGGAATGGGAATCTAAAATGCTCAGCTGCATGCTCATGTCCAGTCTCTGCTGAAGTTGGAGATGGTAGTTGATGTCAATGACGTCATGTTGGACAGGTTTCTTATCATCCCGAAGTTCCCCTTCGATTTCATTTCCCGATGTTAGGACAAGGATATTGTGATTATAAACAAACACACTCAAATGACTGTCTCAAGCTTTGAATTCCAGTTTCCTTATTCAGTCTTAGTTGCAGCAAATTTCGGATCAAGCTGCTGCTCGTACCCCTAACTGGTATTTTTGAACACCCAGAAATATGTCTGAAGCAACTCCACGTATTGTTTGATTGAGAGTTACTAGTATTCTTATGGTATGCCACTAATAGATGAGGAGGGATTAATAGAAGCCCTACCCTGCATAATCTTTCTGCGACACCAAACTCCAAAAAGCTATATTCATTGTTCCTTCTGTGGTTCCAACTTTTCACTGTTTACTTACAAAGTTACATACTACCGCAGCTTAGTAGCAAGGGCACAGTCTTAATATGGGCTAGTGCAAAACCTAGCAATGCTATTAGCACTAACCTTGGGAATAAACAAATGTTTCCCGGAAGTTTTATGTAACAATGGGATAGCTTTTAGCAGAAAACCTCAGAGTAATTGTGTACGCAACAAGCAATGCTGACATTATTAGGACGAGTAATCTCCTAGTGTGTTACATTCAAAGTAGTATTGCAGCAACAACACTGTGTGGCAAAAATGTAATTGTTTTTCTCAATTAGATAGGTTTAAAGTGGGGAAAACAGGGCAAAAAACAAAAAATTCAAAAAGAACAATATAATATTCGTAAAGATAGCAAAAGAAATTGATTGTATTTTTTCATAGAAATATACTACCTAGTCACCAAAATAAACATATAACATTGCTAAATACGAAAGTTATAAGCATGACAAATTTTTTGGTAAAACGATCAATAAGCTCAAAACATTTTAATTTTCATTAACTTCAAAATTCAAACACCAAAACTTTTGGCAACCATTTATAACTAAACAAACAACCACATTTTTGATTAAATTGTGATTTTTTGTTTGCACACATTGAAAAAACAGTTTTGAGTTACATGGCTTTTATTTGAAAAAACTGTGTTTGACCAGGTAAATCCAGCGGTATGACCATTGTATTATATGGCATGGCGAAATTGCCAGTTCGCGATTGCTCACACTCTATTGCCGACTGATGTTACTATGCTTACATTTGTTTATCATTATTATTATTACTGTTATCTATGTTCAAGTGAGGGGGAGGTGATCAATGAAACAACAAAATGTTTAATGGGTGGCATCTAAACAATGCAATGAAATAACAAAAAAATCATCATCGGCTAAACATATTGAAGGTAGGACCTGAAGTTTTCAATGGAATCCGCCACCATATTAACACAAATATTTAAAGTGCTAGCCATGTTCCACTAAGCCTCCTTTCAGGGAGACAGGGAAACATGAGAATGAAAGAGGGAGATGCCTAGAATTACCCTTTAAATTCTAGAAATGATATTTGAATTAAAAAAATAGGTTTCTGTGAGTTTCTGCTGGTTTACATAGAATCTTTAATTAACAAGTTTCTAGAATGCAAATAAAAATAAATTATTCCTGCTAATACGGGTTGTAAAACGACCTGGCCAGGATTTCACGTATTTCAAAGAAAGAGTCAGTGTTATTTGAATGAATAACTTATTTTTATGGCTACTGTAATCTCTCATCTAACCAGAGTTTGCGAACTTTTTTGTATGATGTAGTGCCGCGGGACCGCGCACCATAGTTAGTGGAAAAGAAGTTATCAATTTGGCTTCAGCAAACTATCTTGGACTAATAGGGGATGAGAAGATAATAGTGAGCGAACAACAAAAGACCCAGCCTTGTCTTCTGGCTGTTTATTCTAGAAGTTCCAATGTCTGTACTTAAAAATGAGATTTGATTGACTCACAATATTCTGTTTCAGGAAGCATGTAATGCATCGTTGAAAAAATATGGTGTGGGATCATGTGGTCCTCGTGGCTTCTATGGGACCATTGGTGAGAACGAAATCACACTTTTCTGATCTTTGCAATATTCTTTATTTATTTACTAGGTAAATTTTTAAGTTTTTCTCATTTAATCACAAAAAACAATGTTTTATTAGGTGTTAAGAACACCAATGGGAAATATAATAAGATAAAGCTCTTGATAAGTTCAATTAGTATATAAATTTTGTCATGCTAGGTTATGGCGCATTTGTAATCTTACATGTTTGACTTGCTGCATTCAGATAGGGTTACATTATGAATCTGTTTATGATTAGCTCTCAACAATAAAGTTTATCATAGAAAGTTATTACACTGATTTTATTCTATCCATATGGTGCTTGTGCACCCACATGCCTTCGTGTATTGTTCTTTTGAGTCTTGATAACTTTGGTTTGAATATATATATTTGTACATCACCACCTGCATTTGCATCGTATCTGTGTGGACAGATTGGGTTAGGGAGAGTAATTCCACTACTTGTTTTTACTTGTTGTGTTCAGTTCTAACTGGAGTTGTTGGCAGATGTTCATCTTGATTGCGAGGCCAGAATTTCAAAGTTTTTGGGGACTCGAGACTCAATTCTTTATTCATACGGTCTTGCAACTAGAGCCAGTCCAATTCCAGCATTTTGTAAGCGGGCGATTTAATTATTGCGTGAGTTTCTCTATTGTCAATGCCAGTTTATACCATTTTCACTTGACTATTTTATGAATGTCAACTATCAAATAATCTTATGTCTTCAAATTTCTTGGAATTTGGGCTACAACAATATTCATGAAAACATATATCTGATGTATTAATTTCACCCTCTATGTAATGGCTGCTAATATTGTTTGCAGTGATGAAGGTGTGCATTGGGGAATTCAAAATGGACTTTTCCTTTCAAGAAGCACTGTAAAACTTTTCAAGCACAATGGTACGGGAGCCTTAGAAAAGATGTTAGAGGAGGTCTTTTTACAAGATAAACGGGCCAAAAAAGTGCTGAATCGACGGTTCATTGTAGTTGAATCTATTTACCAGGTATCCTTGGTATTGGTAATATGCAAGAGTTTTATCATATATTGGTTGATCGTTATATTCTTGTTTTCTTAATGTAGACTTATTTCGAGTATCGTTGTTCAGTTTGATGGTTGGCTACATGCTTTTCATGTCACTGTTTTTAAGTTGGAAAAGTTGAATTGTTGAAGAGAATTGTAAATTTACCCAACATTAGCCACTAGACCTCTCCTGTTTGGGGTGCTTTACAATTTGTGTTATGGATTACTGTTGATCCTATACAGAAGTGATCTTATCTTCCTTCTCTGGCGCTAATGGTCTATCTTTTAGTGGATTGTTTTTAAAGCTTTGTGATTGATGATGGAACATAATTCAATTTTGAAAAGCATATTGGTTCTTAGAATACTTTCCTGTAATTTGCCTCAGCCTCTGATCAATCCCCATTATTTTTGCATTTAGTATTTACCTGCTTTGGGTTCATCACCCTTGTTAGCTAGGCTCTTCTATTAGTGTGCTTTTAGTTTATTTCTGTCTTTTAGCTTCTTCTCGCTTCTTCTTTGCAGGCTGTGCTTTTGAATCCCATTGACCTACTTTCTTTGTCTGTGGGCGTTAATATAATTTCTTGCTTTCTTCTATTGTGCTAGCTCAATTTTGGACACAGAAGAACTTTGATCACATTTCCTTTGTCTATATTTGTATGAATAATTTACTTATTGCCTTTGCTTGTTGGTCATCTATCTTCTTGTTACTGCTGAACAATGGGTAGAAAGCCAATATGTTTTACTATTTTAGACAAGTTCAATTTCCTTTCATTTTGTATGCATTACTATGCTAAAATAGAGGTCTGTATTTTTCAATTTTTGCAGAATTCAGGTCAGATGACCCCCTTGGATAAAATTATAAGATTGAAATAAAAGTACAAGTTCAGGGTATTTGTAGAGGAAAGCAATTCCTTTGGCATACTGGGTAAAACTGGTAGAGGTATTACCGAACATTATGGAATTCGGTATTTTCTCAAATCCATCCATAGAATTCTTTCTTCTACCTATGGTTGTTTCATTCAATGGTTTTGCAAATAGATATAATTATTAATTTGATTGTACTTGCAGGTTGAAAAAGTTGATATTATAACTGCTGGTATGGGATATGCTTTGGCAACTACTGGAGGTTTCTGTACAGGAAGCGCAAAAGTTGTTGACCATCAGGTATGAATTAGTGTTTCATGAGAGTCAATTTACTCTTGTTTTGTTTCAATCTTTTTGTGGTGTAGCATTAGGTAAATAATCCTAGTTTGAAGTCAAAAGGTTCCCCAAAAATAAAAAATAAATGGTAAATTTGGACCAATTCAATGTCTAGACAGGTTTAAAGTCACATGAAATGTTCCAAGGAGGCATTTCTCTTCTTTAAGAATTTTCTGCAGAAGATTTTTCCCCTCTGCTAAACGTTTTTGTTTTCTTTTGGTTAAACTAGATTATATAATTTAGTAGACAGATGTTCAGATGGTGTTACAGATTCAAGCAGTGAAGGAAAACATGCCCGCTCCCTTCTAATGGCGTTTTTTGTGTTAGTAGATTTTCCAATGAAACATATTACAAAATTGCTCAATGAGCTGAAGAACTATCATTCCATTAATGACTTGGGAAAAGTATGGTATACCTATAAACAGTTTTTGGTGGTTATAAACTGCTAACCCTTACCACAATGAAGCAGGGTTGCAGGATATGAGGGTTGAGCCAAATATGGTATGCAAGGCATCCATAGCTGTACGTGATCTAAAACTTAAAATAGAATTATCCTGAAAAAGAAAAGCCCTTCAAAAGGATTAAAAATAATTAAAACTACAGACCATCTTTTAATATGCATTTAAGCGGCAGCAACTGAGTACGTTGAGGTGAACAAGTGTTGATTTGCTATTTTTCTTCACAATTTCACATTAGCTTTGCTCAACCCGGTAGTTTCCTTTGGCCTAGCCTACCTCTTTTCTTTCATTTGGTCTGTTTTCCTTTGGCCTGCACAATTCGCAATTTTTTTAATCCATGGAATATCCAATTTCCTACCTTTCCCGTGCATTGGGAGTGTGTAATTTGTGTGCATTCTATGAGGTTATGAATGGAAGATTTTTTTTTTTTTTAGTTTAATATATAATGTTTGATAGTAGATTAGGCTAATATATAATATTAGATATTATTTGATATTGGATAGTTTTTAGTAGAATGATTAAAACATACTACCATTGAACTCTACAAAATATTAAATATTAAATATTAGATATAATATATTTTTCTAATTGATCAATGTGTGTTTTGGGAGATGCCCACAAACCATTTGGGACACAATTGGGGACTTGGTCCCCGGTGTGCTACAACTCGTGCTACCCAAGGGAATTGAACTTATTACTTCCTTTTCACCTATTTCCACATTTGCTATTACACTACAACTCCTTGAGTAGATGATATTTGACATTGGATAATATATAATTTATTAGTCCTATGAACATTTCAAACAATAAAAATAATTTAGTTATGTTTTAATAAACAATTGTTATTTATTCTTGAAATATTATCCATGGAATACCCAATTTCCTACCTTTCTTGTGGGTTGTGGGTAATTCGTCCGCATTCTCCGAGGTTGTGAATGGAGGAAAAATATTTAGGTGATTGTATAATGTTTGTTAGTAGATTAGGTTAATATATAATGCATAGTTGACATACTTGTATTCGTTAGACCTTTTTTTGACACAACAATACTAACAACTTAAAAAATACCTAAATTTCTATAAAAACATAGATTTATGCAAAATATATTCACAAAATATATCAAATGAATCTACAAAACGTTGGGGAACTCGTTATCCATTATATTTGAAATTAGAATACAAGTAGAGTACAAAATCGCATCATCATGCGAGATGCAACGAATCCGATAAGTCATATGAATTTATGATGATCATCATTGAAAATCATCATAAGTATATCTATGCAAGTTACATAGTACAATAATTTACAATTTCTTCTTCCTGTTCTACTAAAAATTAGGGATAGGGTCAATGACTCTTCTAGTCCTTTTGCAAATGCTCACTTCTCCTAGAGTATTGTGACTATGGCTACACCACTGACAAAGAGATGGAAGTGACTCCTTTGCCACATATTCAACATCATTTACAATTTTTGTCCAATCCAATCTCTTTTGCTTTTGCTTTTGCTTCACCCTCTATAACTTCCCTTTTGAAAGCAACAATTTCGTTCTCTCTATAAATGTGGGGATCTCCTCTTCTTATGCAGTCCAACTTCTATATGGATCAATTTCATCCAAATCAATAGGCTCTTGCCATGTGTCCACCTTTTTGTGTGAAGTCAATGATTATGTTGCACAATATTTAGGTCATTGAGGCCATTGAGTTAATTTGTTGCACTTTTTCATGTGAATGGCCTCAAATATACTCCTATTGTGTTCACATCCGGACTGCTACAAGGTTGAGATAAAATTCAGAGGGCAGACTTTTGAAGATTTGGGGTATTTCCACCCTAATCTTCTCACCAAGAACCTGCAAACAAGATAATAATTGTAAATTTGTAACTTGTAAGATATAAGTAAATTCTATTTTTGTTACTTGGTGGCTGGGTGGATCTCCTTCACACCGCTAGTGCCGAAGAAAAAAACCTCCCCTTAGCATGCTCGTATTTCGAACTCTACAATAATGAGGTCCCTCACCTTAACCTCAGGTGTCATCCTCTCAATGCATGTTGAGAGGCCCTCCATAACCTCTTTGTTAACATCTGTGAAACCATCAAAGAAGAAAAACTTGGGGTTGAGGTAGTACCCGTTGCATAAATGGGTTGGTGGAGTTGATTGTCCCACCTTATTTAATTAGCTCCTTAACCCTAAAGGGACCAAATTTGGCTTTATCCCTCCTGTAATAGTTATGGATGGCCTTTTTGGCCCTATCCATGGCTTCATAAATGTATCTCATTAGGTTTTTCTCCCTATCCACCAAGCACAAAACCCTCACCAAAGACTCCGACACCTACAAACAAATTAAACTTTAAAGTTACAAACTTACAATAAAATAAATAAAAAATAAAAAATGAAGGAATCAACTTGAAATTTAAATTGAAGTTTGAAGTTACCTTGATGATCTTTGCAACTTTTTTTTCAAAATATGTCATCAAAAATTGTTTTTGTAGTCCTCTCTCCATTGACTTTCTTTGATTATGGTGAGCCTAGCCATGCTTGACTCATAAAATTTTGCTTCAATGGTTTTAACAGACTACAAATACTTTTAATGTTAGGAAGTTAGTTGGAAACCTCGTGACAGCTGCTTGCGCAAAACTTTTTTCCCTTGGTGTGTTGTCTCATCAAGTTGAGAAACCAAGGGTGTTTATAAATGTATTTTGTTATATTTATTACATTTTTTACAATTGGCATTACCTAATCAATTTTGCATATGCCCCATCAAAATAAGGTTAAGGCAATGGCTTGCACACGGTCTCCAAAAGAGTGATGGATGCAGTCTCCTACCCACGACATATACTACTGCATTATCATTGGTAACTTGCACAACATTCTCAATGGCCACTTCTAAGACCTCCTCCAACATAAGCCTCAAATTTTCCGCATTCTTTATTGTGTTAGGGCATCAATTAACATAAAAAAATCTAAGTTGCCGATACGTTTTGGATATGGGTACTGGTGCGGAGTATCTGATATGCCGATACGACAAAAAAACTGGTTCCGGATACGACGTTGTATACAGCCGTACAAAAAATTAAAATATATATAAATTCTAGCCTAATAAATAAGAATTAACTGCATGCAAAAATTAAGCTAAATACCATAGGATTATTTGAGTATATGTCTAATGATGAATATGATGAAAACATGTATAATCATTCCTATGTGCTTTTAAAAAGGTCACGAAATAGGGAGAAAGATCATATAAAGGTAGCTAGAAAGAATCCCATGAAATTATAAGAAAAAGATATTACCAAATAAAATATTAAATAGACTAAGAAAAAGGAATCCAAAAAGTTACCTATTGTGAAAGAAATCCTGAAGAAACAAAAAAATGTGCTTATATCATTTCAAAGCAAAGGGACTAATAAAATATTATTACATTTATTACTTCTCCTTCTACTACTGCTACTCCAAAGGTTACTACAGTTGCCAAAAGAAACACCTCTACGATTCAAAAGGAAGCTCCTCATGAATTTCAAAGTTTCATTACCATACCCAAATTTGATATCATTAATCGCATCAACCAAAATGGATTCAGAGATCTCAAGATAAATACACTGGGTCAAATACCGATCAAATCAACAGGTTCGATTTTATCAAATTTATCTCTGAAATCTATAAGGGAATATTGAAATCTCCCACAAGTTCCAAAGATCAAAATCTCAAGACTAGCAATACTAAAACATAGAATAAAGTTAAGCCATTTTATGTCTCTTTTTAGTACCTGTCACACAGGGTACTATTGTTTTTGCTTCATGCTATTAATTTACATGGGCATGAGGCGGAGTAAACATATCCTAAAGTTTGTGTAAATATTTGATTTAATAATTGATTGTCTAAGGTGACTGTTTGAAGTCCCTTGTAGATGATTGGTTGAGTTTTGTTATCTCATTGCCGACTTTATTGTGATCGCGGTAGATATGACCAAAATGCAATGAAAGAGCCACGGGATCAACTCGACTAAATCAAATATGCAAGTGAAACGGCAATTTTCAAAAAAACCTTGGATACGAAACGCCGAAACGGAAAAAAACGTCCGTCGACAATATATTATTAAAAAATAATATATATATATATATATATATATATATATATATATATATATATATATATATGCATAGTACTCATTTTATAATTGTAGACCATAAGAGATAATTGATAAAGCACTCAAAATATTTTGAATTCATTGAAATTTGAACTTCTAAGTTCTAAAGAGTCATCATCCAACATGGTTACAATTTCAATGATTCACATATACATAATAATAATCTAGATTCTAGAATATATCATCTAGATTTCCTCATAGTCATAATCATCTCCATGAACACCACTAGCACCGACATTTCCACTCCCACTAGCTCCACTCTCCCTCCCTTCTGCAAAAGATCCCGATTCTTCTTCATCAATACCAAGCAGTGAAAGTTGGCTAAGAGTTGCAGCAGAAGCATCAAAGTCGCTAGTCTCAGGATCAATATCCCAAAGTTTGTTGGGACCTCTAACATAGGCTTCACTCTTGTGTGATAGAATGCGCAAATTGGAATGCACATACACTAAATCCTCGGCCTTCTTGGATGCTAACTTGTTCCGTTTGGCTGAGTGGATGAAGGAATATGTACTCCAATTCCGTCTCACGAGGAATCATAGCCACCGCTACAAAAAAAGAAGTTAGAAATTTTCAATTAGTAATACTATAATATTAATTTACTAAGTACGAACATACATTTTTAATTAATAAACAAACTTTTGATTTCATTTTAATATTTGATACCTGTGAAAGGATTTTAATGGCAACAGGTCGCAGCCACTTGGCATCATGGCCATGTGCACACCACCACATGCATGGGGTCATCTTGTACCTGTCAAGTGTTGCATCTATTTCACCCATGCTACTATTAGATGAAGAGACAAAGAGCGTCATTTCACAGCGGACTGTACTAGTTACATCTGGATCAGGAAAAAGCCTCCGGAATGCTGCCTTAGCTCCACTTGCAACTTCATGGTCATCATATGGTTTTTGCCTACCAGGTAGTGCAAGTATTTCACTACTATAAAATTTGGGATTCAGGGCATAGGCTAGGAGATGCAATGGGGTGGTCATTTTATTCCACCTTCTCATGATCACGTTCTTAACTTCACTGTAGAATTTTTCTTCAGATCCTCGCTTCTTTTGTCAGTATGATGTCTCTAATTTTTCAAGCATAGAGTCAATGCCATCATAGATCTCCCTATGCAAGCATTATCCGTGTCTCCGCATATCTAATCATAGATAAAATAGGCTCAAGAAAACTAAGCAAGTATGCAACCTTTGCCCACCAAATATCATCAAGTATCACTGATTTTATTTTGATGGCTCTTTCTGTGTTTGATTGCCTCCACACGGACCAAACATCATCAATCACCATAAGCCTTAAGGCTTGCTTTACCTTCACAAGTCGTCTCAAGACGAGCGTGTGAGAGGCAAATCTTGTTTCAGCAACCTATTAAAATAAATTAAAGCAAGTTAATTAAAAAAAAAAAAATTAAAAGGAATTCAATTGATGATTTGATATTTCATAAAAAGTTAGCAAATAAAAATTAGAAACTAGGAAATTGTTTGGTTACCTTCAGCAACTCCAATGTCGAGAATCTCCTAAAGATAGCCTGGGACATATGATGATTTGTGATAAACATTTGGATCTCATTTGCCTCTGTATAAACTTCCTCAATCCATGGTATTTTTCCAATCTTCTGCAACGCATCAAATTCAAGGAGTGTACTGCACAAGGTGTCCAAAAAATGTGCTCATATCTCCCCTCAACAATCAGCCCTGCTGCTCTACAATTTTTGGCATTGTCCGTGATGACTTGGACAACGCTTGCAGGGCCCACTGACTCAATAGCCTCAATCAAAATATTAGCAATAAATTGAGCATCTTTCACTTCACCCTCACAATCAACAACCCTTAAGAACATTGCCCCTTTAGGGCACACTGCAACAATGTTGATTAGGGGTCTATTTCGGGCATCTTTCCATCCATCTGAAATGATAGATACCCCTGAGTCCTTCCATGAGTCCCTAATTGGCTGCAAAGAAGTATGTACATGGGCCACTTCTTTCGCCAACAATGTGGTTCTGACCTTCTCATAACTAGGGCTTTTATACCCTTTCGGTGCATCATTAATACCTCTCACCATTTGTTGCCAATAAGGTGAGCGCAACACATTGAAGGGCAGCCCACATGCATAAATGCATCGAGCAACCAACTCATCAGCAACATCCCTTTTCTCATTTGCAAATGCCTGCTCTAATGGGCCTTTGGAAATTCTCTTTCGTGACAAAGTCTCTCCCTCTGTTGGAGTTTCAACTGCAACTTGGATAAAAGGATGGCTTGATGGGTTGGGTGGTTTTTGTGAACCCCTATTTTGCAAAGGAGCTGTTTTAAATCTAGCTCTTGAAGCTTCCATATCAGCGTCCTCTTGCTCTTTCATATATGCCAATATATGTTTATGTTCAACCTTGTTACATTTTCTAATCCCCGTTCCTGATTTCCCCATTAAATGAGCTTTGAGTCGGGTATAAGAGGATTTGTATTGTATATTGCAATGATGGCATACCCAAACTCGAGAGCCACCGCCAACAAGGTTCTCCACAATTTGCACATGTCTCCAAAGAGGAGCTCTAGGATCTACACCCCCACTTTGGCTTTCTTCCCCTTCCCCATGCCCTCCCACTGAAGCTGAACTAGATGCCATTGAATCAAACCTTCATTGAAAAATAAAAACATAAACTTAGATAACAATAAATTATTAAATAGAACCACACCCTACATATCCTATTCTGCTTTTGATCACCAAGTTCACCGTTTAGGCGCGAGGTGAGAGCATACACAGAGTTCGGATTTTTTAATTTAAAAAAACAAAATAAACTTTTTTAAAAACAAAAAGAATTAAATTAAAAATCCCTACACATCCTATTCTGCTTTTGATCACCAAGGTCACCGTTCAGGCGCGAGGTGAGAGCATACACAGAGTTCGGATTTTTTAATTTAAAAAAACAAAATAAACTTTTTTAAAAAAAAAAAAGAATTAAATTAAAAATCCCTACACATCCTATTCTGCTTTTGATCACCAAGGTCACCGTTCAGGCGCGAGGTGAGAGCATACACAGAGTTCGGATTTTTTAATTTAAAAAAACAAAATAAACTTTTTTAAAAAAAAAAAAGAATTAAATTTAAAAACCCTACACATCCTATTCTGCTTTTGATCACCAAGGTCACCGTATAGGTGCGAGGTGAGAGCATACACAGAGTTTGGATGATATTTATAATTTAAAAAAAGAATATATGTTTTTTATTTTAACACGCAAAGAAAATGTTACATTTTTTTATTTTTTTAAGCATAGAGTTTTAAAATTACTAAATTAAATATACATATTGACATCATGATCAATGATCACGAATGATGTGTGCATAATGCACACATCATTCGTGATCATTGATCACATTAACATTTTCTTTAGCCAAATAAAAAAAAAACTTGAAAAATACCTGGTTTTTCCTCCTTGAAGTCAATCCCACCTTCCAAATCTGATTCGAAATTCCTCCTTGAAGCTGCTCCTTGATGTCTCTTTGCTCTTAACAATGCTAAACTCTTCCTTCAAGCTGCTCCTTGATGTCTCTTTGCTCTTCACAATGCTAAATGCTAGTTTAATGAAACGTATTTAGCAAAGAAGAGAAAATGAGAGTGTGATTTAGAAGATTATATAACTTTTTGGAAGTGTGTTTAGCAAGCTGCAGCCGCGTTAGGGTTTCAAGGCATTTAATGCAAAGTATTTTTACCTTTTTGAACCGTATTTTCGTTTTTTTAAACTGTATTTTCGTTTTTAAAGAAAATGAGAGTGTGATTTAGAATGGACCCAAGAGGTCATTATATAGCTTTTTGAAAGTGTGTTTAAACAAGCGTAGGTAATCATTTCCATCCGAGTTATATGAATAAAGGTCAAGACACCATTAAAAATAACTAAAACACAAAACGCAGCGAAAAGCAATGGCACCGAGGTTAAAGAACAAAAAAGCAAGCTGAATGTAGCACAAGCATATACAAACATAGACAAGCTGACTTATGTTTCCTTCAAGGACTGAACCGGTCCCCCAATTGAGAAAGACAACCTTTGAGTGGCAAAACTAGATGTTCTGCTGACATGAATCTCTTCATGGTGCTCGTTATCTTCCTCATCCAGTGTTACACTTCTCCTTCTAGAGCCTTCAATGAGGAAATTCCCACTTATACGAGATGGGGAAGACCTCCTACCATGATCATCTACATCCACTGCATTTGATTTCCTTCCAAAAGTATACAATGCTTCTTCTTGAGAGTCTAAAGTGGCTCCATGGGGTGTTTCTTGATCCAAATTATTGAATTCCATTCTTCCCAATTGATGCTTTTCTTCTACGTACATTGACAATACAGTAAATTCTACACTTGAATCAAATTTACAGCTAAACAAGCAACCGCACCTTCATTGCAATGGTAATCATAGCTTCTAAATATTACTTCCTATTTTTTTAAGTAATCTCTTCCTAAAGGTGATGCTACCATATCCTAAATATCTCTTTGCTATGAAGTGCAACACCTGAACTGGGTGATTGCTATGTGGCGACGAGGAAATGCTAGAATGCGGGTAAGTAAATGCTAAAATGCATTGAATAATGATGCTTTAAGTGAGGAAATGCCAAAATGGATAAAAGAATGGTGCTTTGGATGTGTAATGCCTATTTGAATTTTAAAGGAACTTTCAATATTTAAAAATATCCTACATATAACTACAGATTTATTTAAATTAATCTAAAATTCCTTTCTTACGTCTAATTTGAATTTAGATGTGGTATACAGAATTTGCAGTGGTGGCAGGCAATAAAATAATGTAGTAGGGAGTGATTATCCACATAATCTTCAAAAATAATATCTATGTAATGCCCCGTGGGCATCGAATCCCGTTTCTACCACCTGCCCTCCACTGCCACCTTGGCCGACCAGGCAGGTCCTGTTCGCACGTGGATGCATTTGGTCTCCACCCAACCACCCAACCTGCAAGCTGTAATGACCACTGCGTTTTTTCTTCTTTGCGTGAGAAAGATGGAGTCGGTGGAGGCCTGTTTTCTTCACCTAAATCTTTGTTTTGATCCTTTCATTCAATGCACTGGACGCAGACAGAATTGACTTGATGGCTAGTGGAGCAGGCGTGTTGCATCCACCTTCTTGAATGCTGCGAGGTGTGTTCTTGTCAGGGATCCACTGCAGCGACCTGCAACAGGTCATTTCGGGTTTCTCCTTCAAGATATGTTCATCAAAATCGATTAAGTGACAGTAAGAGTGTTACCAGAAGACCTGATGAAATTTATTGTTAATATTCTCTATTGACTTCTTGCTTGTTTTACGTTGTAACTCATGGAAGAGTATCTCATACAGGCGGATCTGTTTTTTATCAGAATATTCACGAAGCACAAATTGCTTTGTTGTTTCATTTTTTTTTCCTCTCTGCCCGTAGATGAGTATCTGTCTCCTTCTTGTGTCCGATTCCGGTGACTTCGGTCACACTTTGGCTCGTTTGGGCTCCCAAAATGGAAATGGTGGATTTTCTGCATTCTCTTTCACGCATGGCGAGAGAGAGTTGAAGCGTCCGCAGGCGTGCGTTTCTTTGGTTTGGAGAGGACTTAAAGATTGGGAGGCAGAGGTAAGTAAGATGGAAGTGGAGGCTTTTCAAGAATGTTGGATTGAAGAATCTGCGAGTTTCTGTAAGGAGGAGTTTTATGAGAGCATTCAAGCTCCCAAGTGGATTGATTTCACCCTTCCTCGCCCCCAAGAGCCTGATGCTGATGACAATGTTTGGTTCTGCATTCGAACTGGATGTGGTCAGAAGCACGGTACATTGTTGGAGCAGACACCTAATCATTCTTACTTGCTGAAGTCTCAAGCATCCAGGTCTGTTAATTGCATCTCCAAGTTGCCAACAATGGAGGGAAAATCTAGACCAAAACAAACAGCTCCACTATCTGCTCCATCATTAAAGGGCAGGGACAAGACGCCAGGGAAAGCAAAACCTGCAGGTATGTCTGCTAGCAAATTTAGACAGAAACGATGTGAGGAGAATGAGGATCCGAACTCACCTAATGCTGGAAGCCTTAACCTGAAAATGGATGCTATGGATGCTGAAGGCTTTTCAACTCCAAAACCATCATTTAGGAGAACATTATCCCCTGCAACGCATGAACGCTCTCTTCAAAATGGAGATATTTTTTTTGTTTCTTCGCCTTCACACAATTTTGGTCTCCGTTGAGTTATTCCACTTCAGCTGCTCCACCGACTACGGCCTCTGTTTCTCATAAATTGGTTTTCTGCCAGTTTGGGCTGTGGTTTCTTATGTTCGTGCCTTTCTAATAGGCATTCACCCATCAAAATTATCTCGGTCTTCAGAGAGATCTAAGGCAAAAGTGCAGGTTTGGAAAAGGCCATTACCTCAATTTTTCCTGTGTTTTGTTCTTGGGCTTTTGATTGGGTTCACCCCTTTTAGCATGGAGAGTTTTTCTGTAAATCTTGCCTCCAAGCACCAAGATTTTTGCATTTGAAATAAAAAAAAACGAAACAAATCCCCAGCAAGAATTCGGTCAAGTTGGAAACAGAGGAAGGACTATTGAAGCTATAAAAGTGGAGAACCCAAAGAATTTGGAATTAGAGGTTCAGCAGGAGAAAGAAGCTTGCATGAGGAATCTATGTGCTGAGGAAGAGAAGTTGCGCAGGTTGTGTTGTTGTTGCCCGAGCCCTGGTCGACGTGGTTGTTGGTTGGAAGAATTCTAATCAGGCATGTTAACTTTACTCCTTGTAATAGTTTTCTACTTTCTTTCAGTATCTTGAAATGAATTTTCTTTCCTCTTGAATGGTGCCTAGACAAGATGTTTTCGTGGTTGTTTATATCGCTCCCTGATTGTGTTGGTTGTTCCTTTAAATCTCGTTCCAATTTCGCTGGTTTTGCTTGGAATGTTCTTTCCTCTCTTATAGCTTACTCTATTTATATTTGTCTAAGGGGGCTACTACAATTTTGAGTGATGCAATCTAGTTCGTAGGGAAGGAAACATTTTAGAATTTCGTTTGCTTATATGACTCTCTTTTAAAAGAATTTTGTGATGGTGTTTATAATTGAAGGCATACTATATGGAAGGTTAAGCCTTCATATCTCTATTTGGTTGAATAAATACGTATTTCCTGTTTAGGGCTCTCCTGTTTTGCTAAAAGGTACATTAATAGTGACGTTGTGTTCTAAAACTTGTTTAAGCCTGTGGGCATTCCTTACTTTTTGTTTGATTAGAAAATGGCATTTGGGTTTTGTTTTAGAACTGTACATGGTTGACTGTCGTACCCTGTTCTAGAGGACGAATAACCTGACATCTATTTTGGCCTCTACGTGTTGAGAGATTTACTATACCTACTTCCTGGTTCAAACTCTTGTTTGATTAAGTAAGGGGGAAACATTGTAAGTTTAATTGAATGAAACCTCTCCAATTTTTATTTAGGGTCGCGAGCAAGCTATTAATAGCTGGACTGAAACAAAAGTTGTAGGTGAATCCATGGTATTGGACTCGTGAACTCGTTTCCTGTTAGATGACAGCTGATTGCAGTGATAATATAATAGGTGACTGTTATATTTATCTGTTTGATATTTGCTAGACTTTTCCTTGATAAGCCCACATGGATCGGGTAAAATTTCCATCTTCTATACCATTGGCAAGGAGTTCATAGAACTTCTAGGCCTGACTGCCCTGCGTAACCTTCCTGATGGATATGTGCGTTGGTTCTTATTTTGTGCTTGTACTCGTGGTAAGGTCTTTTGAGTCTGGGGCATCGCTGGTGTATTACCCACCGTGTATCGAATCCCTTTGTTTTCGAACTCGAATATCTTATGCTTCGAACTTGGTTACTAAAAGTCCCATTTTGTGGCCTTGTTAAGGAAATCAATTTTTATTTTTTTTTTTTTATTTTAAAATACTTTTTTGACTTTGTCGAAATATATAAAAATTACTAACGACTTTTGGGTTTAGCCTCCCCTTATATTATGTAGAGAGGTTGACGATTAGGATAAGGTTGTTGGTAGAATAATGGCCCTTTTTGTGTCTCTTTTGTACGCTTTGAAAGAGTGGAATTGTTTGGTTAACTGGTCCTACGTTTAAAAAAATCCTACATGAAGGTAGTGGTAAAGCTCCTTGGTTAAAACTGAAACTATAGTTGTTTTTCCTTTAAGGGCGTCGAACCCTAATTATTGCTATGAAGCCTCCCCTTGGGAGATTTGGATAACGTCGTTTTGTTTCGCGCCTACGATCATAATTAGTATGTTTTGTCTTCTCTTGGACCCCTTTAGTTGGATGGAGTAAGTTTTGGATTCCAATCACGTAATCCATAGGATTACATGAAGGAGATATCAACACTCTTGACCTTCTTGTTCCTAACCCATAAGGTCTTGCCTTGATTTATGTGATTTTGTTCTTACTGGTATTTTGACTTTCTCCTTGCTGGATGGTTTAGATTTCTTTCTCATGCGAATAATTTTGGAGTTGTGGGTTGTGTTTTAATCCATTTTTGAATTAGAACTTTCCTTTCTTGATATTGTTAAATGTTAGCTTACTGTTGCAATGAGTAGCCTTAACATGCTCAGTTCTCGCGAACTGATTCCAGCTAGTATTTGTGCAGATGGATTATGCGAGTAGATTAAAGGAAAGAGTTGTAAAGGTTTCATCAGTGCAATTTATGAAGTTCCTTGTAAAAATGTCCAATGTGAGGTAAATTTTGTAATAGTGCTTGCAAAGGAGTTTAGAAGACCTCTTGCCTTGGGTTGTTCTGAAATTTCGTGATGATGTTGTCTTGTCCTTCTGTAGGTTAACTGGTAAATTACCTTTGTGAGAAATAATATTCAATCTTGACCTTGTTATGAGTATTCTTTTGGTGATATCATTTACAGTCATGGAAATTTTGTAGCATGGCTTGGCTTATTTTGTTACCTTCTTGTTCTTGACCCAAGTGAAATCCAATCTCTTGACTCCTTTGGTTCATGTGCCATGTTGAATGGAAATGTTATAACCGTGGTTTGCGTTCTTGTTAAATAACGATAATTTCTTCTTTCAAGTCATAATGCTTATTGGTTTAGTAACCCTCCATGGTACTAGTATCAATGTTATTCTAGGCATATTTTAGTGGGTTGAAACCCCTTTTTCTAAAGATAATCAAAGATAAAAGAAGAGGAATACATAGATGAATAAATAAAGAAGATAATAATGAAGTTGTATTTGGTTGATAAAATTAAGAGTCTTTAATTGGAAAGAAAGTGTTTATCTAACGATGTAAAAGAAAAAAATACCTACCATTGCTAACCTTAAGCTATGGATTAAACATTGTCCTCTTGTTGGGAAACGTTAATTAATTTTAAAAGTAATATCACTGTTGGCTTTTGGGGATATCGGTAGATCTTATCTAGTACAGGAGTTTGAATAAAAACACATTAAGTATAATGCTTCCATGTTGGGAACCCTTGTGTATTCCCCGACGAACTTAATCAAGATGATTTCTAAATGAAGCTTTTACCAAAATTCAATTGAACTCTTAAGACTCATTAAAAGACCGGTTAATAACTAAATAGATCATAATAAAATAAATTTATCTTCTCTCTCTAACCATTACCATGGTACCTTGTAGTCCTTGTCTAAGCTATGATAAATTTTTAATTCTTGATCAAAGATGATTAGGGTTCTGAACCTTAACGATACTCCTCTCCTTTTGATCTTACGCTTGCCTCCTTATGCAATGTGGGTATGAAACGAGTTTCAGTAGTGGGGGTTTAGATAGATAGCCTTGTGGAATTGCTTACCTCCTGGTTTTGTAAACAAATTAATCAAGGAATTTTCATATTATAGGTGATCCTAGGATAGTCCTCAAGTTATATAAAAGGAAAGAAACTTAATCCTATAAGAAGAATGGTATGAAACATATCATGAACCTTCTAGAACGTAAGCTAAGAATTGTAAGATGTCTCTAGTAAATCAGTAATCTTAAGAAGATTTTCACAGTGGGATGTCTTCAGCTATAACTATGTAATGTGGTTGGTCTTTTGCCATGTCCTTTCACAAAAGAAAAGTAAATTGTCCTTGATAGGTGTGGACGTTTCCGTGCTGCCTTTATGGCCATCCTTGTATCAAGTTGTTCACAGTGTTAGTTGTATCCTTGGTGACGACATGTTGCGTCATGTTATGTGTCAAGCTAGTAAAAAAAAAAAAAAAAAAGTTATCCTGTATTTCACTGTGTTGTTCGTGTGTGTGATTTTGGGTCGTTACAGGATGACCCAACAAGTTGAAAGCCATGAAAAATTTAGCAATCAACTTCTATGGATTTGAATAATAGGATAACCATGCCTGCTAATCAATAGAAACAAATAACATCAAAAGAGAGCAGATTTTTCTGATATGAGATAAATGTGATACAAATTGGATGGAAATCAAAACGACCCAACATCAATTTTGAGGTGTAATAATGAATTCCATTGACATTCACAGAAATTGAATTGCACCATGCAATTTTTCAATGAGAAAATCAAAATGACCCAACATCAGTTTTGAGGTGAAAGAATCTCACAAAAGGGTCACACACACCATTTTCTTGGGGCTTAAAATTCGTAATGCACTAGTGATATGATTAGGAGCTTCCAAAAATGATGCATCTCTACAAATAAAACATGTATTTCTACAGATCAAAAGAAAGTATCATTGAACTATTCTTGAAGTCAAAGTGTTTTCTCTTTTACTGGTAGATGGCTCCCTTCTTTTAAAATCTTTACAAATGGATTCTTAGTGTATTGTTGAATCCACATCAATAATATTAATAATAAGTGCACAATGCATATGATTAAATTTTATTTTCCTTCGAATTTATGTCTTTTACAATTAGCAGTCTGTGTTTGTGTAGATAGTTGTTAATTCTGTTTCTTGTTGCATTTATTGCTTTTGTTTTCATTCATTTATAGATTTAGACCTAGGTGTTTTGGGGTCTTCAATCATTATATGACCATTGTGATTTCTTTCATGGGATAGCATTTTGAGGTCTTTGGATGCGGTATTTTCTTGCAATGAAGTAGTTTTGTTTGTTATTTTTGTTTTTGCAATTGGTTGATTCTTTTGTTTTCAGGAATTTATGAATTTATGGTATGCATGGGTCAAAAAAGGGTCCTGCAGGTGAGGTTCCATTGTGTTGCCTTGTTTATTATGACATCTGTCAAGAACAATTTATGTGCCCGAAAAGTCTGATTAAAACCCCAAGTCCCAATATGCTCACCCTTCGGGTACAAAGTTATTGTTGGAAAGATCATGTAACTTGCATTCTTACATTCCAATAGTTTGAGAATAGACTTCCCAGAATGTAGAATTCCTTCTTAAGATTTTTTGTTTCACTATGGAATTATATTTTACTTCTAAGGTATTTCCTAGGTTTCTTTTAGAAAGTATTTCTTCCTTATCTTCTTCCTAATTATTTAGTTGTCTTAACCACATATATGTGGATCACATTTGATTCAAAACTGCCCTTTTTGGCTGCAAATATTATTACTTTTTCAGTTGAGTTTCACCATGAGCTATTTTCTCCTTTTGATTCATGTTAATGTCTCTTTCATTTTCAAAGTAAGCTTTGAAATGGAAGCTTCACGATTGTGTTGGTAACCTTATATTTTATACTACAAATGATATTGTGCTTTATAGATTACCCTATTTTGTGGCTTTATATTGTGATAAATTTATGTACAAGATGTTGATCTTTTAATATCATCTCTCTATTGATGGTGGGAATTATGAGTGTACTTCACTCAGGAGGGATTTCAGAGTCGTTTTGCACATCTAAAGTGCTCGGAACATATGCTTGGGCTATATGATATATTGAAAAGGCTCAGGAAATTGTTTTAAGTTGTTGATTCTAACAGTAAAGAAAGGAATACTTTTGAGCTTGAACATGTGCTATTGTACTGCATCATTTTCTGTTACATGAAGACTCTTGTTCCAAAGTTCAATAGAACTTGACAAGTTTTTGTCATTTGCAATCAAGGTTTTGTTTTCAAATTTAAATCATATTATCATAAACAAGGTATGGTTTTGTGTCTATCCATGATTAAATCTTGCATTTCATTCACTAGCATCTCACTTTATATTTCTCTTAGGTGCTTGGAAAGTTAAATCCAATGATAATTATACCCACAGTAGCCATCACTTTTGGCAAGAAGAGTTTTTATATCTGTAAAGACTGAAGACATTTTATTTCTTTTCTTGTGAGTTTCAATGCTTATCGATGTTTGATCTTTCTAGACAAATTCCACTAAACAACAATTATTAACTCTATTTATTAAAAATGTACAAAAAGAACGAATGACATTTTATCTCCCTTATCTACTCCAAATTTTACCCGAGTTGAGGTTCAAAGTTGCATGCAAGCATGTGTGTATCCTTGCTAAGGCCAACAGAGTATGATAAACATCCAGTAATAGCCTCTTCACATTTACCATAACAAGTGATAAACATTTCCAAAATGTCATTCTATTTTCTAAGTTTCAGATTCTTTTTTGCAGAAGATTACTAGGAGACATCTGGTCCAAAATTTGGAGTAACAGTCATTTAAGTGAGAGGCAGTATGGAATTTCCCACCTATCCATTTAAATCTAGTTGATTTATTTGTTTGTTTGAACATGGGCTATTGTACCGCATCATTATATATATACTTTTCTATTCATGGTTTACATATTGCACATAACTGTTGATGCACGAATTGCTTAATGTTATATTTCTATTTGTTGTATCATATTTAGGGACAATTATTAGAACATTCGCAATTATTGTTACCTTTACATTGGCAATTACATGACAAGAATGGCATCATTTTAAAGGTTAGTAGTTTCACAATTTACTATATGTCTATATATGGTTTTCCTTTTCTTCCATGCATAGACCTACATATAGATCTTCAAAATGTGTCTTTCTAATCATGCTCATTTGCTTATGTTCTATGCAATATATTTGGACACAGGTATCAAATTCTCATAACACCCCAACAAAACTGTAAGAAACTTCCATTACTTTTACGTGTACATTTGTGAAGGTATGTAACAACATCTACATTATCTTTTCAATTTGATTTAGCTTCATACAATACATGCACGTTTGAATTTTATAGAACATTACATTGGTTACTATAGCTATTCAACTTGAGGTTACGTAAGTCGTTACAAAAATGGGTAAAATCAAAAGCATATAGAAACAAGGTTTAAAAATTTACATTTACTAAAAAAATTGCACAAGGAAAAAAATTCATAATAATATAGAAAAACACAATAGGAAATATGAAACGACAACTTGCAAAGCCACTTTGGTTTCCAAAGTAGTAACAGACTTCACAGTAATAAAGACACAAATGACAAGGAAGTAATTAATGCTGAAACATATATACCACAAAATATGCCATCATTTGTTGACATTGAAAGTGCATTGCAATATGATCATCTATTTCAAAGTACATCATTCAACTACAATGCGGTGATTGTCTTTTTGACACAATTAAATTATTTTTGCATTTCAAGTATACGTCAATTGAATTGTGTATGGGTACAATAGACTATTTTAGATCATGCTTAAACAATAGGGACCCAACAACAATATCATCGTATGAAAATGAATTTCATGTTGATATGCTTTTCGATTTGCATAGGATATATGAGAAAGAAATTTACTTGCGTAGGATGAGTCTTTCTGCAAATGAAAATAGAGATGGCTTTGAGATAGGTCTATGGGGTGATACATTTTGTATCCATTGGTTGTCAAAATGGCTTGACATTTCAATTTGTATATGGTCAGCCACCCACAAAAGAAAATACCTTCACTTTAACAAAGAATCATTGAAACCACCATATTCAATATTATTTCACGATAGAAACCCAACTTGTGGCCACTATGAACCTTTTTTGTACCATAATAATCCCATGAAAAATTCTAGATATCCATACAAAGTTATCACATACTTGCAATGATCTACCTCCTATTTAGAATGCCATTTCTTTTGACATAGAAAGCTATAGAATTTTAAAAACACATGCATTTAGTAATGACCGTGGCGAGAGCATGTTTATTGCAATTATTATTTTGACAATCGAAAAATTTAATGCAATAGCTCTTCCCTGATATATGGCACAATCTTTGACTAATGCAATTTTAGGAAAAGATAAATATGCAATTAAATACTAAGAGCTACGCATCCCAAAATTTGGCCACCAACAAAAAAATCAAGTTTTTGACCCACAAATATATCTCGCTTTAGTTGGACTACCATATGAAACAAGTGGTATTGAAAGTAGCAATTTACGCTTGTTATGGCTTTCCCATAGTTTACAAACAAAAATCCAAAAATGGTCAACAACAACTAAAAGCATTGTTCATGTATATGAGTTTTTCTTGCAACCAAAAAGAACCTTTAATGTCATATCATACGAAATAGATACAGTGCATATTCATTATGAGACATTAAGTCATTTGCATAGAACAATAGAAAAAAATAGAAAATGCAATGACCAATGAGGTGCAACTGACCATAAGCAATGAAAATGGGTCAAACAAGTGTAGTCAACATACAACATTACCATTTCCTACTGTAAACGCAAATGCATGTACTGCTATAAGATTCCACCATTTAAAATCCCACATAAGGAAAACAAAAGGCCAGGAACATGCAATGCAACAACAAAACAAACAAACAGATAAAACAATTACAATATACCACCATGCTATAGCGATATGCCAACACATGCCTGTGCTCTTTGTGAACGTTTCCATTTTAAAAAAGACATAACCACAATTACCAATAATACTATCAATGCTTTTTTGTTTGTATGTAGTGACATATCAATAAAAAATCTTACATTGGGGGACAAGATATGTAAGCAATGCAATAATGCCATTCAACATCAATTGCTTCCTAAATTTTCTGCTCCTTTCAACATAAGAAGAAATGGGAAAATAACTTTAGTTCATAGATTAAGCCTTTTAGAAGAAAGACTTGTTTCTTTACGTATGCGATTTACAAAAATAAGGAAACTTGGATACAAAATACTGCAATTTGGTCTTAGTGGAACACTCATTAATGTGCCTGTTGATTTTAACCGGGCACAAGAGGCATTGCCAAAGAAAATAAATGAAATGAAAAATTGCAATTCAGATTAAAAGGAAGTTGGAATACAAAAGTGCATATCTAATAGGAAATTTTAGGCCTAACTACGTCATGCACGCATTAATGGAACTATGTAAATGTCCCCTGTATATCGACAACCATGTAGTTATTAATAATGACTGGAAAAGTAACTTTGAAACACAAGTTGCAAATGTAATAGAAAACATTGCAAATATAGAAGAAATAGATTACAATCCTAATGACATTGAGGCTGAACCCATCACAAAATCAGTTGTACATGCTTATGAAAATGCTCATTCAATAAGAGACCTTCAGAAAATGTTCTTGCAATTGCACCATCAGAAGGATTCAAACCCTTAGGCCTTTTTGAGGAAAAATTTTGTGAAGAAATGAGCTTCCCTACTTTATACTATGGGATGCATCGTGACAATGATATTACAAAAATATTCCATTACCAAAAAATAGCAAAATGGGAGCTACTGCATCGTAGAAATGATTTTGCAACTCACACTACCAATCTTTTCTTCAAAGCAATTAAAGTTATCTTGCAACAAGTCTCTAGTTGTGCATGGATATGCATATGCAAAGGTCAATTGCAAGGGGAAAAAATATACGCTAAAGACCTTAAAATCAAATCAGGGGTGTCCAACATCCTTAAATCGTCAATAGGATTTACAATTTTAAAAAAATCCGAACTTCACCTGATTACTTAGCAAAGACCAGGAAGAACATATTTGCAATGATAAGACAACTAGGTGCACCAAATTTTTTTATTACACTAACAAGTGTTGATCACATGTGGACACCACTATGTAATGCATTATGTGCTCTATCTGCTAAAAATAAAAGGCATAGCGAAAACATTGACGATGATAACATCGATGCAATTATAAGGAAAAACCCAGTAATTTGTAGTCGTTACTTTAATCATAAGATAAATGCATTTAAAAAATTGATGTTGACTAATGATACTCTATTTGGAAAAGTCTTGGACTTCTTCTTTGTAATAGAATTCCAAAACGTGGAAATGAGCATGTGCATTTTATGCTTTGGGTGAAGGATGCTCTTGTTTATGGCAAAAGTTCACATGAAGAAATACAAACATTTATAGACAAATATATCTCTACAAATTCATCACTACTTGACACGAATTTGGCAAAAATGCAAACCCACCATCATACGGAAACATGTACAAAACACACAAACTCACATTGCAGATTTAATTTCCCATTACCACCTATGGATGAGACAATAATACTAGAACCTTTAGAAAATACAGATGCCATAACTAGAAACATAGCAAAACAATTTTTCCAAGGCCTACAAACAAAGAAATATAGCCACTGCATAACATTTACTGCATTTCTTGAAGCTCAAAACATAAGTAGGCAATCATATCTTGCACTATTACAATCTCTTCTCACTCGTCTTGCCATAATATTAAAGAGGCATCCGCATGATATGTGGATAAATGCATTTGGCAGTAAAGTACCAAGTGTATGGTATGCAAATACAAATGTACAATTCATTTTAGATGCTTATCACCGCAACTTATTGTACATCGTACATGACTAAATTAGATCGGAAATTGACAACTACTTTTCAGAAAATATGTGAAGATGCAACAAAGAATAATGAAAGTGAAATGTAGTTCATACACTGTCTAGGAAGTAGTTTACTTAATTATCAACAAATGTCCACGCGTCAAGCAGTGCACATTGTGCTTTCATTACCATTACATTATGGATCTAGGAAAACTATTTTCATAAACACATCCCCAATTACAAATAGGAAATTCATTTTAAAACCTCCTAAGTTGCTTGCTAAAGAACATGACAATTGAAAACGTTTTGTGTGCTTCAATTAGTGACAAATACAATGCAAGGCCTATATCATTAGAGAACATCTCGCCTAGCTCTCTTGTAAATATTCAACGTTGTTCCTATCATGAATATCCATGGGCTTCTTACATGCTGCAATAAAAAAATCAATGGACACAACATTAAAACATTTAGTACACCCCACATTGAAAGTACTACAATTGATATTTGCTATTTGAATATGCATATACGAATAACAAACATATATTTGAGGCCATTAAGCCCACTAATAAACATTACAAGATTCTTAGAAGTTGTCACCTCTACTTTACCAACGGATATGCAACTCATAATAGTTGGAGACTTCAACATTGACATGGCAAAGGCCAAAACCAAACAAGCCCAACTTTGCAATGAAATGCAGCAACAAAACCTCTTCCTTGTACCAACCATTGCAACAACCGATAACAACACACAAATAGACCACTTGTTGGATGAATATGAATATTACAAAAATCACCATTGAAGTTAGCCATGCATATTGGACCGACCATAATGCACTTTTAATTTCATTCCTGATTTCGTAACAAAGCAAAATACATACTACAAAAGAAATTGCAAATACAAAATACACCTCCAAATGCATTGGAAAAGGTATTTGTTCCTTACACTTGTACTATGTATACAACTAAAACCATAGCCTATTTTACGTAGCTGCTACTTATTATGTAACTTTTGTTGTTGCAGACACCATGTCAGATACAACTTCAACTTCCCAGGCTGATCTCCCATCACAACAATCACCAAAGAGGTATGTTCTTTACAAATTTCATTCTCTACTGAACATTTTTGCTATCCACTCCTAATTGATTTCCTTCTTCTAATAATGTGTAGGCCAAGGAATGAAATCCCAACACTAATATCTATTGACGATGTAAATAACTACAAATTTGGAGAAATTTTTGAGGGGGCGACATCATCATTGTATATAAAATAGTCCTTGATAAGCAATGAGGAAAAGAACTACTGCGTGTGGACCTCGTAGACAAAAAGGCGAGACAATAATTGTCAACATTATGTCATCTTTCATTAAAACCCATGAACATAAAATAATCCCGCAAAAATCCATCTATATAACAAACTTTACCATCGCTCCAAAAATTGACTATGACCATCGCGATCGTGAATTCATATTGCGATCACTAAGACAACCATATAATCTATTGATTCTATTTGCCCTCAATATATTCATCCCAAATTCAAGCATCCATCAACTACTCGTCCCACTACCGACCATTATGCAACTCGCAACCATAGTCATCATTTGTACATCATGCCAAAAATAGGAAACCAATTCATCATCGACATTACAGATGGTAACTCGCCCAATGAAAAAGCTCATGTAAGCCTCACACTCCCTATAGCAATTATTTAATAGCATTCTCATTACAAAATAAACCAACTGTTATTTCACTTAATGGATGCCAGGTATATCTTTTCCAGACACTTGTAGCAGAATTCCATATGATTGAAAAAAATCAAGGAAAGAACCGACAATATACCTTTTCAACAACTCCGGTAAAGTAGAGCAAAAACATAGACAAGAAATTGCATGAGAACCCAATCCACATTTTTGACCGCAAATATCTTTAGAACACCAATAACTACTTCTAGATACAACAATGAAGGTACTGATAGCAAAGCCATTCTTAAATCAGCCTTATACTTTTCAAATGCTTTAACACTTGCAAAACTTACAAGCAATTTACTATAACTCTATTTTCAATCACCTCTCCCAAGTTACTTATCTCACTTGCTATTGCTAATGTAATTTTACTTCAAGTTACAATCAATAGTATACTCATTCATGTTCTCACATTCATTGTCTCGCATAGTCACATTTTTGCACTCAACCGCCTTTGATTGTTTACTTTTTTCATGCCACCCCTCACCCATCATTTAATCTGCCACTTGGATGTGGTATTTCATCCAGTTTCTAACACTATCATTTTAACATAGGACTTGAACTAGGGATTATATAGTTAAATGTCACTGTCAATTTTCTGTGTTGTTCTCAAGATAATATTAGACTTTAGTAAAGCCTATCGGCATAATCACAAAACCAAGAATGTGCAATCATAGTATACATCTTATGTATCGAAACAATACCATTGAAAATGATGTGTGATTTCTTCAATGGATGCAATAACGTTTAAGAAAACATCAAACTTCCTTGTTGATATTAAGAATATGGAACTTTTCCAAAAACCTTGAGGAGATAATGATGGCTAATGAAATTCAATACTGCTCCTAAAACCTAAAATCAAACTTATATAATGCCTTTAAAGCCAATTAACTATTATATTTCGAGGCCACCATGTGAATCGTCCTTGTTTGGAAATGAGCTTGTTTTTATCTTGCTCTATATAGCTAATCTTCTTCAAGTTATTAAATTCTCATTTTCAAACTCTTTGCTCCTAAAAGTTGTTTTATGCATCCTCTTAGTGGTATTCTTACTTTGGCAAAGTCAATTATAACAACCGGTAAGTTATCTTTAACATAACAAAAATGCTAGACAAGGTTTTATATACACATGCCTAAAGATTTATGAAATATTAGTGATCATATTTTCATACAGATATGTAATTTTACATTATTCGATAGCTCAAATTACAAATATATTGATACCCTATTATTTGATTTACAAGAAATTCACGATACTTTTTTACATGATTTGGTTCCTTAGTTCTCCGAATATTTGCAATTGTGTTGTACTAAGTAAATGTTGGGTACAAAATTTGTAAACCTACAAAATTTTCAAGTTTCCATCAATTTCCCACAATAATTTTGTGTAGATTTTTTGTTTTTCTCATGTAATGAGTGTCTTGCATATAACATTACCAACAGCTTTTCAAATTTTGGTATCAATTTAGTCTAATAGAATACTAGATGCAATTTGCAATGATTTTCGATCTTCTAATTTCAATAGATTTTGTTGTAATATATATATATATATTCTTATATCCTTTTTCGCATCTCAAATACACATTAGTTATTGCACATAGTCATCAATACAACCCAATATTTCTCTACTTACTCTACAACTCCATATGCAGTAGTTGTATACATATGTATGTCAATGTATACGTGTACTGAAATTAGAAATGTATTAATTTCAAAAAAATTTACACCAAAATCTATTTTTTCTCTTGCAGTTGAAGGAACATTGACCGTCGCAAAGGCCTATTCAAGTCCATTTGAACCAATTTGTAAAAAATGCAACTTGACTATTGATCGTTTACCACCATTAAATGCAAACATAGCGTATTATAAAGAACTTCCAACATGTTCATTCCCATATGCATATTACCATCATCTTCTATGCACCATTAAAAGCACAGACAAAACATCCATCCAATGCATAGCTAAAAACAAGCTTCTAACTGAATTGATACATTCTCTTACTACTATAACATATCCACAATACATAGAAGACAAAGAATTTGTTATAGAACAACTATCACACTTTGTATTGCATTGCATATTTACAAGAGACACAAATAATATCATCGACAAATAACAACTACTCCAAACGAAAGTATACTCGCCTTCACCCATGTTTCAATTTTCGAAACATTACGAATACTACATGCTCTACTCATATTAATATTCACTTTCATTCCTCTATATACATTCCATCACAATTACAACCACACAAATGAAGCTATGCATCTTCAAGCCATACACTGTCAGTGCCATCATTTTAAGGTAAACCAGTTTCCCCATGCACACATATGTTTCAGCTATTCCATTTCAAATACAAATGAAAAACAATTTCTAATACTACTCCATATTTCTTTTGCAGATCTAAAACTGGAGCTCCACTTGCTACACCGCAACATTTCTGAAAATCCAGTTTGTCATAGCATAAATTGTTAATTCTCATCATTTTCTATGATCATAGTTTAATACAAACAACAATAAGCTATATGCTTATATTTATACATTTCAAACACATTCTGTTTAATATGGATGGATTGACAGACTTTTACATTGCATCCTAAATAGCAATACTATTTTTTTGCCTCTAGCGGTTAATTTGAAATGCCCTTTAAAAATCCAACTGCTTGATTAAAACTACTGATTCATTGTCATGTGTTGTTGATTGATTAGTTCATCTACAGTATTTTCCTCTGTCTAGAAATCATGATTTCATAATTATTCGTGCTAATGTTCAATGGTTACACATCATAAAAAACATTGACTTTCAAAGTGTTGCTTCGCAATGCTCTTCACACCGACATAGGGGAATTTTCCAAATGCTTTTAGTTCCTAATTTGTTTAAATTTATGTATTTGTTTCCAATGCTTTCTTTTAGCATAGTCTCCATGAGTTGGAGAGTCAATCTGTGTTTTTCTCTACCCCACATGGCAGTTAAGCTACTACTTCTGGACTTGATGATATTGATATGGGCCTCTTTGCACAGTTTCTTAGGAAATAGCTTTGATTGCCATGCGTAAAGCTTACATTTCACAGTCCGCTCATTCTTATCACAAACTCAAACATGGACACCATTTGGAGGGGAAGGCATTTGAATTTGTTCACCCACAACAATATATTATCATCATAAGATATCATGTCAATAATCACAATGCCACTACCGACTCCTTTCCCAACCGAGGACTCGAACAACTCACCTATTTTTTTGAAGTGTGATCTGCATTCTATTTTTCAATTGGATTCATACTTCCACATGTCAAATTTCTTTGTAATATTTTCCATACTGCGTGTAGCCGAGGAGAGAAACCTATAGTTATTCTATTTGTGTTGTCATTTAAATATAGGTCACCGGGGGATGAGACTCAAGTTATTTGGAAGCAACTTACGGGAGTATATTAACACTACTACAAGGGGGAGGTGTTTTGAGACAATAATAGAGAGAATACTTGACCATATTGTCTCAAATAGAGACAATAAAAAGTTGTGTATTGTCTCTATTATTGTCTCAAAGTGGGTGTCTCTAATATTGTCTCTTAAGAGACAATATAAGACAATATCATTTTTATCTCTTGAGAGACGGTAAATTTTTGTCTCTTGAGAGACAATATCATTTTTGTATCTTGAGAGACAATATCATTTTTGTCTCTTTAGAGACAATATAACTATTGTCTCCCTGATACAATACTAATTTCAATTATTATTCTCTCTAGAGACGATATGAATTTAAAGAATGAAAAATCTGAATTTCAAGAATAAATAATAACCAAATATCATATAGTGCAATCAATGGCTACATATCGTCTATGATGTCAGAGTGGGCTAGTAATTAATATTATAAATTAAGAACAATTTGATTTGAATCTTGTGCCCAACAAATGGGTCCACAAACATTTTATTAATATCAAATAAGATAAAATACAAAAGGGTGTCTAAATTTTGTTAACCCTTGAAATACAATGATAAAATACAAAAGGGTGCCTAAATGCCGTTAACCCTTAACATACAATATTAGCCCCTTCTCCCCGCCACTAGCTTCAAGCAACCCGCTCCGCTTCCCCGAGCCGCTTTGAAGTTATTTTTCGAACTTTTATTTTGAGAAACTACCTCTCTGCTTGCAACGGTCATCTTCATGCTCTTCGCTTTGATTGTCTCAACTTCGATACAATTCTCTACTATCATTAGTAGCGAAGGTGCATTTGATTCTAAGGTATTAAGAACACAAAATCAGTATTGAAATATTGTTAAGAGGTGGTACTAGAATGTTTGTGTGCTGGTTATATTGGATTTCCATTATCTTGCCCAAGCCAACATTTGCACATATACATTGGTAATGTAATATATACCAACCATTAAAATTAAACAATTGAAACAACTTAGAAGCTTTACCTTTGTCACGAATAATATCATTCTCATTTGCTCTAAAAGTACTTCTTGAACTATGCAATCATTTCCATTCACATTTAGTTAAAAACATTTAGAAACTACAAGTGTTATAGTATATTAAATTCTAACTTTTCTCTTTTTGTAAAATCATAACCTTGGGTTCCATTTTTCACTGGATCTTATACAATTAACATTACTTACCTTTCTTATTGCACTATTGATTTCCTCAAATAATAGCTCTTCCTAATCCACAAGATAATGAAGAAGGAATTAATTAAAGAGTTCGAGAGCATGTCGAGGTCAAAAAATATATATTGTAAAGCAGATATCAATCTGATACTTAGAATTAATTGTTTGAATAACCTTTCTCTTTCGCACTTTGGCATGTGCCTTGCAGAGCTTTTTGTTCAAGTTGCGTCATCTCCCTCTGGTTTTTATTTGTTATTCCCTCACCCAGCAATTGTCAACACAAATCGAAGAGTGACTCAATTGTCTTAAAGAGATTTTTTATCAACAAATACAAAGCAAGTAAAATATATAAAGCAATTAAAGCAGAGGATCATACCTTGTTGTGTTGTCTAATATTTCAATTTGGTGTCTTAGGTTTCTACCTGCTTCTTTCCAAGATCTTGCATAGATTTAAGACAAAATGAGAATTGATTTGGAGGTGGCCCCAACTTATATTATATTCTTCGTTAAAAGAGTTGTAGTACAATTAGTGCTTTGATGATGCATGTCATGCCTTTGGAAAAAAGCATAATTTAATAGATCATATAGAGTTGATTGCATTCAATACACTTTTGACTTCAATTTAGTTCCGATAGTTATACACTTCAATTAGATACTTTGCACAAAAATCCCACAACAGAAACCAATTCATTTTAGATAAGCTATGCTCCACATTTAATCAGTTAATAGAGAAACAAATGCACATCTTCTCATAGAATACAGTATCCCAACAACAAGTTTCAATTCAAATATTAATATTTTATTTACAAAAACAAGCATGTGTGTTTTTGGCATTTTGTTGGACCTGAACTACCGTATTGGGATGCATTATCTCTGGTGATGGAGACAAAGTAAATGAATCCAAGATCCAGGCAATTAAAGAGTGGATAGAGTTAAATACAATTACTCGGCTAAAAGAGTTCCTTAGAATATATATTTATTATGGATGTTTTCATCATGGGGTCTTCTCACTTGGCAGATTCGAAGAAGAAATATAGATTTGAATGAGCAGATGCAGCTAACAAAGCTTTCAATGTGCACTTGTCCCACCTACATCTAGGTGACTCCATATTTCTCTTTGCATCTAGATTGGGACTTGTAGTAGTTTGGATGTAGTAGGGAAGGCCCATTACATTTGAGAGTCACAAGATAAATGAAAACGAGAAGTTGCTATCTATTTGTGATAAGGATATGTTGGTAGTATTGTAGAAATTGACTAAGTTCAAACAATACCTAGTTTTAGGAAAATTCGTTGTTAAGACCGACCATAATAGCCAAGTACTATCTATCACAACATAATTTCAATGAGAAGAAATATCGAAGTGTGTGAGCAAGTTGTAAGCACATGATTTTGATATTCATTATTAGAAAGGTAGCAAAATTTTTGTAGTTGATGCTTTATCTAGAATTCTTAGAATTCAGTCTATTTCAGCAGCTATTCCAAATCGACAATGGGACATAGAGGTAGAGTATGCCAAGGATGATGAGTCATGGCGGTATTGTTGGGGATTGGTAGGAAGTTAGGACCAGGGGGCAAGTGGGTATTCATTTTATAATGGGCTCATTTATCTCCAAGAAAGAGAGGAAGGTGATGACTGAAAGTCATTCTTCTCCATGAGTTATCCCTATCGCTAACAATTGTTGTGGGAAGTCCATGCAAATCATAAATGTTTTCCATACACACCACTGTAATTTTTAAGTGTTTTCCATGCTGCTCACTTCAATTTATAAGTTTTTTCTATACCCAACACTGCAATTTGATCTTATTGAATACACATATAAATCCCATCAAATTGCAGTGTTGGGCATGGAAAACACTTGTAAATTGTTGTGCTGGGTATGGAAAACACTTATGAACTGCAGTGGAGTGTATGGAAAACATTTATAAATTGCATGGGCTTCCCAAAACAATTGTTAGTGATAGGGATCCAAAAGTCAATAATTTTTTTTGGAAGGAGCTTTCTAGGGTTTATTGCAAGTTTCAATAGTAGATACCACCCTCAAACTAGTTGGAAAATAGAAATTTTGAATTAAATACCTTGAAGGGTTTTGATGGAATCATGTGGATGATTTATAGGGGACATGGCTTCGGTGGTTGCACACAACAAAGAAATGGTATAATACCACCCTTCACAAAATTACCAACAGCTTGAGATGACATTATGGAGAGTCAATAAATCTTACAAGTTATAAAGATAATCTTAAAACAACTCAAGCTATGATGAAATCACAGGAAGATTGGCATTCCTCATAAACAAAGTTTGCTATTAGAGATCAAGTTATTGGAGATCAAGTTATGACAGTTCCACATAATATCAATCACCAAATTAAAACAAATATTGAACATCTATAATGATAATTGACGAGAACACACCAGATATGAGATTTCAAATTTTCCATTGTGATAATTGATGAGAACACACCAGATATGAGATCCCACATCAGCAAGCTACAGAAAGATATAATTTGTGATTTTAAATGAAGAAATTTGGATCTGCAAGACCCAGAGGAAGGTCAAACATGACTGAAAGAAGTAGTGCAGGGAAAATGTTGTTTTCTCTATGTTGACAACGTGGTTGACGTTGAATATATCAAACTTCTCTTACCAAATAATTTATATCCCGGGAAGAAATCCAATGGAAATGTGGGCTCAATGTAGGCCAGGGTGAAAGAACCCAAGCTTAGGATCCTCATAATGTCTCAAGAAAACAATCTGAGATGAGCGCTTTTCATGAAAGAGTGCAAAGAATACCATGTGAGTGAACTCTATGACAAGGCAGCCAAAATCATCCTCCGAAAAACAATTTTAAGTGATGAAAGTGAAGCACTCTACTACAAGTTTGATGAAGAGGACGGTTTAATGTATGAGGTCAGAGAGGCATGCAGAGGTGTCCCGCTACTTCTGTCTATTTTCGAAACTACTTGAGGATTGATAGGGATTGGGCTACTTACCAGTAAGCTCTCGAACCTCTTCGAGAGGGAAACCTCGACAAATTTGCCGATGAAGAGCACTTGAGCGAAATACTTATGTTTGTGTATCATAAAATGAAGGAAGAAGACTAAGAAGGCATTCCTCGACATTTGTATATATTTTAATGGTTGTAAATGGATACTTGTTGGTCGCATTGTGGGTTCATGTACACTTGAAACTATTCACAAGAGAAAGTTGGTAAACAAAAGTGACACAAACAGAAGTGACTCAAATACAATGATTGTTCATGATATCCTTCGGGTGATGGGAATGAAGATGGGAAAAGAGATGAGGATTACAAATTACATGGAATTCCTGGCTGCAGTGGAAGATGAATCAAGGCTAAAATTCATCCCTGAGAGGATAGTAACCCAGCTCCAGCATCACATTCAACTTGGGAGAAGAAACTTCAACAGAATCATAACACTCTCCTGAGAAATAACACTCTCCTGAGCAATAATTTATACCAGAAATGTTTTTAAAGCACGAAATATTTAACATTTGTTGCATCTTCCAAACATTGCATATTGGATTTCCATTTATTCTTCTACACACACTCAAAATACATAACAAGAACATACTGCCTAAGGGGATATGATCCTTTACACTTTGTTTCTTCTTGCTCTCCACATAACTGACAGGAAGAAAATTGGGAGCTGTTATAGGCAGATAAGATAAGCTCCTTTCCCCTTCTCTTAATGGACTTGATGAACAACTGTGGTGGTTTACACTCTACAGTGAATACATCTCCATGAGTAAATAATTCATTATACATAGGATATCTTCCTTCCAAGTGTAACTTGTGAAATTAGTGAGATGCCTAGTTCATTTTATAAAGTCTGTCCTGTGTGTGTTAGAAACTTATGACTTCATACGCACCTAGTACTATGTAAAGGGAACCCCTATTATTACATCATACGCACCTAATACTAGTACTATTATTTTTCTGAGAGTTCATTAGTCATTTCTTACACAATCAGTCCAAAATGTCAAAACACAGAGACGTACTCAATATTATCACATGTATAAAAGCTTCTATTAGATCATTCATGTAATTACATAGCTTCTATTTGATCTATGATGTTCGCAGAAACAATTGAAGAAGTAAAAGTATTCTACCATGAAGTATCTAATCCAAATAAATTAGTTAACTTAAAAATGCCAATATTCCCAACATTGATTCAAACTCGTTAGAGGAGTAATTCTAAACAGATCTTATTTTATTGAAAGTTGAAAAGTGAGGACTCGGTAGGTTATACAAAGGAAATATATTGTCTTTATCTTTCCATTGAGTAATAGTAACGAATTTATGCAAATGTTGTTTTATATTTTAATTTGTTTCATTAAGCTTAAAACATGTGTAATAGTAATGAATTTAAGAAAATCCAAACCTGAAAATCCAAACCAGGCTCACAAGGTCCTCTGCAAACTGAATGCTACGTTGCGGAACAAGTATGGTTTCCCAAGGTGTCTTACAAGCAGTTGTCGATGCTAGAGAGAAAGCCTACAAAAACATAATTGTGCAAGCTCTCAATTAAAGACAAAATGGCTTTCAAAGGGTAGCGAAAAAATTAAGAATACAAGAAACAAATCATTGTTGGACAAGAAGGAGCAAAATGAGAGGGATCTTCTTTAGGGAAAACAAATTCGCCAAAAGTTTCCTCAAACCTGCAATGATAATTATTAGCACATGGGTGCAAAAATAAGTTATTTTTAGAACATAGTAGTTTGTCATGGATGTACAATAAGAAAAATACTTTAATCATTTAGTATTCGCAAGCCAAAAGTAGTAAGACAACTGAGGAAACAATTTGCTATACATTGCTTAAACAGTCAACGACTAGTAGTTTGATCTCAATTCCAAGAACATAAGTACCCCAATGAGAGTAGTAAAAATTGACAAGCAAATGATATGCAAAATCGATAAAAGCAAAAATCAAAATTCATTTAAACATAATATTCAAAAGAATAACAGAGGTCTTCTTAAGAAAATAATCATGAAAGGAAGAACAATTTCCTTGCATTAATTTCTTAATGCTACAAACAATATGGCATTTGTCACACCTTAGAAACATGTAATTTATAAAGAGGAGACTCCAATAAGACTGTTGCTCCAACTTCTCCAGGTGATAACACTAATGTGTAACAGGACTGGATGATTTTTTACTTAGGAATAACCATCTCAAGATTGTATCAAAACTACATGTGAGTACTTTGTCAAAATAAACCATCATTTTCCCTTCTATAAATTTCATTATGTCCAAATATGAATGAAATGGCTGAAATTATGCACATTTATGATAGGTTAGCACATTTATGATGGGTTATAAGGATATTTTTGAGTGCAAAGAAGACACAATGTCAAAATCCATAGTAGGGTCAATGCCTTGGAGGAGACCAAATTTCAAGGTCTAGACTATAAACATTGCTTACCAACATACATGTGGAAAAGAGCTATGATTTGTTATCACCAATTCTGCCCGAGGTTTTATATCAACATATTTTTTCCAAAGATTTAAAACGTGTAGTTGTCTGGTCTAGAGGAAAGAGATCATCTAAGGTTTACTATGATACATTCTTAAAGGCTATCCTTGTGTAGTTCACACAAAGAGAGACAACAGTCCAAAGCTATAAAATTTGTAATCACCAATTCTAACTAAGGTTTTACATCGATAGTTTTCTTCCAAAAAGTTAATAACGTGTATTGTCTAGTCATGAAAAAGCACTCTTCTATGGTTTGGGAAGATACATTCTTAAAGGTTGTCCTTCCCTAGATTGTGCATGATAGCCATACATATTTCAGTCTTTTCTAAGACTAAGGTTTCATATGACACATCCTTTAAGGTGTACCTTCCCAGATTGTGCATGACAACCATATTATTGCATCTAATTTCATATTACTGTTATGTCCTTTCGTATTTCAATTGCTCACCAAGCGTGGGTATTTTACTAGATGCATGTCCTTAGAATGCAACTATTGCTACAAATTTAAAACAACAAAGCACCCAAGAAGGCCGACGCTCATCTCAAAGGTAATAAAACTCAAGTTCCCTTAATTTGTTTATTGTACATGAAATTTATCCTAAGTTACCAGTAAATGTTAACAAAAGCAATATTTTCCTACTAGGACAGAAAGGTACATCCTGGAGTCCACAACATTTGAAGATAGCTGTAAATTGCATGTCTGATTTTTCTACAGCCAAATTCGCTCTGCAGAAACTTCATCAGACATGCATATTCCGAGAAGTAGTTGCAATGCATATTTCAAAAACTTGCAGCATTAGTCAGAGGTAGACATTTCAGTGAATGATATGCCAACATGCCTCAAAATGCAAATCACATTTGGGAAGTTGTTCGGAGCTAATTTTCCCTTAGCACCAGACTATTATAATTACAATGTTTAGACAGTTCAGTACTCGGAATCGTATAGAAATGATAGGATATACTGGAAAGCAACAAACATAATTTTTTCTGTTTAACTCCCAAAATCTCAAAAACTCCACAGACAACTATTATAATGCACATAACTTTCACATTAATCATTAGAGCATAGAGGGCAGACAATGCAGAAATTACACCACAGTTTATAAGACTGAAGTCCAAAAAGCACCCAATGAAAACACTTTCCACTATAAAGCATGGACAAGGAAAGTCAAACAGAGCTTTAGGTGCATCCAAACAAAAATGCAACATTCAAACATTTGTGTGAAATCCACACAGCTCCAGGGTAATATGGGTATAGGTAAAGCATTTTAAAAACATAAATCATGTGGTCAAGCTCAAAGCTCTAAAACCAACAAACAGAGGGAAGAGGAAAATTAGAGCTTGCCTTACACAACATGTGGGAAGGTTTGTTGTCTAGAACATGGAGCAATAAAATGTGGATGGAGTTGTCTTTAATAATTTCATGTCAACACATATTCTATCAAAAGCGCATAATAGTGCAATCATGGAAACCGTTGATACGAAGGTTTGCAGAAACCTTAAAACGGATAAAAGTGTGCTCAAATTTCTTTTTGAAGGGGAAAAATTGGCTTTCGGGCATTTTTTCCTTTTCCACTTGCCCAAGAGGAATGTTTTCATAAAATCTAAATCAATCCACTTCCAATAATAGTAGTAGTACACTCTTATGTTGTTGCCTACTCTAATTTTATAAGGTTCCACATGAAAATTAGTTAGATCAAATGACATCAAGCAAGCTCGTGTTGATATAATTTTTGCTACATTGGACAGAGAGCATCGTGTGTAGTTCAGACCAAGATAAACTTAATTGTAGATATAATTATAGATAACAGTCAAACCTCATTGTTTAGCTTCGTTTAATATCAAAATCATTTTTCCCAACAATAGATATTCAACAAACCCCCATATACATTTATGTATGGAACCTATATCAAAAAATGCAATTTGCTTCTTGGAAAATCTTAGCACAAATCTAGAAGGAAAGCTCTACCCCATATTTGGTTGTTTAGACTCATCCAATATAAAAAGCATTCAATCCAACACCTGACCTTCAACCCTTATGAGCATTTAAGCATGGCATCTATACAATTTGCTTCTTGACAAAGCTTTGCATAAATCTAGAAGGGAAAGCTCTACTCTATATTAGGTCTATGCTTTCTACTTTTTTCATTTTGACAATTTTTATTTAAGAGAATAAATCATACAGGTAACATGAATGTCAATTTGATACTTAATAGGCTCATTTAGGCTCCATTTGAGACATTGTCGATGCAATATGAGTGTTGATTTAATATTTAACAGTCCCATTTTAAGCCATAACATCTCTTCTCCCTTTGACAAAGTCTGTTTGTAATGAGGCCTGACTTGTGACGTTAGACAATCAATCATGTGTTCTAATGTTTCTATTATTAAGTTTTCTTACATAAATGATTCCAATTAGCTCATGAGATTCCTATTCCACTTATTCAACATCAACATAGCTAGGAAGAACATTTTCCAATCCAGAGGATGCCTTTTTCAAAAAACTATCAAACATCTCCAAAAGAGAAATGGAAAGAACCCTACATTTTTAGGCCCTTTGGGTTTCTTCCTTGAGTACCTGAAATATCAAAATGTTAGGAGATGCTTCTGAAGTGTCGCAACTCTAGGTGCCCTACTATTCGTGTCTGTAATAAAAATAAGAAATTATGGATGAACATATTGGACTTTAAGTCAATCCTAAAAGGTTAAAGTCATTCCTTCTGACATCTTGAAAATGCATCGTCCTATTATTAAGATGTAAAAGGCAATAGATTACAGTAGAATTCCTTCTTCTTTTTTCCCAATGCCTTGAATTGGAGTCCTAAAACAAAGAGAAACACCTGAACTAATAACAGTGGATATAAAATATATTGAAAAATATGTGCGTTCATCTTATGCATGTTTTCTGAATTCACCCCTATACTTTTAAATCTCCTTTCCATGTTTTTCCTTTCTGCATGAAATTATCAATATTTTTTGTCCTATATCTTAATATTTCAGTTGGTAGAGGTACCTACATCGCCAAGGTTTTCCTGACAAGGTCAATCAAATTATGCATGTGAGGTGTGATGAAACTGCATAATGCATATTAAGACTGGTGTGGGTATATATATTAACTTGAATCAAGATTGTTCTGTTCCAGTAACAGTCGCAGTTGGTTGCTTAATTGCATTTCTTTCAATGCAAAATGAACACTCTGTTCAACTATAATAGGTAGGACTGCTCTACTAGGATCCTAAAAATAGTAATTGCCATCTTAATAAGTGCATTGAAAGAAGACCACAACATACCCGTGATGAAGGACTGTGCATCCTTTAGAGCCTCTCAGGTTCTCTTGACATTGTAAGCACAGAGATGTTACAGGGAGCACAAGCAACACTTCTGATGGGCATTTGTTTGTGAGATTTGGTGAGGTGATTTCACAAAACACTGTAAAGAACTTCTACCTATGTTATGGGTACCATTGGTTACATTGACCCTGAATATGCAAGAACATCAAACAACTAGAGTAGACAGGTCCAAAGATCAGGGTTGCATATTTAATATTGTTTAATGTGCCTCCTTGTTAGTATAGTTTTAATGTTATAATACTTTACAGCTGAACAGTTTCTAACATATGCATATTTACATGAAAATTTATAGAAATCAAATTTGAAATCCAAACATGAAAAGAATACATAAACAGAAAAAAGTAGTTGTCCTTGGATTGGATATGGAAAAAGGAGAAACCTAATGTTTTGAAACTCACCCATATGGCTGACCATTTTTTCTATTAAAATCATAGTTCAGTTGATTGTAACACATGCTTGAAAATGTTGTTGGAATTCTTTAGTCATGCAAGAATAATTTATTTTGCAAAAAACAAAAAATTCAAATGAAACAACATAATGTGTTATTGTAATTTTAACAATTTCTTACACACATAGCCGATATGAACCTATAATAGAAAAAATAATAAAATTTACTAGACTAAAATGACTACAAACTACATGAAAGGCATCAACAAGAGTATTAAATGTCAATACAAGATCTGCAGAAATTTTAGAGATTAAATATGTAAATAGTACAATTGAAATTAATAAAGATACTAACATTGCCAGCATTGATACATCGTGCATCATCCTCTTCCTCATTGGTTTAAGTGGTCACCCAGGAAACAGTGCCTATATGAAAAGAAATGCACAAATATCCATTAGAACAAGTAAGACAAAACAAATACTAATCCATAAGTCATACCAGTAACATTAAACTTAATACATTCAACTCATTCTTTTGTATTCTTTCATTACCCAATGAAATTACAAAATCAGAATGTCTATATATTTATCTAAATAAATATATTTTTACAAAAAAAACTAGTAATATCAAAAATAAATAGATGAGGCCATATACATTTAGTTCTATTTTAAGAGTATATGGCCTTGACACCACACAATCACCATAGCTACAATTTAAAATTATTAAAAAATCAATACTTATAGATTGGATTCAATTCAAATTCTATTGCAAGATTGATTCTTCTTACTGCCCAAAATCCTTAGAATTTCGAGAATTATACTTAGAATGAGAGATAAGAGTGAAAATCTACACAACATAAATCTCAAACAAAAAGGCACACATACAAAAACCATCTATCCAAATTTAAACCATTCAAAAATAAATTGAAATAATAAATATATGAGATAAAAAACACAACAAATGCATTTAGAAATATTAGTTTCAAGGAAATTATGAGCTTGAAATCAACAGAGCTGTGCTGTTTTGAGTCCATGGTAGATAATGATTGAAATTTTGAGAACCAATTCTAATAGTAATATTTGGTAGCATGTTGGCGATTAAGACTAATTACTGAAGCACTGAGTTAAGAGGAAGACTCTACAAAATCTATTTTCATTGCTTTTGCAAGAAATTATTTTCAATATTAACTCAAACGTCCCTAGTTAAAATGAATTATAATATGATTTAAAATTTCTATTTTAAGATATATATTATTTTACTGTTGGATGTGCTAATGCTTTTACTATATAAAAGTTGTTACTTTTAAGAAAAACATTGAAAACTAATCCTGTTATTACGAGACATGTAATACTCAACTATTATATTTCATCATATGCATACCTATATTTTGTTGGAAAATGTTGATATCAATAAAATAAAACAGAGATATAGAAGTAAAAATAAAACTCAGAAAAATAGAAAATATGCTTATATTAATATTCAATAAGAGTTTACAAAAGTTAAAACTTCATCTCACTTGCTTACTAAAGCTCCATTATTTCTTTATTTTTCCTTTTTACTTCTTTTTTCCTATATGCCCCTTCTCTGTTTTTGTACAATACTGAGTTACTGATATGTTTTCACACTGCTATTCTTTTTTTCTTGCTACTATAAATTTATTTTATTTCATGTTGTTCGCTACTATGCATACTTCTATATATACCTTTTTTATCTCTATTTTGTTGTTTCTTTGTTCCTTTAAAATCTATACAACATCTATGTAATATTGTGAATATCCAATTCAAAAAGAGTTGTTGTTGTAGGTGTAACTATTCGTAGCTCCTTGTTCTTATGTGCTCTATAGGCACCAAATAAAAAAAACAACGTAACCATTAACCACAATGAAGGCATAAGCATAATGTTGAAAGAGGCACTCTTGCCATTGAAGTATTTATGACCCTCATCCACCAAACTTGCATGCTAATAAAACAAAAATGAAACAATTAGGTAACTTTATTACTTCAAAACATCTATAACATCCTGCAAAATCTATTTTTTACATATCCTATAAGCATAGCATTCCATGAAACCACGTCTCTTTAAAGCATTTTGTCAAACATTTCACATGCTTTCACATTTGCAGACATATCTTTCGGGTGCATATAGCTACAACAAGAATTTGAAACAATAAATCAAGAAATGAGGGACAAATTGTTCTCAAGAAATGAAAATCAGTGACTGATGCTTAAGACCATGGAAGTTCCACACAATTTCAAGCAGAGAGTGACCACATAATCCTGTAAATATTGTAAAAGAATATTTTGATGAAAGCTTCAAACATTATTTCTAAATATATATTCAAGAAGGAAAATAGTACCTGAAAATTTCTCATTTTGAGCAAACATGATAGAAGAACCTTCCAGATGACGATTTAGCATAGACTGGATACAACAAAAAGCAGTCAATAGATGTCACTAAAACTGAGAAAATCGGGCAAGATTGGACTAAATAGGGTAAAAATTCTAAATTGCTATGCAAAAAAATAGAAGATTTAGAAAATGGGACAAAAGGAAAAGCACTTGAAGAAACTGGGAAAACAAAAATGTCTTGCAGAACAATGATGTTTGGGACCTATTACCTTACATGACAAAATCCTTATGCAGCAACCATCTGGCTTTTCCTCAACACGAACCAACAGTACAGGGCATACTTCAAATGAAATAAAGTTAATGTGGTAGACATAGCATCTAAACGTGTTTTCATCCACTCATTCTATGCGCTCAACATCCAATACAGAGTACTTGGCTTGCAGGTAAACTCATATATTCAGCTGAAAATCACACACAGAAACATATCAATGAGGAAAAGAACCCATAGTTTCATTTGTTTTCTTACTTGTGCAATATCAGCCATTAGGCATAAGTGAGCTATCAATGATTTACTAGTTATGCACTATCCAAACCATTTTTCGTGTTTGCAATGGTTGTATGGCCATGCTTCCCAATAGCAAAACTAACTTCTACGGACATATAAAATCAAGTTCTAAAAGGTGTGTTTTTTATATTGTAACTAACAATATGGGATGATCTCAAGTTGACAGTTTTCTATCTAAAGATCAAACATCATTGATTAACAAATTATGGCATCTTCTACCCTGATTATAAATTCTATGGTATTTAATTCTAATACAGAGTCTAATAATCCAACAAACTTCCCAATATTTTAACAAAATTTATAAGTGTGGAACTAACAATCTAGGATGATCTCTAGAAGACAATTTCCTAATCAAAGATCAAAACCCATAGAGAAACAAAAAAGGATCTCTGATCTTCATATTAAATTCTATGGTATTTACTTCTGATAGAAGAATGATAGTCCAACTAATTTCCTCATATTTGAATGAAGTTTATTAGTATGGAACTAATAATATTAGATGATCTTGAGCCGAGAGTTTCCTGTCTAATCTCAAAATTACAAATAAACAAAGCTAGACATCTCTAAATTCTATTATTCAATACCATGGAATTTAAATTCTGATACAGAGTGTGACAATTTAATTAATTTAACAATATTTAAAAAAATTATTATGTAACTAACAACCAAGATTGCAGATAAAAAAGTCAAACATCTCTGCTCCTCATATTGGATTCAATGGTATTTGATTTTGAATGAGTGTGACATTTCAATAGATTTTGCAATATTTTAACAAAGTTTATTAGATAAGAACTAATAATATCATGCGACCTCAAGTTTAGAGTTTTCTGTCTAAACTCATTATCACAGATAAAGAAATTTAGGCATCTCCGATCCTTAACTGAATTCTAGAGTAACTAATTCTAACTAATTGTCACATTTTAAGACATTTCCAAATATTTTGATAGATTATATTACTTTAGAAATTCCTGAAATCAATCTAAAGTTATTGACTGACAATTAAAAATCCAACACTGTAATAGATTCAGTAACCTGAATATTAGATTAAACTACATTTTTGCAAGATTACCTTTCTCTCCTCTCTTTGAAAATGGGGGCTCCACCTTCCCATCTTTTATGCAGAGCCCTATCAGTCACACGAGCCAAATATGGAGGTATTATAGGCATACCACCTTCATGTTCCTTTTTTGGGGGTGGGACACCATTCCAGCTTACATAACTTTTCATTTAAGGACTCCTCAGAAACTATCAAAAACTGAGAAGAGGATTGAGATTCTTTCTTTGTATTAGAAGAAATACCTTGTCTATACCTGAAAGGAACATTGACTGGATCCTCGTTGATCACTATCTTCCTCTGTTCTTGGCATGTGGCTGATGCCAAAGGTGCCCGAGAATTAACCCTGACCGCTACAAAAAATGAGTAAGAAAAATGATGCCCATTAATGGGAGCCCAAGGAAACTAACCTTACCATGATAAATAAGCAAAAAATGTATCTGCCATACCTAGAATGACAGAAACCAAACTGAGCATTGGCGCGATTAGGGCATCAAGTGGAATAAATTGAATAATACATGGCTGTAATAAAAATGAAGGAGAAATAGTGTGCCCGTCAATGGTAGCCTCCACCATCTACACTTTGTTGGTCATAATCAAACAATATATTAACTCCACCATACCTAGAACACGAAAGATGGATTGAACACTAGTGTGGGTAGGTAGGAAAAAAATCGAGGTACCTAGCAAGATTCTCTAAGAGATAGATGCATAGTGCCTAGGTCGATCAATGGGCAAAATCCTCCTGGTAGTTTTAAACAATTACTGTAAAAAAAAAGGCCTGCAAATCCCCATATTCTTAATGGGGAATTTTTTTTTCATAGATACGCACATGTAGAACATCAATCATTTTTTAATCTGAAGTCCTAGGGAACAACAAATTCTGCAAATAAACAAGGTGCCCATCAATGACAACTCCAACCATGCCAAAAGTCGGTTCGCAATTGGCTATTAACCAAAAAAAGGCTGAGAAAAACCCTAAAATTGGATGAGGCAGATCAATGGCCCAAAATATTTGAATGGTCTTGCACATGCCGACCCAATGCCCTTCAACAGTGGCAGATCAGAAAATGAGGATAAACAGTAAATTTGAACTTGCTAAATTTGAAGTCATTCGAATAGGAAACACCACTGGCTTCTACTCACCAACCGTAAATTCTAGGAAACCTATACCCGCTAGCAATAAATGTGCCCCACTCAAATATGTCAAAATCCTTTGATAATCATCCTGAACAAAGTAACACAAGGATCAATGGTGTAGGTTATCCTAATGGTCTTGCATTGCCAAGCAGTAGACGTGGGCCACTGATGTAAATAGTGCAGCAAAATCTCCATTGTAATGTAATGCTTATCGGCATAAAAAATCCTCTAAAGCCCCTGTACACGAAACAATATCATGGAATTCAATTATTGTAGGATGTACTCAACGCATGGTTGTAGTAGAGAGGCTATTCAGTTCTTTGAGCGGATGCAGGGTGAAGGTGTAAAGCCTAGCAACATCACCTTCCTCTGTGTTCTCTCTTGCTTGGTTGACAAGGGCTACAACTATTTCAAAATCATTTACTGTCATGGCACTGCGCACAAAAATGCCCTCCCAAAAGTAGCAGCGGAGCAAACGACGGAACAAAACATTTTTTTGTCAATAATACTCTGGCACGGTGTATTAAAAAGTAAAAAGGGGGGAAAATTTTGAGACGAAATTATATTTTTGAGACGAAATTATATTTTTGTCTCTATTTTTTGTCTCAAATAACCCCCTTGTAGTAGTGTAACAAGAGATTACCGTTTTTGACTTCTTGATTTTTTTTTTTTTGGAAAAGCATTTTTCTACATATCGGTGATTCTAAGACTCATCTGCATAGTGTTATCTTTCTTACCAATGGTACCAAAGCAAGACCAACTCAACAACAAATGCTTGCGGTCCAGACCACGTTCATATGATCCATGATCCCCGGTATTCGAGATCTTTGGAAACACTTCCCATTACTTATGAATCGGGGACTATTTTTCATTCATTATTTGTAATGATCTTTAATTTTTAGCTTATCGCCTTCTAACAAAGTCTTGGGAAACTGCTTTCTCCACTGTATTTTTTGGATTTTCCACATGTTGATGTGAGGATGAATTTGTAGATGACCAATGTTAGTTGTAGTCCATGGTCAAGTTGATATGATCCATGTTACCCCTGGTATTTGGATGTTTGAAATTGAATTGCTACTTTGTAAAGAAATAATACCAATACACCATTTTCCCTTGTATTTTTAGATTTTTTTCTACGATGGGGATAAGTTATTAGATGCCCATTATGAAGCTAATGTAATATTTGTGTCACGCTTTCAAAAGCATTCATGTCTATAAAAGAAAGATCAATAAAAATTAATAGAATACCCATTCCTTTACTATTGTGTCAGCTTTCTCTCGTGGTAGGTACTCTAGCTACACCACATCCCTTATTTTATTAACGGACGCAAGATAATCAATTGTATAATTTATTTTCGTGCATTTGATAATTTTAAGTCAACTAGGTAGCGAATTACCTTGGACATAATTGTAAAAAGATAATTTGGAAGTTTCTACTCAATGGAGACAAAACAAGTACCCCTCATAGGGAAAATTAAAGATGTTCATGTTGTTTTCGCGCTTATCCACATAATAGAGTCTTTTTCAATTAAATAAATATTTGATAAACATGACATGTTCATTAAGAGGAAGGAAAAGAAGGAGCCTAAGACTTTACATATTACAAGAAATTTAACATTGTCACCCAAGAAAACCTCACATGTGAATATAATTAAATGTTTCTCATCAAAAAAACTAAGAAGGTATGTTGCACTCCTAATAAAATGTATATATATCCTCTTCCATTCATACGACTTAAGGTACTTCAAGCCAAAAGATATTAAAAACACAATCAAACTCAAATTAAATATTGTTCCCTTTAAGAAAAAGAGTGGGAAGTATAATCTAAAAATAGCTAGGACTATTTTTGAGGAAGTGAAAAAGATGATAAAGGAAAGGATAACTTATCGTATCCATCATTCAACATGAATAATGAACATTGTTTTGGTGCGTAATATGAATGAAGATATTATAATATTTATTTTGATTTTTCATAATTCAAATAAAGAAAAACTGAAATCCAACCGACCCTTGTCAATCATGGATCAAGTGTTGTAATATGTCACAAGAAATGAGATGATGTCAATGCTTGATAGATTCTCTAGGTATTATCAACTTGATGTAGTTAAAGAAGATCAATATAAAACCATATTCACTACCCCATGGAGTATGTTTGCATATAGAAGAATTCCATTTGGTATTATCAATCCCGGTGACGTATTTCAAATGGAAATGGACATGGAGTTTTCTTATCTCAAAAAATATTGTAGTGTTCTATCTCAATGACGTAACTATTTTCTCAAATAAGTGTGAATATCATCTAAAACATATAGATCAAGTGTTTGAGTGATTTCTCCTTCCCCGGGATTTACTTGAATCCAATGAAGTTTGAGTTTTGTGCTATGGAAGGAAATATTGTAGGACGTCGTGTCTAATAAAGGAAGAAATTGACCCCAAAATATTTCAAGCCATTAAGAATTTGTCTCTTCCTACTAGTAAAACCGGTGTTCACTCTTTCTCTGGGAAATTGAAATTTTTAGAATATGTGTGAATGATTTGTTTGAACTTACCAGACACATTGCTTATATGATGAAAGTGAAAAACTCATTCAAATGGAGAAAAGAAAGGAAATAATCCTTTAAAGAGATCAAAAACACTATTGCAAAAGAACCAACCCTTGCATTTCATGATTTCAAAAAAGAGATTATTTTCTATTATTACTCTTTTTTATTAGTGGTAAAGGGTTTTAGGAGGGACCATACCCCGTAGTACAAAAAATCCCTAAGGCCAAATAAACATGAGATACAAAGTGTTTTTTTGATAGGTGGGGGCCACACCCCAACAAAAAAGGCCTAAAGAACCGAGATATAATAAAGAAAAAACACATGTAGAGTACAAATTACCAAAATGGAGCCGAAGAACAACCAAACTCGTAGCCCTACCACAACTACAATATCAACAAGAAACAACAAGAAAACACAAAAACAAAAGGATCCAAGTAACCTTTATTGAAGAGCTTTAAGAAAAACTTTTTTAACGTCCTCAAGTGCTTTGAATATATTTAGAGTGGTTTGCCATACTATGTCAGCCATTTTGGTTTAGAATAATGTCAAATGCATCGAGTCTCCAATTTCTTTCATTTTTAATCGGTTAAAAGATCATGATATCAAATATTCTCGAATCAAAAATCATGCTTACATAGTGGTTAAAGTCACAAGAAATTCAAATACTATATCTTGAACTCACATACCATTGTCATGGTTTCTCGATACTACCGTCAAATCAATCTTGACACAACAATAATTAAGATCCACGAGGGAACTTGAATTGCAAAACTTCAAGAGTACATGATTTGGAGATTAAGTTGACAAAATTGGTATGTGGAAGAGATTTGTGTAATCTCATTACTAACAATAATGAAGAAACTTAGAAAAATGTTTTTAGGATTTAAATAATGACAATTTTCCATTGGTGGTGTTTGTTAGTTCATTGGATTAATGGTATTTTAATATTGCCTATTTTCTAACATATGGAGAATGTCTTGAACACTCGAATGTTAATAAAAACGAGATACACAAAATTAAGACTGCAAAATAGTTGATATAGAATAATACCTCATCAAGAAGAGTATTGAAGAATTTTTATTAAAGTGCATTGATAACGAACAACAAAAATATTTCCTAAAAGCTTTTGATGATCAAGCATAATGAGAAAAATTATCAGCTTCTATTACACAACACAAAATATTTAGAGCACACTACTAATAGAATTTTTTTAAAGATACATGAAATTGGGTTTCAAAATGTGCAAACTTTCAACAGACTATTGGAAGGCCTAACCTTACAGCTTCTCCCATTGAAGATAATATTTAATAAATAACCCTTTCAACAATGGGGTCTCAATTTCATTAGAACTATGAATCCCAATTCTAGTGTTGGGCATAGTCACATACTCACAATGACAGATTACCTGACTATGTGGGTCGAAGCAATTCCCACTAAGAAAACTACTTCGGAGGCAGTTTGCAATTTCATCAAAGAGTACATCTTGGTTCATATGGTGTCCATCAAAATATTGAAACAAACATTGCATTAAAATTATCTTCAACTAAGCTCATTTGGTTTGGTTATATACGTGGAATTGCAATGGAATATTTTTCATATCACTATAAACATTGAAACATAAAAGCATAATCTAGTAACAAGAACATCATCACTATCATCCAAAAGTTGGTGAATGAAAATCAAATAAATTGGCATTAAAAACTATACGATGCATTGTGGGCTGATTGTATTATGCCAAAGAGAGATAACTGGATGCCTCCATTTCAATTTCTATATGGGATATTATTATCATTTTATCTACATGTTCTTGCATTTTTCTTATAATTCTTCGAATATCAATTTTCTTGTATCTATAAACACTAGTTTTCTATCCGTATTGGTCACCATGAATTAAGACAACCCAATACTCTATATTTCATTCATAGGTTATATCATGATATTCAAGTATTGACTTCCACACATTCCTAAAGTTCTTGTATTGACTTATCTCTACGCATTTCCACATGTCACTCAAACCTTAACTCCTTTGAGTATCATGATTTATTTCCTTAATACTCCATACCAAAACCTAAGCTTCACCTCAAATTCCTTTAGTTATGAATAAAAATATTTAGCCCTCCATGTTCACTATCTCAAACCATGGGTTGTAAGGAACATATTATTCCATAATCAAATTATTTCAAGCAATGATCCTGTTAAATTCCCCGAAAATAGAGTAAAATTTGCTTAGGAAAATAATACTTTCTCAAAAAAAAATTTTAGCGCATAACTATATAAGTTCCATGCCACCACACATCCACATCTCTAGTTGAATATCCATGAGTCTCCCTTAAATTTCCAAACCTCGCTTATTTTTAACCCTTAGGTTTCAAAATATTTTTCCTTATATACAATGATCAAAGAAGTGACCCATGCATAATGGTCACGAGGGAACTTGATAAAAAAACTTCATAGCATTCACTATAAATATCATCATCTAATCATGCCTTAGGTCTATAATTTTCATGACCCTTCAACACCACGTCAAATGTTAAGGATTGTTATGAAACCATGCTTTAGTATATTCCTACATGGTGCTACTTAATTATCCACAAGGCTTTTTCTCAACTTTGTACTCACGGAATAATTGAACAAGTTATTGGTTTCTTTCGCAAGTCCGATCTTTCGCAGCAACCAAAAAGTAAATAGTCAAATATTCGTATAATTAATGTAGAATCAAAACAAACCTATGTGATATAACTTCAACACCTTGACAGTGTTTTCTCATGGACTACAACTTATAACTCTATATGAATTGGTTAGGGGATACTATTACAAACTATGGAGTTTGGCTTCACACCACCTAGTTTCATTTGATTTTAAAAAACTAATTCCTTTTAAACAAAACCTTTCTCTCGCATATCTCACAATTGCTGCACTCCATGAGGCCATATACCTTTTAGAAATATTCTACCTGAGATATGCTTCCATATTTTTTTAAAATATTATCCTATACAATTTTAACAACTTTGGTGTGATTTTCCATATCACGACCTTGTTTATCTAAACAACATAATTTCAAATCATCATTCTAAAACCTATTATAACACCTTCAAAAGTTTTCAAAATCAAGAACAAAGTTAAAAGGTGAATTTTGGTCAAAGTAGGAAAGCTTTAAAATCGATTAAAATGTCAAAACATTTGACATCAAACAGATTAAGGTAGCAAATTAAAAGATTATATTTATATAACATGTGAAGAAAGATTCCACAAGTCTTTGTAGCAAGCATGACATAGTTACACCTAAAAATCCATACATGGTTACAACATTTGTCTGAGTGACCAACCTTCACCTAAAATGTGTATTTCATCCATTTGCCACCACGTAACAAAACAACTTAAACTTGCAGGAAGAACATCGCAGATAATAGAAGTGTCAATCCTGTTAGAAATCCATCTAGCTTATTATACAAATATTATAGTAAGTTACTAGGGGGTTTGTTTCGTGAGCTTGTCCATCCGTAGACATTGTTGATTATCAGCCAACAACTTACATACCCGTTTTCTACAATACTATTTAAACCATTTACCGAGCCTTTAGGTTAAGGTTATTGGAAGGTGTAGACAACAAATTCAAGGTGTCGTAGTCAACAACTTCTTCCATGTTTTGGGTCTAAAAGGTTTCAGTCAGTGGATGGGTGGATCCTCTTTTGAACTTAGTGTTCTTGGAAAATTTTGGGAAATTTTTCCTAACTTTCCCCACCAGCTCGCAGCCAATTAGAAGCCGCCACATGGCCTCACGAGGCAACGGTGGAGGCGTGACACCTTTTTCAACCTTAGCGCTTTTAAATTTTTCTTGGGAATTTTTTTAGTTTCCTCCACCTCCCCGCTGCCCGCGGCCAATAGGGTGATGACACGTGGTGTCATCTAGGATAGGCGGAGGTGCGCAGGAAGTTTTTCCCCTTGCATTTTGCGACCCAAAAGGCTTAATGCCTTAAATCTCTTCGACGACCCGACTTCCTGCTAGAGCTTTCTCAAGCCGACACATGTCCTCTTTGGGCCCATGGGAATGCGAGAGGCAAATCTCGCTTTTCCTCGAAAAGGGAAAAATGCAAAACTCTTCCCTGCTCCGCTGACCCGCACAAGGGAAAATTTTCTCCCCTAGGCCCGTAGGCTCGCCCTTGGGAAAAGTTTCCTCCCAAGGTCCGCCGGCCCATAACTTGAGTTTTATGAGGAGTTAGGAGGACTTATTTATATCATTGGAAAGGTGAGGAAATTTCCTATCCAATGAGAGTAATTTAGGGAAATTTTGGATGTGTTAAGTATGAGAAAATCAAGTTGAAACTTTAAGTCTATTAAGGAGTGGGTATGGCGAGGGATTACCCTCTCGAACCTAATTGAAACTTCTAACCCTAAATTTTGGACCTTATGGCTGCTGGTAATTATTAATAAAGAGGAAATTATAGTCTCTGTTAGATTTGAATTGTTCCAACTCGTTAGTGAAAATGTTGCCATATAACATGGTTGTAGATTCTTTTATTAAAAAAATTATTCCATAATTTTTCCTAACTAATCCTAGGTTGTTCATGGGTCTCAAGTGGGTTGTTTTAACGGGTGTTACATTTACTTTCTTTTATAGTTATTTTTATGTACTAGAACATGGTTTTACAAATGACTCATTTGGATTTCAATTAAGTATTGTAGAACTTACAAGGAATTACAACAAGAGCTTCTAAGCATATAGACACATAATGTCAATGATGGATAGAGAAAAATGTCTTCTTTTTCCACACAATCAAACATGTATTATGGATGATTATGGGTATGTAATGGTTTGGAAGCAATAGAAAACATAAAGTGCGTATTGTTCTCTATAACATCTTAATATTATTATAGATAGTGATCTTTCAAGGTATCTCAGTATTGGATAAATAGTTAAATATATGATATGGAAACTAACGAGTAATATATGTTATTTTAAGTGCGTTGTTCAAAGTTTCCACATGTGAATTAATATGTACTATACTCTTATTGTTTTTCTTGAATTCAATACTAAATATCGGTCTATTTCAAATTATCAAGAGAACAATAACTCCTAAAGACCTTGATGTTAGTAACTCTATTATGGATATACAATATTTATATTCATTTTTATTCATTACAAGATATATATTTAAGTACTACGTATTGGATCCACATAAAGCAACAAGGTTATAATGACTTAATAATTTACTTGACTCATTTTTTCCAAACACGTTTGCTAATGCTATGTTTATTCTCTTGTTGGGGTTTATTTGTAACAACTTCGCACCTACTATTCTCATAAAAATTTAATGTTTTCATTTTCTTTCTTACTCTTTTTTAAACAATAAAAATATAAATTTATTAACTATTTATAAAGAAACATTTAATGCCAACACTACCATCTTCCTCATGACCAATAAGGCCAACACCGCGAATCGAATGAACACCATTAACAAATTTTTCCTCCACACCCAACCTATGATCTACCCGGTCGAATGTGGTGCAAACCCACCATTGTGCAAAAGCTACGCAATGGATAGGTGACCCATTAGACCATAAGATTTGGTGACAAGCATTCAAAATCTTCACAATTTAGGACTTGCAATTTGTATTAAAATTCTCTCATTAATATTAATATTTTGATTAATGTAAAACCATTTACCATTAATAAAAACATTTTTTGAGTAATGTGGGAAATTTTTTAGATATTTCTCTTATACAAAAACATTTTATTAATTCATGTGTTACAACAACAAAAAATTGCATAATGCTTTTGCACTATCCTACACTTGTCTAACTTAGTCACTCATTTTTTCCCTAGCTATATCCTATTCATTCTTTTTTTTCAAGCATCGCTCATTTGTTCACACAATAGTCATGGTAGTGCCATAGGATCAATCTAAAACATCGCATAGAAAATCATAATTGTCAAAGAACTTAAACATGTAACCCTCACCAATATACCTAGAATGGGGCATAAGGTGTGTACGTTATGACCCTTCACATCCATTTTGTCCCTTTCTCACCATCGACACTTTTCTTAATTCAAATTCATTTATGACACTTCTATTTGACCTTTTAGATCTTTCTAGATCAATAACACACATATAAGCTAGTTATTCATCCATTATCAAGAAGGATATATCATACACACTTGATACCTAAACGAACCTAGTGAGAATACACTAGGAGAAATCACGAAAAAACCATCTTGATAATTCTTTGATCCTCATGTACTTTGCATGTACTCTTTCTACGGTAGTCATCAAATCGGTATGAAAATCAAAGGAATATATCATTATTCCAGTCATGTTAGGGAAAGGTTAAATGTACAATCTCATTGTTACAAAGATCATGGTTACGTATTTCATTTCATACATTCTAGGCATCGCATGCTAGGTGAGAATGACATGATGTTTCATCCCTCTCGTGAAGTAGTGGTGATGTTGGTGGTGCACTGGGTGCCAAAACCCGCATAATGTTTGTTTTGTAGGAATTTTTGGCTATCTACAAATTTGAAGGATCAATCGATCTCATAATGAGCATCACACAATATCGAAGTTGTAAATTCGATACAAGAGTAAAAAAATAAGAAAAATACAAACCCAAAAATATAAGGAGCAGAGGATCTCGAAGGGTAAAGAGCATATGGAAAGGGACATAGTGGGTACGCTTTGTCCCATGCCATCTTCTTTGGTCCGTAAGAGTTTGAAACATAGTTTCGATAAGGATGTTGTGTCATGTCATTTCAAATTGTTTCAATCATTAAACTGGTCCCGATCATCACACATAAAAGGAGACCAAACAAGTCATCTTCTCTCTCTCATTGCAAGTACTTATCTAATATTTTCCCATAATTATTTATAATTTCTTGATGGTTATTCTAGATATATTTTTAATTATCCTTGAAAACTAATTGATTAGCATAATATACCATCATATACTACCCCTTAAGAGAATTAACCATTTATCTTAAGTCACCATATTTAATTTTTTTATTAAGTTGAATATATTTTTAAATATTTCTCTCTAAGGATCTTTTTTTATATTTATGGATCGCATTAAAAAAATTCTCTTTAGGACTATTATATCTAAAGTTCACTTAGTTTAGAAAAAAATTAAACCTTGGGTACACATGTAGTGACCTTTTAATTATAGAATTAGACATTTTTATGGTGATAATATCTAGATGAAAACTAAGACAAATATTTGGTTTTCTATAATTTTTCAAAGCATCAATAAATTGAGATTTATCATTAAAGGATATGAACATAACATAAGAAGTTACTAACTCTGTTGAATTTTTATGTAAAAAAGGTGACTATGTTGATTGAATCGGAAAGTGAAACATCATAATTTTGGTAAAAGATAAGTTGGAATCACATTTAAATTACTTTATTTTTATAGTAATGGTATTATTTCCTTTTGAGGAAAATTCCATAATCTTAATTTAGTATAGAAAATAAATAAATTCTATAGATAAATACTATTTTCAAATTCTTCATTGCTAGCTCTTTCTATTTTAAAAGTTCATTATCATTAATAATATCCAATCATAATTTTTCAAATGCATAGACCTGATATTTCAAAGAAGATGACTAAACATTTTTGGTCCTTGGTTTTTCCTTCATGCATAAATATCTTATCCGAAGTAAAAAGAATTTTTAATTATTCCCTTAATATATTTGCACATATAATACTATCATATCGAATATTTAATTTTTTAATTAATAATCTAATATGAAACTTCTTTGGAACCCTAATCCCTCGAGCCCTAATCATATTGGCACTTCCTCCGCCTCTGTTAAGGAAGGTGGTGGCCATATTGATACAAAGGTAGTAGAGGTTACTAGAAAGGGTTCTTATAAATGGAAAGGTACTATTTTCAAATTCTTCATTGCTAGCTCTTTCTATTTTAATATAGTTCATTATCATTAATAATATCCAATCATACTTTTCAAATGTATAGACCTCATATTTCACAAAAGATGATGAAACATTTTTTTGGTCCTTGGTTTTTCCTTCATGCATAAATATCTTATCCGAAGTAAAAGAATTTTTAATTATTCCCTTAATATATTTGCACATATAATACTATCATATCGAATGTTTAATTTTTTAGTTAATAATCCAATATGAAACTTCTCTGGAACCCTAATACCTCGAGCCCTAATCATATTGGCACTTCCTCTACCTCTGTTAAGGAAGATGGTGGCCATATTGATACAAAGGTAGTAGAGGTTACCGGAAAGGGTTCTTACAACGGAAAGGATGGTGTTTAACCCAATTTTTATAGGCCCTCAATAGTTGATGCGAAAGAACTATGATCAAATTGTAATAAAAATGGATCTTGTGGTGGTAGGACTATATTTGTAGAATATATTCAACATCGTGAAACTCACACAACCGTTGTTTAGTGTGAGGTTAATGGGTTGCAGATTTTAGGATATGTCAATTCCTTTGCTATTGTGGTCAAACATACAAAGGATAACACCAAAAATATATGGAGATTTTTGAAACCATTAGAGAAGACTCCAGTGATGATGAAGGTAGAGGAGGATGTGCTACAAAAATTTATCAAGGAGGAGGAAAATATCTTCCATCTTGGCCGCATCTCCAGATTTCAAAAGTTATTTCCTTAAGCTATCTTAGCTCCACGACTAGATTTCTCAAAGATGGAGGGAAAATATTAAGGATAAGTTTGAGCTTTATCCTTGTGATAAATATTATTTCATTGTTAAATTTCACACCCTTAAAGATAGGGATTCAATTTATGACCAATATTGGGTTTGGGGTGAACATGGGCTCATGTCTATGTGCTTGATCAATATTTTGATCCTTTAAAATACTCCTTTTATACCTAGCCTCTTTGGGTTCACTTTCTAGGACTTCTAATAAACCTCTAGAACAACTCATGCCTTTCTGCTATAGGTGATACTTTAGGATATTTTGAAAAATTAGATGTTAAAACATTTTATCAAATTCATACAACTTATGCTAGAATCTTTTATAATCTCGACACCTCTCAAGACCTTCCAAAGAGAAATTAGTCTCGCAAATCCGTGACAAAAATTGGTCAGAGAGCATTGAATATGTGGGTTTAGCCTTCAGATGTCGGTGATGCTTTCAAATGGGGAATCTTTCATATTACTATGAGCACTCCAAATTCAAGAGAAATGAAAACAGGCATGGTGGAAACTACTAAAAACCAAAGGCAACCAAAAACTATAACACTAAAGCAAGACATTCGAATAGAATTGAATAATGCGGAAACTACAACATAAATGATGGCTTAGTGAATGGCACAGATGGAATATTCAAAGCTTTTACAAGTGGAACACCAAGCTTAATTTGGATATAATTTAGCAATATCGACATTGATAAATGCGAATGTACCAAAATGAAAACCATGTACATAGAAACAATCAAGAAGCATGTCACTCCTATAATTAGAATTGCAAAACAAATACGAATTAGCAAACAAACTATTACCCACCATCAATTCCCCATACAAATAGCATGTGCTCGAACCATACATAGATACCAAGGCCTCACAATGAATGCATTGGCTTTCGACCCTCACAAAGTAAATTTCCATGGCCTTGTATACATAGCACTTTCGCGTGTAAAAAACATTGAGTCGTTGTATCTTATACACAAACTACAACCAACCAACTTCATATTTTCCACTGACGTAGAAACTAAAATGCATAGGATTATGCATTCTTCAAAATGGGCACCATTATCAATTTCACACATTCAAGCCCCAAATACTTACGCATTTTCTCACTCAATACCTAAAGTTTAGGACTACACATTCAACATATAACACATGATTTTGTAATAATACAATCGACATAGTCCGTTTACAAGAAACAAAAACCATCAAAATTCTAACCGATAAATCTCTCTTGCAAATATTCAACATTGTTCCTATCATAAATATCCATAGGGTTCTTACATGCTACAATAAAAAAACAATGGACACAACATTAAAACATTTAGTACACCCCACATCGAAAGTACTACAATTGATATTTGCTATTTGAATATGCATATACGAATAACAAACATATATTTGAGGCCATTAAGCCCACTAATAAAAATTACAAGATTCTTAGAAGTTGTCACCTCTATTTTAGCAACAGATATGCAAATCATAATAGTGAGACTTCAACATTGACATGGCAAAGGTAAAACCAAACAAGCCCAACTTTGCAATGAAATGTAGCAACAAAACATCTTCCTTATACCAACCACAACAACAACCGATAACAACACACAAATAGACCATTGTTGGATGAATATGAATATTGCAAAAACCACCATCGAAGTTGGCCATGCATATTGGACTGACCATAACACACTTTTAATTTCATTCCCGGTTTCATAACAAAGAAAAATACATACTATTAAAGAAATTACAAATACAAAATACACCTCCAAATACATTGGAAAAGGTATTTGTTCCTTACACTTGTACTATGTATACAACTAACACCGTAGCCTATTTTACGTAGCTGTTGCTTATTATGTAAAATTTTTGTTCATGAGACATCATGTTAGATACAACTTCAATCCGTCCAGTGCTGATCTCCCATCACAATAATCACCAAAAGAGGTAGGCCAAGGAATGAAATCCCAACACTAATATCTATTGACGATGTAAATAACTACAAATTTGGAGAAATTTTTGAGGGTGACATCATGGTTGTGTATAAAACAGTCCTCGACAAGCAACGAGGAAAAGAACTGCTGCGTGTGGACCTCATGGACAAAAAGGTGAGATGAAAATAATTGTCAACATTATGGCATCTTTCATTAAAACCCATGAACATAAAATAATCCCACAAAAATCCATCCGCATAACAAACTTTACCATTGCTCCAAAAAGTGACTATGACCACTGCAACTATGACTTCATATTACTGATCACTAAAACCACAACCATAGAATCTATTGATTCTATTTTCCCTCAGCATATGTTCATCCCAAATTCAAGCATCCATCAACTACTATCCACTACTGACCATTATGCAATTGCAACCATAGTTGCCATTTGTACATCATGCCAAAAAATAGGAAACCAATTCATCATCGACATTACATATGGTAACTCACCAAATGACAAAGCTCATGTAAGCCTCACACTCCCTATACAAATTATTTAATATAATTCTCATTAAAAAATAAACCAATTGTTATTTCACTTAATGGATGCCATGTATATCTTTTCCAGACACTTGCAGCTAGAATTCCATAAACATTTTCAAAAACAATATACCTTTTCAAAACTTGGCGAAGCAGAGTGAAAGCACAGAGAAAAGAGCTTGCGAGCACCCAATCCACCTTTGTGACCACTGTAAATGAAAAATATCTCTAGAACACCTACAACTAGCTTCTAGATACAATAGTGAAGGTACTCATTGCAAATCCATTCTTAAATCAGCCTTATACTTTTCAAATGCTTCAACACTTGCAAAACTTACAAGAAATTTACTATAACTCTTTTTTCAATCACCTCTCCCAGTTACTTATCTCACTTGCTACTGCTAATGTAATTTTACTTCAAGTTACAATCAATAGTATACTCATTCAGTCTTCACATGCACTGTCTACATAGTCACATTTTTTGCACTCAACTATGTTTGATTGGTTACTATTTTCATGTCAGCCCTCGCCCATCTTCTAATCTGCCAGTTGGATGTGGTATTTCATCAATTTCTAACACTTTATCATTTTACCATAGGACTTGAACTAGGGATTCTATAGTTGAATGCCTCTGTCAATTTTCTGTGTTGTTATTAGGATAATATTAGACTTTAACAAAGCCTATCAACATAATAAAAAAACCTAGAAGAATGTGCAGTCATAGTATACATCTGCTATATCAAAAAAATACCATTGAAAGATAATGTGTGATTTCTTCAATGGATGCAATAATGTTTAAGAAAAAATCAAACTTCCTTGCTGATATTAAGAATATGGAACTCTACAAAAAAACCTCGAGGAGATAATGATGGCTAATGAAATTTAATACTGCTCCTGAAACCTCAAGACAAACTTATATAATGCCTTTAAAGCCAATTAATTGTTATAGTTCTGAGGCCAGTCATGTGAACTATCCTTGGTTGGAAATGAACTTGTTTTTAGCCTGCTCTATATAGCTAATCTTCTTCAAGTTTTTCAGTTCTCATTTTCACACTACTGCTCCTAAAATTTGTTTTATGCATCCTCTTAGTGGTATGCTTACTCTAGAAAAGTCAATTATAACAACTAGTAAGTTGTCTTTAACACTAACAAAAAATGCTAGACAAGGTTTTATATACACATTCCTAAAGATTTATGAAATATTAGTGATCATATTTTCATACGAGATATGTAATTTTACATTATTCGATAGCTCTGAAATGACACCTACCTTGATACCCTATTATTTGATTTACAAGAAATCCAGAGATAATTTTTACATAATTTGGTTCCTAAGTTCTCTGAAGATGATCAATTGTGTTGTACTAAGTAAATGTTGGGTACAAAATTTTCAAACCTTCAAAATTTTCAAGTTTCCATCAATTTCCCACATTAATTTTGTGTAGATTTTCAGTTTTTTTACCCTAACCGAGTGCTTCTATATAACATCACCAACAATTTTCAAATTTTGGTATCAGTTATACTCTAATAGAATACTAGATGCAATTTGCAACGATTTCTAGTCTTCCAATTGCAATAGATTTTGTTGTAATATATATTTTCTTATATCATTTTCTGCATCTCAAATACACATTAGTTATTGCACACAGTCATCAATATAACCTAGTATTTATTTTCTTACCCTACACCTCCATATGCAGTAGTTGTATACATATGTATGTCAATGTATACATGTACTGAAATTAGAAGTGTATTAATTTCAAAAAAACCTTACACCAAAATCTGTTTTTGCTATTGCACAGGTTGAAGGAACATTGACCATTGCAAAGGCCTATTCTAGTCCATTTGAACCAATTTGTAAAAAAACAACTTGAATATTGACCTTTTACCACCATTGCATGCAAACATAGCGTATTGTTGTAATTGCCAACAAGTATGGCCATATGCATATTACCATCATCTTCTATGCACCATTAGAAGCAAAGACAAAAAATCCATACAATGCATAGCTAAAAACAAGCTTCTAACTGAATTGATACCTTCTCTTACTACTATAACATATCCGCAATACATAGAAGACAAAGAAATTATAGAATAACTATCACACTTTGCATTGCATGGCATCTTTACAATAGAAAAAAAAAATATCATCAGACAAATGACAACTACTCAAGATGAAAGTATGTTGCCTTCACCCACTTTTCAATTTTCAGCAACATTGTGAATACTACATGCTCTACTCATATTAATATTCACTTTCATTCCTCTATAGGCATTCCATCCCAATTTCAACCACACGAAAGTAGCTACGCATCTTCAATCCATACACTGTCAGCACCATCATTTTAAGGTAAACCAGTTTCCCCATGCACACATATGTTTCAACCATTCCATTTCAAATACAAATGAAAAACAATTTCTAATACTACTCCATATTTCTTTTACAGATCTAAAAATGGTGCTCCACTTGCTACACCGCAACATTTCTGAAAATCCAATTTTTCATAGCATAAATTCTTAATTCTCATCATTTTCTATGATCATAGTTTACTACAAACAACAATAAGCTATATGCTTATATTTATACATTTCAAAGGCATTCTGTTTAATATGGATGGATTGATAGACTTTTACATTGCATCCTAAATAGCAATACTATTATTTTTACCTTCAACGGTTAGTTTGAAATGCCCTTTAAACAACCAACTGCTTCATTAAAACTATTGAGTCATTGTCATGCGTTGCTGATTTATTAGTTCGTCTACAATATTTTCCTCTATCTAACAATCACGATTTCATAATTATTCAAGCTAATGTTCAATGGTTATAGATCATAAAAACATTGAATTTCAGTGTTGCTTCTGCAATGTTGTTCACACCGACATAGGGGGCATTTTCCAAATTCTTTTAGTTTCTAATTTCTTTAAATTTCTGTATCTGTTTCCAATGGTTTCATTTAGCATAATCTCCATGAGTTGGAGAGTAAATCTGTGTTTTCCTCTACCCCACATGGAAGTTAAGCTACTACTTCTGGACTTGATGATATTGATATGGGCCTCTTTTCACAGTTTCTTAAGAAATAGATTTGATTGCCATGTGTAAAGCTTACATTTCACAATCCGCTCATTCTTACCACAAAATCAAACATGGAAACCATTTGGAGGCGAAGGAATTTGAATTTTTTCACCCACAACAGATATTATCATCATAAGATATCATGTCAACAACCACAGTGTCGCTACCAACTCCTTCCCCAACTGAGGACTATGAACAACTCACATGTTTCTTTGAAGGGTGATCTACATTCTTGTTTTTCAATTGGATTCATACTTCCACATGTCAAATTGCTTTGTAATATTTTCCATACTGTGTGTAGCCGAGGAAAGAAACCTATAGCTATTCAATTTTTGTTGTCATTTAAATATAGGTCACTAGGGGATGAGACTGCTATTTAGAAGCATCTTATGGGAGTATATTAATAGTAGATTACCTTTTTGACTTCTTGATTTTTTAGTTTTTTTTTTTTGGAAAAACATTTTTCTACATATCAGTGAGTCTAACACTCATTTGTAGAGTGTTATATTTCTTACCACTGGTACCAAAGCAAGACCAACCCAACAACAAATGCTTGCAGTCCAAGACTATGTTTATATGACCCATGATCCCCTGGTATTCAGAGGTTGGAAACACTTCCCATTAGATCCGAATAGGGAATCTATTTTTCATTCATTATTTGTAACGATCTTTCATTTTTAGCTTATTAGCCTTCTAACAAAGTCTTGGGAAACTATATTCTCCACTGTATTTTTTGTATTTTCCACATGTTGATGTGAGGATGAATTTGTAAATGACCAATGTTAGTTGCATTCCACGGTCAAGTTGATATGATCCATGTAAAGAAATAAATTGCTACTGTAAAGAAATAATGCCAATACAACATTTTCCCCTGTATTTTTTAGATTCTTTTCTACAATGGGGATAAGTTATTAGATGCCCATTATGAAGCTAATGTAAAATTTGTAGCATAGTTTCAAAAGTATCCATTTACAGAAAAGACAGATCAATAAAAATTTAAAGAATACCTAGTCCTTTACTATTGTGTTGCTCTCATGATAGGTACTCTAGCTACACTGCAGCCATTTTTTTATTAACGGACACAAGCTAATCAATTGTATCATTTATTTTTGAGCATTTGAAAATTTTAAGTCAACTAAGGTAGCGAATTACCTTGGACATACTTGTAAAAGATAATTTGGAATGTTCTACTCAATTGAGACAAAACAAGTACCCTTGATAGGGAAAATTAAATATGTTCATGGTGTTTTGGCCACTTATCCAAATAATGGAGTATTGTTTCTATTAAATAAATATTTGATAAACATGACATGTTCATTAAGAGGAAGGAAAAAGAAGGAGCTTTCCTCCTTTTTTTTTCTTTTCTACTCGTGAAATCCTCCCCATTTGTAACACTTTACATATTACAAGAAAGTTAACATTGTCATCAAAGAAAACCCTCACATGTGAATATAAGTAAATGTTTCTCATCAAAAAAACTAAGAAGGTATGTTGCACTCCTAAGAAAATGTATAGATATCCTCTTCTATTCATACGACTTAAGGTACTTCAATCCAAAAGAGATTAAACACACAATCCCACTCAAATTAAATATTGTTCCTTTTAAGAAAAAGAATGGGAAATATAATCTAAAAATAGCTAGGAGTATTTTTGAGGAAGTGAAAAAGATGATAAAGGAAAGGATAACTTATCGTATCCATCATTCAACATGAATAATGAACATTGTTTTGGTGAGTAATATGAATGAAGATATTATAATCTATATTTTGATTTTTCATAATTCAAATAAAGAAAAAATGAAATCCAACTAACCCTTGTCAATCACGGATGAAGTGTAGTAATATGTCACAAGAACTGAGATGATGTCAATGCTTGATAGATTCTCTAGGTATTATCAACTTGATGTAGTTAAAGAAGATCAATATAAAACCAGATTCACTACCCCATGGAGTATGTTTGCATATAGAATAATTCCATTTGGTATTATCAATCCCAGTGAAATATTTCAAATGGAAATGGACATGGAGTTTTCTGATCTCAAAAAAATATCATAGTGTTCTATCTCAATGATCTAACTATTTTCTCAAATAAGTGTGAATATCACATAAAACATCTAGAGAAAGTGTTTGAGTTATTTATTCTTTCTAGGATTTACTTAAATCCAATGAAGTTTGTGTTTTTTGCTATGGAAGGAAATTTTGTAGGACGTACTGTGTCTAAGAAAGGAACAAATTTACCCCAAAATATTTCAAGCCATCAAGAATTTCTCTCTTCCTACTAGTAAAACCGGTGTTCACTATTTCTCTGGGAAATAGAACCTTTTTAGAAGATGTGTGAATGCTTTCTCTGAACTTACCAAACACATTGCTTATATGATTAAAGTGAAAAATTCATTCAAATGGAGAAAAAAAGGAAATAATCCTTTAAAGAGATAAAAAACGCTATTGCAAAAGAACCAACCATTGTATTTCATGATTTCAAAAAAGACATTATTCTCTATTATTACTCTTTTTTATTAGTGGTAAAGGGTTTTAGGAGGGACTATACCCCGTAGTACAAAAAATCCATAAGGCCAAATAAGCATGAGATACAAAGTTTTTTTTGATAGGTGGGGCCACACCCTCAAAAAGGCCTAGCAGCCAGATTTAACAAAGAAAAAACACAAGAAGAGTACAAACTACCAAAATGGAGACTAAGAACAACCAAATGTAGCCCTACCACAGCTACAATATCACCAAGAAATAACAAGAAAACAAAAAAACAAAAGGAGCCAAGTAAACTTTACTCAAAAGCTTTAAGAAACACTTTTTAACGTCCTCAAGTGCTTTGAAGAGATTTAGAGCGGTATACCATAATATGTCACCATTTTGGTTTAGAATAATGACAAATGCATCGAGTCTCCAATTTCTTTCATTTTTAATCGGTTAAAATATCATGATATAAAATATTCTCGAATCAAAAATCATGCTTACATAGTGGTTAAAGCTATTGAGAAATTCAAATACTATATCTTGAACTCACATACCATTGTCACGGTTTCTGATACTACCGTCAAATCAATCTTGACACAACAATAATTAAGATCCATGAGGGGAACTTGAATTGCAAAACTTCAAGAGTACATGATTTGGAAATTAAGATGACAAAATTGGTACGTGGAAGAGATTTGTGTAATCTCATTACTAACAATAATGAAGAAACTTAGAAAAATGTTTTTTAGGATTTAAATAATGACAATTTTCCATTGGTGGTGTTCGTTAGTTCATTGGATTAATGGTATTTTAATATTTCCTATTTTCTAACATATGGAGAATTTCCTAAACACTTGAATGTTAATAAAAACGAGATACACAAAATTAAGATCCACAAAGTATGTCATATAGAATAATACCTCATTTAAGAAGATTATTGAGGAGTTTTTATTAAGGTGTGCTGATAACGAACAACAAAAAGGAATCCTAAAAGTTTTCGATGATCAAGCATAATGATAAAATTTCTCAGCTTTTGTTACACACCAAAAAAAATATTGAGAGTGCACTACTAATAGCAATTTTTTTCAAGGATACACAAAATTGGGTTTCAAAATGCAATGAGATTTCAACAGACTATTGGAAGGCCTAATCTTACAGCTTCTCCCATTGAAGATAATATTTAATAAATAACCCTTTCAACAATAGGGTCTCAATTTCATTAGAACTATGAATCCCAATTCTAGTGTTGGGCATACTCACGTACTCACAATGACAAATTACCTCACTATGTGGGTCAAAGCAATTCCCACTAAGAAAAAAACTTCGGAAGCAGTTTGCAATTTCATCAAAGAGTACATCTTGATTTATATGGTGTCCCTCAAAATATTGAAACATACATTGCATTAAAATTCTCTTCTACTTGAGCTCATTTGGTTTTGTTATATATGTGAAATTTTAATGACATATTCTTCATATCACTATAAACATTGAAACAGAAAAGCATAATCTAGTAACAAGAACATCATCACTATCATCTAGAAGTTGGTGAATGAAAATCAAATAAATTGGCATTAAAAACTGTATGATGCATTGTGGGCTGATTGTATTATGCCAAAGAGAGATAATTGGATGTCTCCATTTCAATTTCTATATGGGATATTATTATCATTTTATCTACATGTTCTTGCATTTTTTCTTATAATTCTTCCAATATCAATTTTCTTGTATCTATAATCACTAGTTTTCTATCCAGATTGGTCACATGACTTAAGACAACCCAATACTCTATATTTCATTCATAGGTTCTATCATGATATTCAAGGATTGAATTCCACACATTCCTAAAGTCCTTTTATTGACTTATCTCTACTGCATTTTGCATGTCACTCAAACCTTAACTCCTTTGAGTATTATGATTTATTTCCTTATTACTCCATACCAAAACCTAAGCTTCACCTCAAATTCCTTTAGATTATGAATAAAAATATTTAGCCCTCCATGTTCACTATCTCAAACCATGGGTTATATGGAACATATTAATCCATAATAAAATTATTTCAAGAAATGATCCTGTTAAATAGCTTGAAAATAGAGTAAAATTTTCTTAGGAAAATAATACTTTCATAAAAAATATTTTAGCGCATAACTATATAAGTTCCATGCCACCACACATCCACATCTCTAGTTGAATATCCATGAGTCTCCCTTAAATTTCCAAACCTCGCATATTTGTAACCCTTAGGTTTCAAAATATTTTTCCTATATACAATGATCAAAGAAGTGACCCATGCATAATGGTCATGAGGGAACTTGACAAAAAAACTTCATAGAATTCACTATAAATATCATCATCTAATCATGCCTTAGGTCTATAATTTGCATGACCCTTCAACACCACGTCAAATTTCAAGGATTGTTATGAAACCATGCTTTAGTATAATTCCTACATGGTGCTACTTAATGATCCACAAGGTTTTTTCTCAACATGTACTCACGGAATAATTGATCAAGTTATTGGTTTATTTGCAAGGTCTGATCTTTCGCAACCAACAAAGTAAATAGTCAAATATTCGTACAATTAATATAGAATCAAAACAAACCTATGTGTTATAACTTCAACACCTTGACAAGTTTTCTCATGGACTACAACTTATAACTCTATATGAATAGGTTAGGGGATACTATTACAAACTATGAAGTCTGGTTTCACACCACCTAGTTTCATTTGATTTTAGAAAACTAATTCCTTTTAAACAAAACCTTTCTCTGCATATCCTACAATTGTTGCACTCCATGAGGCCATATACCTTTTAGAAATATTCTACCTAGAATATGCTTCCATATTTTTTGAAAATATCATCCTATACAATTTTACCAACTTTGGTGTGATTTTCCATATCAAGACCTTGTTTATCTAAACAACATAATTTCATCATTCTAAAACCTATTATAGCACCCCCAAAAGTTTTCAAAATCATGAAAAGGTTGAAAGTTGAATTTTGGTCAAAGTAGGAAAGCTTTAAAATCCATTAAAATGTTAAAATCTTTGACATCAAACAGTCAAGGTTGCAAATTAAAAGATTATATTTATATAACATGTGAAGAAGATTCCACAAGTCTTTGTAGCAAGCATGGCATAGTTACACCTAACAATCCATGCATGGTTACAACATTTGTTACAGTGACCAGCCTTTGCCTGAAATGTGTATATCATCCATTTGCCAGCCACGTAACAAAACAACTTAAACCTGCGGGAAGAACATCGCAGATAACAGAAGTGTCAATCCTGTTAGGAATCCATCTAGCTTATTATACAAATATTATAGTAAGTTACTGGGGGGGTTTGTTTCGCAGTTGTCCATCTGCAGACATTGTTGTTTATCGGCCGACAATGTTCGAAACCGGCCTAGTCACGTTCTGGTTAGTTGGCTGCTACACCGACACCCAACAACTTCAAGGTGTCGTAGTCAACAACTTCTTCCAAGTTTTGGGTCTCAAAGGTTTCAGTCTCTATAACTTCCTCGAAGTTTTGGCTCTTCGAGCTGACAGCTTTCAGGAAGTTTCGAGTATTTAGAGCGAAATAATAAAGGGCTTGAATGCGCTTTTTCACAGTAACTGTTTTCCAGTTAATATGGGCAGTGGGATGCACAATTTTCACACAACTTACATACCCGTTTTCTACAATACTATTTAAACCATTTAAACCATTTATTGGCGGATGTAGACAACTTGTAGAAATTCATTCAGGTTGTTGAGGTTATTGGATTATTATTCAAAACGTGATTTAGACAAAACAATGAAACGAATCGTAATAAATTACAATCACAGTCCTCCTTCACAATTCCACACCCGCATGCATTGTTTCAGATTAGAATGTTCCTAGCATCAAAGATTCAATTTATAATATACACCAACATCTTTGGACCAAAAGAATCACATCTTAGCTTTTTGATTGAAGTTCCAGTAATTTTTATGAAGAGCAAAAGACAATCAGAAACCAGTACCTATACAAAATATAAAGATTATTATTCAAAACGTGTAAAAACAATTTATTCACAAAACAATAGAAACGAATCAGAATAGTCGATGATTATTGTTACCAGCTTCTCCTCCTTCACAATTCTCACACCCGCGTGCACTGCTTTCGATTAGAATGCCTTCCTACTGCATCCCAGCATTCAATTTATAGTATATACACCAACATCTTTGGACCAAAATAATCTGTAAAGGGCCATTTCTGACGTAAAAAGTGACGCAAGAGAGAGGCAAGAATCTGAGGATGATAAGGTTCCCTATCCTTACTTTTTTCAACAAAACTTGGAAGCGTGTGTTCTACGCATGCACATAGATGTATAGGAAGATAATGTTGAATATTGCTTTTAATGCCTAAATAGATAAACATATAGTTTTTTTAATCTTAACATTGTATTCTACGTGTCATACATTTACAACTGTAATACATATTATATTAAAAGAATCATTTTTTTTTTTTGTTTTCAAAGAATTTTAGGTTGGATGGATACTTTAAAGCACATAAAGTTATTGGAATATTTAAATTTGGAACATTGAAATCTATTTTTATGTTTCTATCATAATTTTAAGTCTATGGGGCCCTTAAGAAGCTTATAGTTTTACAAGGAATGATAGTTATAAACTCATCCATACATGAAAACTCATCATCCGCAAACTATAATGATCCTCTTAAAAAATTCTAAATCAATAATTAAATCAATGTATACTAATTTTGTGGTTATTTTAAATCAATGTTTATTTCACACAAATGCAATAAGACTACTACAATTATAAGTATAAGAAACTTAATTATTGCACACATTATTAATATAGTTAACTAATAAAAATTAATGAGATGTGATTATATGGCAATAGTCACTTTCTAACCAAAAAAATTACTGTTGATATATATTATTAATAAAATTAATCTATAAACATTAGTTACATGTGGTAAAAAAACACAATTATAATAATTCTATAGTGATAGAGATTTTTTTTTCCATTGGCATTTTTCATTGTAAAAATTAGACATTTATTCATTCAAAAGCTAGAAATTTAAGTATGTAAGTTTATACATGTCACACAATCCATTCTTTAGCAACCTAACTCCCTAATAATTATTTTATATTAAATGTAAATTATTTTGTATTGAAAAAGCCTAATAGTAATTTTAGAATGACTCTTTTGCAAACAATAGAGAAAACATTAGATATCCTTAAATTTGTTGACCAATTTTATTTGAATTTTGTATATACATTTTACCCATAATACATGAAAGTATGATATTCTTATAGGATGCAATCATAAACATTACTTTCTAACCCGATTAGTGTGGGAGATGATCTAGGTCTTGGGTTCAAATGAACACTAAATACCAACTAACCATATACAAATACACATACATTAAAAATATTACAAACATTTGTGGTCATACTTGTAAATGCATCATTTGCCATAGTGATGACACAAACTTGTGATAGTTTGTCAATTCTAAGAATTTCACATTTCATATTTGGAATTTATTAGGTGTGTTTTCAATGGCATATGTTTGATAAAATATGTTCTTTAAAGGATTTTACATGACAAGCAAAGCAAAACACATTATTGCTATGTGGACTTTTTTCACATCTATATAAGATAGGGGATGCAAATATATTTAAGTTGAAATATTTTGACTCAATTCATTTTTATATATGTTATGTATCTTTTAGATTAATTTGCAAAATTTGACGTAATTATTATAATTGAAACCTCTAAGAACTTGTTCTTAACCATATCAAAGTTTCAAGAAGCAATAATATATAATATTTTAATTCATGTATTTATTGACAATTTGATTTGTTTTTTTGTAATTAACAATATTTGATTTAATTTTTAATATTGAAACCTCTCATAAGTTGTTCTTAATAGTATCAAATTTTACAAAAAGTATTCTAATTGATCTTGTTTAGTCATGTAGTGTTCTACAATTTTATTTGGTGTCCTAGTGGAGAGTCTAGTGTCAAGCATGGTATGTATTTATAAATGAGTAAAGGACCCTCTAAAAGAATGAGATCCTATAAAATGCATATGTTACTAGTCTCCACATGTTGTATCTTATTTCAATATCCAACAACACTCAAATGTGAATATAGTTTTTATACAAAATTGACATCTAGTTAGGATCAAAACAACACTTTACCAAAAAAACACATTTTCCTTCCCATATTTATAAAGAAAATAGTCTAAGGACACTAGTAATCAATAATGAAGAATATGTTTGTACTGAATTTACGACGCATATATATACCAACTAAATATTAAATTTTTAAATACTTTCTTAAAAAAAAATTAGAACTATTGTTTAGTTTGTTCTCTTAAAATAGAAAAATAATTATATAAAAATACAACTTGATTTATTTTCACATATATTTGTATCCAAGAGGGCGGTGTGTGCTACTTTTACTATAAGTTCCCACTTCCCTTTGACACCTTTTGACACATGATCTTGATATTGTTGATTACATTATGGACATTATTATGGTTTTGATTTAGTATGATGTTAGACGTTGACCATGGATTATTGTTGATCTTGATTTAGTTATGATGCATGATGATTATTAGAGACACTTCATATGTGGATGATGATATACTATTTGACATGGATATAGTACATATGTGCCTTCTGCTCTAAGTGGAAGATAAATGATCCCACTCCATCCGAATTCACACGCATGACATATGAGCTCCCCCAACATATAAGCTGATAATAATGATGCATCTGCACAAGGATAGGAGGGCTATCGCTGCCACAATTCAGTCCACCTCAAAGAACATGAATGGTTGTCAACCTCCATGTAGTTGCCACCGAACAAAGCTACTATCGTTGAGTGCTCCCACTCCCCCCTAAGATTTGAGTATGCAATAAATAATCAGCACACATGACATATAAACATTTGAAAAAATAGTAGAACTACTAATAAATACTAAAGATTTCAAAATTAAAGCTAAGCAAGTTAGGCGTGTAAATATTTACCCAATAACTCAGTCGACATTTCACAAAGACAAAAATGTCGATCAATTTTTCGCTACCATCAATATCTGCATAAAAACATTATGGTAGTTTCACTATTCTCTCCATAATCAAGTGTATGAGTCGTTGGCACATCCCTTCTCTCCCAAGTTTTCAACCTCATTTTATAGGAGGAATAACATGAAATTGTTTCCTTTTGAATCGGAGTTGAGTGCCATAAAGAATTTCTAGTCTCCTCTGATCTTTACCATTCTAATTAAAAGTTGCACCTTTTTCCCTAGGAAGGAGAAACAATGTTCATTCCTTAAAAAAACTTGATGTAACCCAAAATAGAGAGGACGGCAACGATAATAATATCGGGGTGCACATTATTCCTTATGCTCGTGCTCGGACTAGTAATTAACGACACCGACCCTGCTCAAACCCAAATGCTTCATATTATCAATTCTCAATGCACAGGAAGAGGAATAGGTAGCGGGTGAAGAAGTGTTAGCAGTGCCAAAAATATTGGCTTTCGGTGATGAAGGAGATATTTTGAGGAGATCTATGAGGGACTGCGATGAGGATAAGTGTAATATTTTTAAGCAATAAAATAAGTTAGAAGAAAAAGAAGAATATTACCAGTGCATTGGGAAACATTCTAACCTTGTCATTCTCCTCAAATTCGCACAGGAATACGGCACAATGAAAACCATCTTTGAAATTTTCAGGCTTATACACAGAAACAGGGAGGGCATCCACCATGGACTTGCGGAGCCCCTGTCTCGGTGACCTCAAAAAGTAATCTTCTGCCACTTTCCAGGAAAAATTGTGATCTCGCGAAATCCCTAGCCTGCGTAGATAGCGGCCCTCAGCTTCTCTAAACTGATTGGCATAACGATTACAAAATAAGCATAATAAACCATAACAGTAATCATAAACACAGTACACAGGGTTGTTATGGCTGCCAGGAGAAAACTACCGACCCATTCAAAATTATCATCTCTATTTGCATCATCAAACTTTGGAGAAAATTGAGTAGGGGCTCTTGGCGGTGGAGGAGGGGGTTCAAGATTAAAAAATACTAGGCGAACATTGAGTAAAATTTCTCTACGGAACATGATTTGACATGTTTAGTGAGCGGTAAGAGTTTGGATTTGTCATGGTTATCTCAGATTAAGAAATGAATTTTTCTTAAATGCGAGTGTGTTAATATATCTGAATATGCTGCCAGTAAATAAAGAATAGAAATTTGGAAAAAAGTGGTAATGGGAAAAATTTGTAGCACCGTACCCACTATGGCCATGGTCCGTGCTGCTTACAGTGAAGGTTTATCAGACATTTTCCATGCAGAAAAGGTAAAATGACAAGGGTAGAATGTTGCCCAACTAGAAGCACTTTGGCATGTTTTCCTTCATGCCCTTGAGATTTATGCAACAATATTTTGCAGGAGCCGTGTCCATGCCCGACATAAAAGAGAAAGCACATATCCAAACTTCTGAGCCAAATTATTGAAATTATGTCAAATTACTATTATTAACCTATATTGCATGCCTATGTGGCACACAAATTGCTGCATGTTGAACACCTAATAGTTTTAATTGGTCATTCTCAACAAAGACATCCTAAAATTAAGTGAATTGGTTTGATTCATTTGATTATGGTTGTAGGATTTGGTCAAACTTTAAATTTAAACTTTATCTTATCTACCCGTAAGAATAGCTGCATTTGCATGTAATTTGTAAATGTTTGAAATTATTTTGAGTATAATTTTTCAAAAAGGAATTCAAATTATTAGATTTTTAAGTTACCTGTAATTTAAAATAATTATAGTTAAAATATTGTTAAAACCTTAAATTTTAATGTGTTATATAAATGCTATCTAAAGTGTAGTTTTAATATTATTATATTATTTTTTTCAAATAAAAAAAAAAATTGAGTGGAAATATGATCTATATTTTAATTTTTGTTTTAAATTCGATAGATTGTGGATTTTTATTGAAAAAGTGTTGTAGTTGTGAATTAGCTACAAATTTTAAACACTTATATAAAATTGTCGAGCATCCGCAATATTTAAAAAATAAAAAATTAAAAAGATAGTGGATTTTCATTTAGAAAGTGTTGTATATGTGAATTAAATACAAACTATTAACACTTCCATAAAATTGTCGAACCTCCACAATATATAAAAATAGAAAATATGAATTATAGAGAGGTGCCACATATATTCTACAGTTATTATTTATAAATACATTAATAATTCTCTTAAGAAAATTATTTATATTAGTAAGAATAACAAAAAACAAGAATTTTAATTATACATTTATTATTTATAAAAGAATGGGTTATATTTCAAAAATAATTATAATTACAAAAATATTATAAAGATAAAAATATTCTTCTTCTTAACGTACAGTAGAATAAACATATTTTAATATAGTTACATTTCCATAATAATTTAATTTTAATTTTCTATAAATTTGTGTGTGTGTGTGTGTGTGTTATAACATTGCATTTCAAAATTATTAAATATTGAATTTTACTATTAATATAATTTTACGATTAATTTTAGTTCTATTTTCTAAAAATTGTGAATTTCTATGAAGAATGGTTGGATTTGTGACTTTTCTACGAATTATTATCACTTTATGTAAATTGTAGAATATCCACAATAATTTGAAATGACCAAATGAAATTTTCGTAGAGATGTTACAAGTTATCTACAATTCTTCTAAATTGTGGCAATATTGTGGAATAATTGTGGTAAAAAGGCTTGTTTGTTGTAGTGATTATGAATGTTGTTCGACATGTGATTTTTGGATATTGTGAGTAGACCTAGAAAACTGGACATTATATGATGATGATATAGTTTTGATATAAATTGTAAGTGATATTGTTGATTGCCTTGATGTTGTTGTGATTCATATGTATAGATGATTTTGTGTTTATATTTATATCATGTTGCCCGTATATTCGCATGAGGCCAAAATACAAAACAGGTTTAGAGGGAGAAAATTATGAAATAATTTTTTTTGATTAGGTTCAGGTTATAAGAGACAGTTAGAAGATTATCGATCTATTAAAATCGCCTCAAAATTCAAATTCAATATTACATCTTCGTTACTTTCCTCAACAAGGTTCTAAAGTTCTTGTTTAAGAAATTTCATTAGCTTGTCGAACATGACTCCGTTAATCCCCGGTTACAAAAAAGAATTATTTAAGGACCCTTAAATTAATTAAAACCCCCTTTTCTTTTATTTAAAACAAATTATAATAATACAAGACTCACACTTTGTAATTCAAGGTCATAAATATATAATGATTAATTGCTTGCTAGAAGGGGTCAAGTGTACACTATCTTGCTAGTTTTCCACCCCCCTTTCTTTTTAATTGTCATTCCACAAATAAATTAACCCCATCACTTAAGTGATGTAGGGTGCATCCTCCACCCTTGGATCTAAATTTTTCCAACCCTTAGATTTAGGCTTGGCAAGGAAACCCTAGAAATCTCTATGGATTGCCATAAAATTTATCTCTTTTTATTTATTTTCTTTTCTACACCCAAAACCCTCATTTCTTTTGCTCTTTGCTTGCAGGTTAAGGGAGAAAAGGAGGAGAAGGCCAATCTATGGAGGCCATTACAGCCATGGGAGCTTAACTCAACAAATTTCGGCTCAGATCTTTAATGGAGGAGTTTTTTTTTGTATAGATTTTCGGTCCTGTTGTCTTGGATTTCCCCAAATCTCGGGTGCGCGGATTCGTTATATATACATTATATTATATACATATATATATATATTATGTATATATATATATATGTATATATGAAACCACAGTGATTTCGCCGTAGGTAGAAAAGCCATGGGGGGCGGTTTTCACTTAGTATAATGGTATTAATGTGTTTCTTTTATTGTATGGTATATGGGTTGGGGTGGGGTCGGCGCCTCCCCCAATCCGTGGGACAAAGATACATACAGTGCACAGTTCTTTTTTTTGTTTTCAAAGCCATATTAAATTTAGTCATTGTTTCTTTTATTTCTTTATTCGTATATTTATACACACACACACACACACACAACACACATATATACATACATATACATATATATGTGTGTGTATATATATACACACACACACACACACACACTGTGAGAATGGCACAACAAAAAAATTTTGAAAATAGATAAAAGAGATTTATAGTTTGTTAAAGTTAATATATTTTAATAATAACTTATCTTATCATTATTAAAATATTTTCATTATTGAGAGTATTAAATATTACCATTTTTTTTTTTTTCAAAATAATAATAAACATGGAAGGAAATATTGGCAAGTTATAAACTTGTTTTTATCCTCTTTTCTCTTACGTTTGATAATTGTTGCATATAAGGTAGAAATAAGTAATATTTCATTTCTTTAACCAATGTTGAAATGATTTGCAATGAGATCCAATTAAGAGACTCTTACTACAATTTAATATTTAGTCTACTTGTTGTCCAAAATAGAAGTAATTGTGTTTTCAAATTTCTATCTATCAACAAGAAGGAAACTAGCTTTTACTACACATATAATTTGATTAATACAATGAAATAAAACCAACATTTCACAAGAAGGTATTTACAACCAATCTCTCTATTAGTATATTCACAAAATTATCACAAGCCTTTTTGTACACATCATTTCTTTATTATCTTACAATCCTTTCAATAATGTAAACATCTTGCAAGTAAAATTTTGCATTCAACCATGTGACTTTTGGTGCAATATAGATTACAATGTCCTTTATTTTTGAATGAAAACAAGATGATACAACTCTCTTTCTCCTACAAATTTACAACAAAATAAAGTATATAAGGTAAATGGAAAGAGTCTTCACAAGCTCCAAGGTGCTCTTCATCCATGCTCCAAGTTCCAAGTAGCTCAAATCACATGGGCAACACTCTCCTCCCAACCAAAACTCAATGGAGAAGAGAAGCAATCTCCTCCATTGACCCCCGAGCCCCAAACACAACACAATGAAAGGGTGGTCTCCAACTCAAGGCAACAACACTTGCTTCCACAATACAATTTCTTCACAACATTCAAGGCTAAAATAAAAGAAACAAAAGGACACACAAATAACACAAAACATTTCACAACAAGGCTTTCATCCAAGCCAACAAGAGAAGGAACTATGGGAAAATTTTCCTTATGCCTCCCCATTGAGATGAGATGCCCATCCAAACCCTCCACAAAAACTCAAGCTCTTATGAATCTTATGCCTCCTCAAGTACCCATTTTCCTCCCATACTCTTATACCTCCCTCCTCTTATGGCTCCTCAAGGACAAGGTAAGAATGTGAACATTCTTACCCAAGATGGGCATCCCTCTCAAACTCCCTCCACCCTATTCTACTTTTATGCCTCCCTCATGAGTTTTCCCATAAACCTCTCCTACACTACACAATAAACATTCTATCCATTTTTCCACAATACACAAAAGTAAACATACATTTTCTACAATTTTAAGCATAGAAGCAATAACAATAAGAAAGCAAAAAGGGAGAAGGTCTCCTACCTCTCCATTGGAGAAGCCTAAACCAAGAAGCTTTGTCCAAGCTCCCTCCAAAACAATCCAAGCATGCAAATCCAAGCTCCTCTTTCTTTCTCCCAATTCTTTCCTTTCCATAAAAAAGAACTCTCCAAAAAAAAAAAACTCCAACCCCTCAACAAGAGAGGAAATTTCCATAAATAGACAAAAGGAAAGGGTGAGGGTGATGTGGCTCCATGTAGGATGCCACATCACACATCCTCAAACCACCTCCCATAGTCAACTCAACTCCCAAAACACAATAAATGGGTGGTTGGGTTGAATGACATCTCTTTTCCACATCCATCCCTTCCCATGTGTCTTAAGGCACAAATAAATGCAAATGGAAGAAAAGTGCACTCCAAAGTCATATTTCCCTTCCCAAAACAATAAATAATCCCCTTTTTGGCTTCCCAACCCATAGATATGGTTGGTAAGGGGTTTTGGGAAGTGTGGGACAAGTTCAACTTGTCCCACAAGTCCCCCAAAATTGCCCTAAATCTCAAATTCGAGATTCAAAGGATTTGGAGTGGTCAACACTCAAAACAAACATTCAATACAAGAGGCAAACACAAGGCTCAAGGAGCCAACCATCAAAATTAATTACACCTACTAGACTTCCCTCCAAAACTTAAAATTTAAAACAAGATGTTAAATTAATCTAAACATACTTAGCAAAAGTAATAAAAAAGACATCACAAATGAAATCATCTACTAAAGTAAGTTAAAACAAGTAAATAAAATTTTAACCCCTTGGTCACATTAGAAAATTTCCCCCTCATGGAGCTTTAACAACATAAAGGCAACACAATACAATTCACTAGTAGACGACCAAATGTAGGAATGACATTCTGTGTGTTTGGTTCCCAATCCCCTTTAGGTTGTGATCATGTTGTGTTTCCTGAAAATACAAAATACCTCCTTCGGCCTGCGGCCATGTCAAAATATCCAAAATAACCATATGCATGAAATTTATTAACATCTATACGAATTATCCATTATTTCAAGGTTTAAATCACAACTTAATCATGCATTCCATCATTATCCAAAGTTATAGTAATGTAAATTCAACAACTACATTCTACTTATCATGGCAAAGAAATCCAATGTTAGAACACATGCATATATCCATATAAAAGTAATATCGGTATCCAATAGTCTACGTGAGTCAAAAGTAGATCATATGACAACAAAATCCAATCATAACCCAAATGCATCTACTCACAAAACATCATGCTAATCAACGGTATAAGTCGTGCATATCCAAAAGTCTGCATAACTCAAAATGTAATCAACTAAGTGTCATGGGAAGTGGGCATTACATATATCATGTTGGATGTTCGATATGGCCACGAGGCCATAGGAGATATTTGCGTTTTGCAAAGTTAAACTATCACAACAAAAATCGGGGATTGAGACCAACCACATTAGAATTATAGATGAATTCATAAGGTCACCATGGTAACATTGTGTGTGTTTTTTTGTTAGGGATTCCCATGGGGATTACCTTTGAATGTGACCAAGGGGGCTTTATGCATTTATTAATGCAGTTTCTTTTATTAATGTTTGCATGTGTTTATTTTGTGGTGCTTTTACCCTTTTTCATTAGTTATTAAATGTTGTGTTAATGTTGTGAATAATCATGTTGTTAAAGTAAACAAATCAATATGTCATAAGAAAGTAATTAGTGAAGTGGTTGGCTTTTGTATTAAATGTTGTAAGTATGTGTAAGTGATGTGTAAGTTTACTTCTGAGTGTGAAACACTCCACCTTCTTGGAAATTCGAATTTGTCCTTGGAGGCTAATTTTGGAGGCTTGTGGGACAAGTAAAACTTGTCCCATACCTCTTAACTATATTTTTCAACCATACATATGGTTGGAGGGTTGAATTTAGACCTTCTTTATGCATTTTGATATGACTAATTGTACGCTTTAATTGCACTCTTCTTACATTTTATTAAATTCAGTCCTTATGGGGTGTGGGATTTTTAGAGTGTGTAAGTTTATTGTCATATTATTCACCCACCTCTTTATTGTGTATTGGAGAATGAATTTGACTTTTGTGTTGGAGTTGAGGATGTGTGATGTGGCATCCTACATGGATCCACCTCATCCTCTCCTCTTCCCTCTTCTATAAAATTAGAACTCCTTGCCTTGTTTTGGGTTGTTGAACTTTTTGCATAGTTCCTTTTGGGTGAATTTTTGTTGTGTGGAGCTCTTGCTTTTGGAAGGAGATTGGAGACCTTTGCATGCTTGTTTGTTGTTTATTTTGGAGTATTTGGGCATAAAGCTTTTTGTTTTGGAACTTAGAAAACTCCATCATGGAGAGGTAAGAGTTTGGCTCTTGAAATACTCATGAATGTGCATGTTATTGTGTGAATGTTTTATGTTTGTGAGTCATTAGGTAGACATGTTTAGTGAGTAAGGGAATTTGGGTAGGGAATGTCATAGATCATGGTGTAGGAGAGGCTATGGGAAATGTTGGACATTATTATAATTTTGGCTTAGTGTGATGTTAGATATTAGATCATGGATTATGGTTGACTTTGATTCATATATGATGCATGATGATTATTAGAGACACTTTATATATTGATGATGATATACTTTTTGACATGGTTATACTATGGATGTTGTTCGGACATGTGATATTTGGATATTGTGAGTAGACCTAGAAATGGAAATTAATTGATGATGATATAGTTGTTGAGTAAAATTACAAATGATCTTGTTGGTTGCTTGGATGTTGTTGTGATTCGTATATCTAGATGATTTTAGAATTTTATTTATATTATTTTGGATGTTCTGATATGGCCACAAGGCCGAAGGAGGTATTCATATTTTGCAGGTTTAAAATATCACAACAAACATTGGGGATTGGAGACCAACCACATTGAAATTCTAGATGAATTCAACAAGGTCACCATGGCAACTTGTATTGTTTGTGTGTGTTTGATTGTGTTAGAGATTCCCATGGGGGGGATCACCTTTAAACGTGACCAAGGGTTATGTGTATTTATTTATTTGGTTCCTTTTTATTGATGTTTGTATGTGTTTATTAAGTGATGTGTTTATCCCTTTTATTTAAATAAATTGTGGTGTTAATATTGTGAGTAATCATGTTGTTAAGTTAATTAATTAAAATATATCATGAGAATGTAATCAATAGAGTTGTTGGTCTTGGTTTAAGTGTTGTAAGAGATATGTAAGTGATGTGTAAGTTAACTTTTGAGTGTGAAACACTCCACCTTCTTGGAAATTCAAATTTTCCTTGGAGGCTGATTTTGGAGGCTTGTGGGACAAGTTAAACTTGTCCCATACCTCTTAAATTTATTTACCAACCATACCTATGGTTGGAGAGTTGAAATTAGACTTTTATAATGCATTTTGAGAAGACAAAGTGTAAGTTTTAATTGCACTTTTCTTACATGGTTTAATTTCAGTCCATTGGGATATGGGCTTGATTTGAGTATGTAAGTAAACTGTCATATTATTCACCCACCTATTTATTATGCATTGGAGAATGAAGTTGACTTTTGGGTTGGGGTTGAGGATGTGTGATGTGGCATCCTACATGGATCCACCTCATCCTCTTCTCTTCCCTCTTCTATAAGATTCAATTTCTTGCCTTTTTTGGGGGTTGTTTCACTTTTGGAAACTCCTTTTTGGGGTGAATTCTTTTGTTGTTTTGGAGCTCTTGCTTGGAGAATTTTTGGAAGATTGTTGCATGCTTGTACTTGGCTGTTTTGGATTGCTTGCATTGGGATAAAGCTTGTTTTTTTGGAACTTGGAACAACTCCATCATGGAGAGGTAGGAGCTTGGCTCTTGTAATGCTTCTTTTTTATTTATGAAATTGTTATTGTTGTGGATGTTTTGGCATGTTTGTGGGATGTTGGGTAGATGGCCTAGGAATGGTGTAGGAGAAGACTATGGGGTTCATTTTGTGGGAGGCACAAGTGTTTTGGGGAGGTATAAGTGTGGAGGGAGTTGGGATTTGGGTTCCACCTTACAAAGAAATAGCTTGCATTTCTTTACTCATTATGGGGTGCCATAAGAGGTTGGGGAGGCATAAGGAAATGTGAGGAATAAGGGGTACTTGGGGAGGCATAAGGGCATGTCAGGGCTTTGATATACTATATTTTGGTGGTTTGAAATCAGGTGGTGATACCCATTTCCCCTTTGGGAGGCATAAGTAGCATCCCCATAGTTTCTTGCTCCTTTGGCTTGCTTGATGAAGCCTCAGTGTTGTTTGTCATGCTTTAATGTAGTTGTAAACTACATTCTATTTTGGACTGTGTTTTAAATGTGAAAATGTTGCTTGTGTGTTGTGGAAGCCTTTGTTGCCATGAGTTGAATCACATCTTCTATTGCATTATGGTTGGGGCTCGGGGGCCAATGAAGAAGGATGGCTTCTCCTTGTCATTGGATGTCTTGGTTGGGTGGAGAGTGTTGTCTTTCCCTTACTCTTGTTGTGATCAAAATTGGAAGAATGATAAATCTACATGTTGTTGTTCTAGAGCAAAGAAGAAAAAAAAAAAAAAAAAAAAAATAGTTTGATAGTCCCTTGTTGAAATGAAATCTTATTGTAACCTTTCCCACTTGAAGTGGATGAACTTGTATATGTTTTGTAATGGAAATATGTTGTATTGAATATGAAATTTGTAATTTTGAAATGTAAAGGAAGAAATGTGTGTGAGGAAAATACATAACTCTATCTTTTGGAAATGTGTAAAATTGGAAATCAAAATTGCATTTTGGTTTTGAATAGTTTGATTTGAATCAATTAAATGTATTAGATATTAGAATTGGAATGAATTCTAATACTTGGAAGATGAAAATGGAAAATAGATCCTTTAAAATTTGATCTCTGTTTTGTATTTTCAAACTAGGAAAATACCTTAACCAAAATGCATAGTTCAACCTGCAATAATGAAATAGCAAATTAAATGATTAAACTGAAGTAGTATGCCCTAAATGAATTCAATTGGTCAAAAACACATAAGGAATTTCTTAGAAAACTTAGCAAAATCGAGGCTCAAACCGTTTTGTTGTCGTTTTGCGATCAAAGTTGTATTTTTTTTATTTGGGAGTCAATCAAACAAACTTACCTTCCAAATCCATCCTAAATCCATCTAAGAACAATTATCCATGTCTAATTGACATGTTGAGAGAGGAAGAAGATCAATTGATTAAAATTTCATAAGTTAAAAATTACCAGCCCGCCTTTTTAAAGCCTACAGATTGTTTTCATAAAATTGACCCCTTAAACATTAACAAAATAAAAAAATTAATGTTTCTTAAGCAAGAGGACGTTGAGATCTTTCCAAAAGTCCTCATTTTCCCAAAAATGATCTCCCAATCAAAATTTATGGCCTTTTGAAGTTTTTCTTCATTTGGCATCAAAAATAATTCTAACTGTAAAAAAAAATTGGGAAAAATTTCCTTAGCAAACCCGTGGGCCCGAATTTTCCCTTAGTGCTTTCTAGTTAAAAACACTAAAGGCATGAATTTCCCTACCGCTCCTTAACATACCCATGAAGCCCTTCTTCTTGTCAAAAAAATCACCTAAGTTCAAAAAAGAAATTTTGGAAAAATTTCCCCATGGACCCACCCTTTTGCCTTTTGGTTGTTTTTTTTTCACATGGCGCCGCCTGCAGCCTGCAACAACTTAACCTTTAAATTAATTTGGGAAAATTTTCTAAGTTCCCTCCACCACCCCACCGGCCCATAACCAATCAATCAGGTGCTACCACGTGGCATCACAAGGTGGCGGTGGAGGAGCGGATCCCCTTTTTGCTTAGCGTTTTGAAATTTTTTTGGGAAAGATTTCCTAAATTCTCCCACCAGCCCACCGATCCACATCTAATGGTTGGATGACATGTGGCAACCTTAGGCATCGGTGGAGGCGCAGAAGCATTTTAACCCTTTGTATCCTTTTTTCTTTTAAAGTCTAAAATTCATATGTTTCCCCCATAAGTCCATTTTTCCCCACGTGAATCGAGGATCGACACGTGGCACTTGGAAATGCTTGACATGTTTCCTCTTTCGGGTTCATGGGTGTGTGGAGGTAAATTGTGCTTTTGTCCCAAAAAGGCCAAAGCACTAAATCCCTTCCCCATTCCTCCCCCCCACCTTGGAAAATTTCACTCTGCCACTCCATGATTCCTTCTCTGAGTGAAATTTCTCCCCATGGTCCACAAGGACCGCCCTTGGGAAAATTTTCCTCCCTAGGCCCGCAGCCCGTCTTGGGAAAATTTTCACCCCAAGGCCCGCCGGCCCATAACTTGATAAATATGAGGAGTTAGGAGGACTTCTTTATATCACCGAAAGGTGAGGAAATTTCCTATCTAATGGGAATGTTCTTAGGAAGTTTTGAGTGCATTAATTTTGAGAAAAATCAAGTTGAATATTTTAATCTTGTTAGAGGGTGGTTTAGTGAGAAATTACCCTCTTAACCTAATTGATTAATCTAACCCTAAGTTTGGACCTTGTGATCTTTTATAATAGTCATATTAATAAAACTATAAGCTATTAATAGTATTGGGCTTTGAAACTTGCTTGCAACAACTATTGTCTTGTAACTTGGTTGTAGACTCTTTTAAACAAAAAAAAATATTTCCATAATTTTCCTAACTAATCCTAGGTTGTTCTTGGGTCTCAAGTGGGTTTTTTTAGTGGGCATCACACTTGGTATCAGAGACATGGGTTCAAAAGCTTGGGCCATTGGGCACACTAGAAAACTTGAGACATGAACTTTAAACCTAGCACACTTCAATCTAGAGAACAACCTTGTTGAAATTACATACTTAGTAAACATGGAAAACTAAATAAAACTTAGAAAGAAGAACTAACTCTCACCTTGGTCTATGTAGGAGGCACAGATGGGACGAGGGGTATTTTCACATAGACTTAGGCTTACCACCACCGGATCATGTTGTAGCATCCATCCTACCACATATTTTACAGACACTTCAGGATGTTAATGTTGCCTTACACGGAGGGTCCATGGGAGCACATGCCACTAGACATGATAGAGAGCCATTAGATGAGGCTCAGCACCTTCTCAACATAGTGATGATCAAAGAGTAGAGAACTCCCATGTGGAGTCAGCTAGAGAGAGTCACCACAGAAGGGATAGGGAGACTAGGGTTTTAGGACATAGAGAGAGGTCTTGAAGCCCTAGGCTTAGGGATGAGCATCACAAAGAGGCCTAGAGGCCATCAGACCACCGCTACAGACCATATCAGGGAGATCTTGAAGCTACGACCAGCTCATTATTCTAGTGACATAGGTGGATTTCAAGAAAAGGCCTGGTTGGTGAGCTTGAGTGGATGCTTCAAGCTCTGTCCTTGTTCTAGCAACATGAAAGCTCATGTTGCGATCCATCTACTGAGGGATGGAGCTGGTGTCTAGTGGAGGACAGAGGAGTAGAAGCTCCATGTTGATTATAAGATAGTTACCTGGGAGCTCTTTGAGGAGTGATTCAGAGTAGATATTTGTCACGAGAACTCATACAAAGAGAGGATCGATGAGTTTCATGATCTCAGTAGGCATCTCTTACAATGGATGAGTATGAGAGTAGGTTTCTTGGATCTACTCCAGTATGTTGATTACATGCAGGATGAGCAGTGTGGATCCACAAGTTCATCCGGGCCTGAATCTAGACATTGGAGGTGCAGTACGGATCCATTGTCCATAGACATTAGCTGAGGCATCGAGAAGGCCTATATAGCAGAGGAGACTCGGGGAAAGACCCAACAGGCTAGAGACCAAGTCCGGAGCCACTACACAGAGATGTAGGACAACAGATCGAGGGGGTCAGTACCTCTTCCTCATGGTGGACAAGGTTCAACATAATCATCTTTTAGACCACAGTAGCAGTAGTAAAACAACAATCCCGCCCACCTTATAGACCTCCATAGAGGTTTGATGCACAGAGAGGTCAGAGTATGGGGCCTCCTCCTAGGGGTCCCATCAGGACATAGGGTTCCCAGAGAGCTCACTCAGCAGGAGCTCACCAGCAGAGACCTTAGCAGACCACAACCGGATCATCAGGATCCACACCACATACCTCCGAGTAGCGGCCGAACCTGCTACATGGGGAGAGGATCAGGTGGTTGTTTTGGGTGTGGTATTACTTGGACATTTTTGAGAGACTTCCCACAAAACCCTAATAACAAGGGTAAGGCACAAATCTCAGAGCCTACTTGTTGGTGACATGGGGCACAGTCATAGGATGTACTGTAGTGGTCGAGAATCACCAGGTAGAGCATCAAAGTATAGTTATTAAGACTACAGGTAACATTGGTGGTATTCCTACCTCCATTTTGTTTGATTCTAGTTCTTCTGATTCTTTTATTGCACCATCTTTAGTAGAGCGATGTAGGTTGGTGGCAATTAGGTAGGGTCATAGTTGGGATGTTGAGATGGCTTTTGGAGCCAAGATCTCTATAGACTCCTTAGTTAAGGAGTGTGTAGTGGATTTGGGACCTTTCACCACTACCTCGGATCTTCATATCCTTCCGTTGGGCTCTTATGGAGTCATCTTGGGCATGGACTAGTTATCTACACATAGAGCCAGAGTGGATTATTACCACAAGATCATATCTTGTACAAATGATCTAGGAGTTGAGGCAGTGATAGCGGGGGTTAGGAGACCCATTTCTATTCGCACCATCTCCGCTATGCAGCTTAAGCGGTGTGTGTGATGGGGTTGTCAGATGTTTTCTATCACAGTTAGTGACCGATCAGAGGATGGGTCTAGTGGACCATCACTAGATGACCATCCCATTTTGAGAGATTTTTCTGATGTCTTTCCATGGGAGCTATCGGGGTTACCACCCCACGTGAGATATATTTTCATATAGATCTAGTTTCGGGAGTAGAGCCTATCTCATGAGAACCTTATCGATGATGACCCCCTAGCTCTGTGAGCTCAAGTTGTAGCTTGAGGGCCTTTTGGAGAAAGGCCTAATTCATCCTAGTGTATCCCCTTGGGGTGCACGGTGATCTTTGTAAAGAAGAAGGATGGATCCTTGTGGTTGTGTATTGATTACCGCCAGTTGAATAAGGTAATGATCAAGAATCATTATCCCCTTCCATGCATTGATGATTTGTTTGATCAGATGAAGGGAGCCACAAATTTCTCTAAGATAGACCTTAAGTCAGGCTACCATCAGCTGAGGATTTCGAGGTGGACATTCATAAGACCACCTTCCGTATGAGATATGGCCACTATGAGTTCATAGTGGTACCTTTTGGTTTGACTAATGCCCTCACAAAGTATTTATGAGTTTGATGAATGGGGTATTCAGGAATTTCTTAGATCGCTTCTGTGCTCATCTTCCTTGATGACATTTTGATTTACTCATGTACACATGAGGAGCATGAGGACACCTTCTCTAGGTTCTTCAGTGTCTTTGGGAGTAAAGCAACTTTACGGGAACTTAGAGAAGTGTGCATTCTTTCAGATGGAGGTGTAGTATTTGGGTCATATCATTTATGGGGAAGGTATCATCATTGATCCTTCCAAGATTAGAGCTATCATGGATTGTCTAACACCCACTATAGTGACTGAGGTGTGTAGCTTCATGGGATTAGAAGGTTTCTACTAGAGATTTTTTAGGACTTCTCTCGGATTGTGCACCCCATCACTTCCCTTCAGAGAAAAAGGGAAGAAGTTTTTTGGTCGGACCGGTGTGAGAAGGCCTTCAGTACACTAAAGGAATGTCTCACTACAACACCTATCCTTGCAGTTTCCTAGATCCACATGGTGAGTTTTTCATTTACACGGATGCTTCTTTAGCAGGCTTGGAGGTGTGTTGATGCAGGAGGGTAGAGTAGTGGCTTTTGAGTCTCACAAACTCAAATATTATGAGCTTAATTATCTGAATCATGATCTTGAGCTTGTAGTTGTGCATGCTTTGGTTCGATGGAGGCACTTTCTACTTGGTCAAGATTCACACTCAGGATAGATCACCTGATTCTTTGTCATCTCTTCACGCAGCCCAATCTCAATGCTCACCAACGGCATTGGATGGAGTTGCTTTGTGAGTATGATATGGAGATAGAGCATGTGAAAGGGAAGGAGAATGTGGTTGTTGACACTCTTAGCAGATAGAGAGACATGTGGCTATGGCCACCTTAGTGAGCATAGATTTATGAGCAGGATTCTTTAGTAGCTTCCTCTTGACAACTTCTACATTGCAGCTCGAGAAGAGATCGAGTCTCAAAGACCCATCGAGGGGAAGTTTGATGGTTTTTCTTAGAGGAAATGGCCTTCTCAGGCACAGAGGTTAGATTTATGTTCCCAGAGATGGAGGCTTGAGGCAGGACATATTGATAGAGGCACATCATGCACCCTATTCAGCCCATCTAGGGTGAAGAAGATGCACGCTACTTTGAGACAGTTGTATCACTAGAGAGACTTCGTAGAGACATGGCTCAGTTTGTGTCACAATGCTTAGAGTGCCAGAAAGTGAAGGTCGAGCATCAGCATCCAGCTTTCCTTCTCTTTCCTCATGCTATACTAGAGTGGAAATGGGACACCATTTCCATGGACTTCATTGTTGGACTACCGATGTCGAGATATCACCATGACACCATCATGGTCATGGTTGATAAATTGACAAAATTGGCTCACTTTTCTCTGTGAAGACCACTTATATAGCTAGTGCAGTGGCATGGTATATCTTGATGAGATTATCAGGTTGCATGGGATCCATGGAAGATTATTTGTGACCATGATCCTTTGTATACTTCTCATTTCTAGACTACCATGTAGTATGCCCTCGAGATGAGAATCAACTTCAACACAACATATCACCCCAAGACAGATGGATAGACTGAGCGGTGAATTAGATTTTAGAGGACATGCTTAGGATGTATGTGATGGATCATCAGGCGAGATGGGAGGAGTACCTATACTTGGTGGAGTTTGCCTACAATAATAGTTTTCAGAGTTCTATAGGCATGGCTCCTTTTCAGGCCTTGTATGGCAGAGAGTGCATGACACCTCTTAGTTGGGACAGGTTAGAGGACAAGGTTTCTCTTGGACCAGCTTTGTTGCAGGACATGGAGCAGCAGGTGGTTTTGATCAAATAGAGACTACAGGAGGCACAAGATAGGCAAAAGAAGTACGTAGATCAGCATAGGACCGACCATAGTTTTGATGTGGGCATGAAGGTGTTCCTTCATGTCAGGCCACATAAGAGCCCTATCCATTATGGAAAAGGTTCTAAGTTAGCTCCTAGATTTGTGGGTCCTTTTGAGATCTTGGAGCGTATCGGCCCTTTGCCTACCGTCTAGCATTGCCACCTAGCTTGTCTCGCATACATGATGTGTTTCATGTTTCAGTTCTTAGGAGATATATTACATATCCTTCTCATGTGTTAGATTGGACCTCATTGTAGGTACAGATCAGGGGAAGGTGATGGTGGAGCCCTGTTCACATCATAGATCATAGGACCCTAGGCCTTCGAGGTAGAGAGATTAATCAGGTGTGAGTACAATGGGACAGATACGATGAGACTGCAGCTACTTGGGAAGATGCTACTGTGTTACAAGCTCAGTTCCCACATCTATTCCAATGACTTCCAGGAGGAAGTCGAGTCTAAGGGGAGGGGATGTAGTGCCCACTTCCCTTCGACACTTTTGTTACTTGATCATGATACTGTTGACTATATTATGGACATTATTATAATTTTGGCTTAGTGTGATGTTAGATATTAGATCATGGATTATGGTTGACTTTGATTCATATATGATGCATGATGATTATTAGAGACACTTTATATATTGATGATGATATACTGTTTGACATGGTTATATTATGGATGTTGTTTGACATGTGATATTTGGATATTGTGAGTAGACCTAGAAATGGAAATTAATTGATGATGATATAGTTGTTGAGTAAAATTACAAATGATCTTGTTGGTTTCTTGGATGTTGTTGTGATTCATATATCTAGATGATTTTGGAATTTTATTTATATTATTTTGGATGTTCTAATATGGCCATGAGGCCAAGGAGGTATTCATATTTTACGGTTTAAAATATCACAACAAACATTGGGGATTGGAGACCAACCACATTGGAATTCTAGATGAATTCAACAAGGTCACCATGGCAACTTGTATTGTTTGTGTGTTTTGATTGTGTTAGGGATTCCCATGGGGGATCACCTTTAAACATGACCAAGGGTTATGTGTATTTATTTATTTGGTTCCTTTTTATTGATGTTTCTATGTGTTTATTAAGTGATGTGTTTATCCCTTTTATTTAAATAAATTGTGGTGTTAATATTGTGAGTAATCATGTTGTTAAGTTAATTAATTAAAAGATATCATGAGAATGTAATCAATAGAGTTGTTGGTCTTGGTTTAAGTGTTGTAAGAGATATGTAAGTGATGTGTAAGTTAACTTTTGAGTGTGAAACACTCCACCTTCTTGGAAATTCGAATTTGTCCTTGGAGGCTGATTTTGGAGGCTTGTGGGACAAGTTAAACTTGTCCCATACCTCTTAAATTTATTTACCAACCATACCTATGGTTGGAGAGTTGAAATTAGACTTTTATAATGCATTTTGAGAAGACAAAGTGTAAGTTTTAATTGCACTTTTCTTACATGGTTTAATTTCAGTCCATTGGGATATGGGCTTGATTTGAGTATGTAAGTAAATTGTCATATTATTCACCCACCTATTTATTATGCATTGGAGAATGAAGTTGACTTTTGGGTTGGGGTTGAGGATGTGTGATGTGGCATCCTACATGGATCCACCTCATCCTCTTCTCTTCCCTCTTCTATAAGATTTGAATTGCTTGCCTCGTTTTGGGGTTTTTGCTTCACTTTTGGAAACTCCTTTTTGGGGTGAATTCTTTTCTTGTTTTGGAGCTCTTTCTTGGAGAGGTTTTGGAAGATTATTACATGCTTGTACTTGGCTATTTTTGATTGCTTGCATTGGGATAAAGCTTGTTGTTTTGGAACTTGGAACAACTCCATCATGGAGAGGTAGGAGCTTGGCTCTTGTAATGATTCTTTTTGTTTATGAAATTGTTATTGTTGTGGATGTTTTGGCATGTTTGTGGGATGTTGGGTAGATGGCCTAGGAATGGTGTAGGAGAAGACTATGGGGTTCATTTTGTGGGAGGCACAAGTGTTTTGGGGAGGTATAAGTGTGGAGGGAGTTGGGATTTGGGTTCCACCTTACAAAGAAATAGCTTGCATTTCTTTACTCATTATGGGGTGCCATAAGAGGTTGGGGAGGCATAAGGAAATGTGAGGAATAAGGGGTACTTGGGGGAGGCATAAGGGCATGTCAGGGATTTGATATACTATATTTTGGTGGTTTGAAATTAGGTGGTGATACCCATTTCCCCTTTGGGAGGCATAAGTATCATCCCCCATAGTTCCTTGCTCCTTTAGCTTGCTTGATGAAGCCTCGGTGTTGTTTTTCATGCTTTAATGTAGTTGTAAACTACATTCTATTTTGGACTACATTTTAAATGTGGAAATGTTGCTTGTGTGTTGTGGAAGCCTTTGTTGCCATGAGTTTAATCACATCTTCTATTGCATTATGGTTGGGGCTCAGGGATCAATGAAGAAGGATGGATTCTCCTTGTCATTGGATGTCTTGGTTGGGTGGAGAGCATTGCCTTTCCCCTACTCTTGTTGTGATCAAAGTTGGAAGAATGATAAATCTACATGGTGTTGTTCTGGAGCAAAGAAAAAAAAAACTTTTTGAAAATCCCTTATTGAAATGAAACCTTATTGTAACCTTTCCCACTTGAAGTGGATGAACTCGTATATGTTTTGTAATGGAAATATGTTGTATTGAATATGAAATTTGTAATTTTGAAATGTAAAGGAAGAAATGTGCATGAGGAAAATACAAAACTCTATCTTTTTGATATGTGTAAAATTGGAAATCAAAATTGCATTTTGGTTTTGAATAGTTTGATTTGAATCAATTAAATGTATTAGATTAGAATTAGAATGAATTCTAATACTTGGAAGATGAAAATGGCAAATAGATCCTTTAAAATTTGATCTATGTTTTGTATTTTCAAATTGGCAAATACCTTAACCAAAATGCACAGTTCAACCTGCAATAATGAAATAGAAAATTAAATGATTAAACTGAAGTAGTATGCCCTAAATGAATTCAATTGGTCAAAAACACATAAGGAATTTCTTAGAAAACTTAGCAAAATCGGGCTCAAACCATTTTGTTGTCATTTTGCGGTCAAAGTTGTTTTTTATTTGGGAGTCAATCAAATGAAACTTACCTTCCAAATCCATTCTAAATCCATCTAAGAATGATTCTCCATGTCTAATGGACATGTTGAGAGAGGACGAAGATCAAATGATTAAAATTTCATAAGTTAAAAATTACCAACCCACCTTTTTAAAGCTTGTAGATCATTTTCATAAAATTGACCCCTTAAACATTAACAAAATAAAAAAATTAATGTTTCCTGAGCAAGAGGACGTTGAGATCTTTCCAAAATTCCTTGTTTTCCCAAAAATGATCTCCCAATCAAAACTTATGGCCTTCTGAATTTTTTCTTCATTTGGCGTAAAAAATGATTCTAATCAAAAAAAAAATTGGGAAAAATTCCTTGGTGGACCTGTGGGCCCGAATTTTCCTTTAGCGCCTTCTGGTCAAAAACCCCAAAGGCACAAATTTCCCCGCCATTGCGCTGACCCGCAAGCCCTTCTTCTTGTCAAAAATCACCTAAGTTTAAAAAGAAATATTGGAAAAATTTCCCCCGCGGACCCGCGCCCCACTTTTTTTGCCTTTTGGTTGTTTTTCGCGGCCGAACATGCTTGCAATAGTCAACTTAATCTTTAAATTAATTTGGGAAATTTTCTAAGTTCCCTCTCGCACCTCCCCCGGCTCGCCCTATGACAATCGGTGTTGCCACGTGGCATCACAAGGAACGGTGGAGGAGTAGATCCCATTTTTTCTTAGCGTTTGAAAATTTTTTTGGAAAGATTTCCTAAATTCTCCTGTCGGCTCGACGATCCGCATCCAATGGTTGGCTGACATGTGGCAGCCTTAGGCGTCGATGGAGGCACAGAGCATTTTAACCCCTTTTATCCTTTTTTCTTTTAAAGTCTAAAATTCATATGTTTCCCCCGTAAGTCCATTTTCCCCATGTGAATCGAGGATCAACACATGGCACTTGGAAATGCTGACACGTTTCCTCTTTCGGGTTCGCGGGCGCGTGGGGGTAAATTGTGCTTTTGTCCCAAAAAATCCAGCGTACTAAATCCATTCCCCTCCACTGCCCGCGCCTTGAAAATTTTGCTCCACCACTCCATGATTCCTTCTCCAGACGAAATTTCTCACCACGGTATGTAGAATTGCCCCTCGGGAAAATTTTCCTCCCTAGGCCCGCAGGCCCGTTCTTGGGAAAATTTTCACCCCAAGGCCCGTCGGCCCATAACTTGAGAAATATGAGGAGTTAGGAGGACTTCTTTATATCACCGGAAAGGTGAGGAAATTTCTTATCTAATGGGAATGTTCTTGGGAAGTTTTGAGTGCATTAATTTTGAGAAAAATCAAGTTGAATCTTTTAAGCCTGTTAGAGGGTGGTTTAGTGAGAAATTACCCTCTTAACCTAATTGATTAATCTAACCCTAAGTTTGGACCTTGTGATCTTTTATAATAGTCATATTAATAAAACTATAAGCTATTAATAGTTTTGGGCTTTGAAACTTGCTTGCGACAATTGTTGTCCTGTAACCTGGTTGTAGACTCTTTAAAAGAAAATTATTCCATAATTTTCCTAACTAATCCTAGGTTGTTCTTGGGTCTCAAGTGGGTTGTTTTTAGTGGGAATCACACTTGCAATTTGTATTAAAATTCTCTCATTAATATTAATATTTTGATTAATATAAAACCATTTACCATTAATAAAAAAACATATTTTGAGTAATGTGGGATATTTTTTAGATATTTCTCTTGTAGAAAAACATTTTAGTAATTCATGTGTTACAACAACAAAAAATTTCACAATGATTTTGCACTATCCTACACTTGTCCAACTTAGTCACTCTTTTTTTATCTAGCTATATCCTATTCATTCTTGTTTTCAAACATAGCTCATTTTTTCACACAACGGTCATGGTAGTACCATAGGATCAATCTAAAACATCACATAGAAAATCATAATTGTCAAAGAAATCAAACATATAACCCTCACCAATATACCTAAAATGGGGCATAACGTGTGTACGTTATGACCCTTCACATCGATTTTTGTCCCTTTCTCACCATTGACACTTTTCTTAATTCAAATTCATTTATGAAACTTATATTCGACCTTTTAGATATTTCTATATCAATAACACACATATAAGCTAGTTATTCATCCATTATCAAGAAGGATATATCATACACACTTGATACCCAAATGAACCAATGAGAATACACTAGGAGAAATCACGAGAAAAACCATCTTGAGAATTCTTTGATCCTCATGTACTTTGCATACTCTTTCTAGGGTAGTCATCAACTCAGGTATGAAAATCCAAGGAATATATCATCATTCCAAGTCATGTTAGGGAGAAGTTGAATGTATAATCTCATTGTTACAAGATCATGTTACGTATTTCATTGCATACATTCTAGGGATCATGTGCTAGGTGAGGATGACATGATGTTTCACCCATCTTTGAAGTAGTGATGATGTTAGCATGCCAAAAACCTACAAAATGTTTGTTTTGTAGGAATTTTTGGCTATCTAAAGTTTTGTAGGATCAATCGATCTCATAATGGGCATCACACAATATCAAAGTTGTAAATTCCATACAAGAGTAAATAATAAGACAAAATACGACTCCACAAAATATAAGGAGGAAAGGATCTTAAGGGTAAAGAGCATATGGAAAGGGACATAGTGGGGTGCACTTTGGCCCATGCCATCTTCTTTGGTCCGTGTAAGATTTTGAAACACAATTTCGATAGGAGGCTACGTCAAGTCATTTCAACCTATTTCAATCATCAAACCGGTCCCGATAATCACACGTAAAAGGAGAGAAAAACAAGGCATCTTCTTTCTCTCATTGAAAGTACTTTATCTAATATTTTCCCATAATTATTTATAATTTCTTGATGGTTATTCTAGATATTTTTTAATTATCCTTGAAAACTAATTGATTAGCATAATATACCATCGAGATATTGCCCCTTAAGAGAATTAACCATTTATCTTAAGTTAGTTATATTTAATTTTTATTAAGTTGAATGTTTTTTAAATATTTCTCTCTAAGGATCTTTTTAATATTTATGGATTGCATTAAAAAAATTATCTTTAGGACTATTATATCTAAATTTAAATTAGTTTAGAAAAAAATTAAACCTTGGGTACACATGTACTCGACCTTTTAATTATAGAATTATACATTTTTATGGTGATAATATCTAGATGAAAACTAAGAGAAATATTTGTTTGAAATAATTTTTCAAAGCATCAAATAATTTGAGATTTATCTTTAAAGGATATGAACATAACGTATGAAGTTACTAAATCTATTGAATTTTTATATGAATTTTTATATAAAAACATAATGACTATAATTTGAATTCATCATTGAATCGGGAAGTGAAACAACATAATTTTAATTTTGGTAAATAAATAAGTTCTATAGATAATCACATTTTAAAATTACTTTATTTTTATAGTTCATTAATATAATTTCCAATCATCATTCTACACCTTGGTATTATTTCCTTTTGAGGAAAATTCCATAATCTTAATTTCTGGCAAAAAAAAAATAAATATAAAATCTATAGATAAATACTATTTTAAAATTCTTCATTACTAGCTCTTTCTATTTTACTATAGTTCATTATCATCAATAATTTCCAATCATAATTTTTAAAATGCATAGACCTCATATTTCGTGAGAAGATGATGAAACCCTTTTTAGTCCTTGGTTTTTCCTTCATTTGATAAATATCTTATCTAGCAAGTAAAAAGAATTTTTAATTATTCAACATCTTAATATATTTGCACATATAATACTATCATTTATGGTGTTAATTTTTTTGAATTAATAAAAGGATAACACTAAAAACATATGGAACTTCTCTAGTGAACCCTAATCTCCTACAAACGTTTGTCGAGGAGGAGGAAGCCCATCTTGGCCGCATCTCTAGTTATTTCAACTTATCTCACTCCACGACTAGATTTCTTAAAGATGGAGGGAAAATATTAAGGGTAAGTTTGAGCTTTATCCTTGTGCTAAAGATTATTTCAGGAAGATGTTCACTTTCTAAGACCAATAAACCTCTGAACAACTCATGCCTTTCTGCTATATAGGTGATACTTTAGGAAATTTTAAAAAATTATATGTTAAAACATTTGATCGATTCATCTAAGCAAATAGTTTCGATGCCCTCATTGGTTGTAATAGTTGATGCGAAAGAACTATGATCAAATTTGAATAAACATGGATCTAAGCAAAATCTTCTGAGTGGTAGGACTATATTTCAAATCCGTTGAGAATATATTCAACATCTGTGAAAATTCTCTACACATCCCTCTTGAATTTGTTGGGATAACACAAGATTCGTGAGGTTAATGGGTTGTGCAGTTTCATTTAGGGTCATATGTCAATTCATTTGATATTGTGGTCAAATAGACAAAGGATAGCACCAAAAACATATGGATCCAGATTTTTAAAATCATTAGAGAAGTCTCTAGTGATGAAGATAGAGGAGGATCTGCTACAAACGCTTTACTCGTCATTCCGGAGGAGGAAAATATCTCCCATCTTGGCCGATCTCTAGATTTCAAAAGTTATTTCCCAAGTTATCTTAGCTCCACGACTAGATTTCTTAAAGATGGAGGGAAAATATTAAGGTAAGTTTGACCTTAATCTTTGTGCTAAATATTATTTCATTCTATATTTCAAACCCTTAAAGATAGGGATTCAATTTATGACCAATATTGGGTTTTGTTGCTCAAGGTGAACATGGGCTCATGTCTTACAAAAACACCATGCACTCAGGATCAATATTTTGAAGAAAAGAAGGGAGGCCTTTAAATTACTTCTTTTATAGCCTAGCCTCTTTACATTGCATGGTTCACTTTGGGAAAGACTTCCTCATTGATTACATATGCATAAAACTCATGGGATACCTTACAACTCATGCCTTTTTCACCATAGAATGATACTTTGGAAATTTTAAAAATTTCATATGTTAAAACATTTGACCGATTCATACAACTTATGCTAGAATATTTGATAATCTCGACACCTCTCAAGACCTTATATGTAGAGCATAAATTAGTTTGCAAAATCAGAGCTGAAAAACATTGGTCAGATTTAGAGGATCGAAATATTTTCTATGAGGGTTTAGCCTTCGATTTTCTCCTCCTTTGCTTTTCGGCGGGCTGATGCTTTCGGACGAGGAATCTTTTGGATGACTACGAGCATTCCAAATGCAACGTGTCATGAAAAACTAGCATGGTGGAAGGAAAATCTTCCTAAACATATCACAAATGGGCTTCCTTGTCCCGATCCGATTCCCTATTCTTTCTCCTTCGGCGATCCACGTCCGATTGAGAAATCATTTTGAACCCTTTTTGTGAAAATGTCCCACTCTAACTATCTAGAGAAGGAGCCATAAAACCCACTTTCTAATCCTCTTGAATTTGTTGGGATAACACAAGATTTGAATAACTAAAAGGTCATCCGTGCTTCCGCAAATCTATGATGGATTGTGCCTCATTGCCCCTCATTTAGGGTCACATTATTATCAAAACTCTTGAAGTTATTCATCTAGTATTCATGTAATAAGGTAATTAGGAGAGGATGATGGTGGACATGAGAAAGAAAGGACACACCAAACTAAAACCCAAAATCAACTTGGATAAGGAATGATTCATGTCCTATTTTTCATTTTTATTTCTTTATCCAGGCTGGAGGCCCTCTATTTTTAGGCTTTGTTTCTGCTATGAACATGACTTATCTTGGTTGTGGGTCTGCTTTGATGTTGTATTTTTATATTAGGGCATTTTGGTTGCTACTTTTCATGGTGTTTTGTGGCTTATTTAGATTCTTAGACCCTTTTAATTTTCTTCTCTATTGATGTATCTAGGTTTTAACCCTTTTCTTATTTCGAGGTATGGCACCCTTCTAAAAACCATTTACAAATAATAATAAAATCATATAGTGCTTTATTAGAGTAGGAGAAAACTACACTAAATATTTAGTAGAAGTATTAGAAATACCTTTAAAATTCATGTCTAATGATTTGCGATTTTTTTAAAAAGTTAAAAATAAATATTTACTATAAACTTATATCTAGTGAAGCTCATTTCATAAATCAATATGTATTGTATGTGGTGGATAGATTTTAATTAGAAATTTTTGAGTCTCTTACCTTTTAATTTTATAAAATATATTACAAGGATTTAAAGTAACAAACATATTAGAGGGTAGTAATAGAAGAATATAATTCTTTGGGGATGTTGCATCTTCAAGTTCTTGAAAAATGATGCCAATTACAAAGGATTTTCTAATTTTTATATTCTTTGAAGTATCATATATAGTGTAACGCCCACAAATTTCTACTCTCAAATAAAAATAGAAATAATAATTTAATAGTCAAAATTACAATAATTTTTTAAGGGTTTGCGAAGGTTAAACATTATCCATAAATTAAAAAAAAAATTCCCAATTAAGTTTTCTAGATGACCTTGCTGAAGTTGGAATTAAATTAATAATTAAATATTATTAATTTACTTACTAAAAATATTTATGGTTTATAACATTTAACAAGTTCTATTTTTTTACTTAATTACCATGCACCAAGTTTACTTTATTTCCTATAACAAAAGTTTAACTATTTTGTCTAGCCACTAAGTGGACCCATTCACCCCATTACCCAAGCACTTTTTGTAGTGCCCACTTCCCTTCGACACTTATTACTATTGATTTCGATATTGTTGACTATACTTATGGATATTATTGTATCATTTTGACTTAGCATGATGTTAGATGATAGAGATATTTGGACTATTGTTGGATTTTGATTCATAGTATGATGTGTGTGGATTATTAGAGACATTTTATATTGATGATGATATGTTGTTGACATAGTTATATATTTCTGACATGTGATATTTTCATCATATTGAGTAGACCTTAACAATTGAACTAATCTTGTGATCCTATTGATATTGATGAAATGTAGAATTGAGATGTTGTTAGAAATTGAAAATAATAACGTTACTTGCCTAGATGATGATTTAATTCACATGTAGATGATTGTGGATTTATATTTGTATATTTTATCTTAGATGTTTTGATGCGGCCACGAGGCCGAAGGAGGTATTATGTGTTTTGCAGGTAAACATATCACAACAATCAATGGGGATTGGAGACCAACCACATCGGAATGCTAGATGGATTCAACAATGGTCACCATGGCAACATGTGTTATGTTGTGTGTGTTTGAATTATTGTTAGGGGGTCCCCATGGGGGATTACCTCCAATTGTGACCAAGGGGTTTGTGTGTTGTTCTTTTATTTAGTTTCCTTTATTTAATTTTAGTATGTGATTTTATAGTGATGTATTTTCCTTTTATTAATTATTTAAATTGTGTCTAGATTAGTAAATTAATCATGTTACTAAACTAATTATGGATGAGACAAAAAAATTCATTTATTATATTAGATGGCTCTTTGGGTTATATATTAGATGGTACTTATGACCTTGAGTGTTGTACACTCTACCCCCTCTTGAAATTCAGATTTGGCCTTAAGGGCCAATTTTGGAGGCTTGTGGGACAAGTTAAACTTGTCCCACACCTCTTAAATTACTATACCAACCCTACCTATGGATTGGGGGTCAAAAATAGACCCCATTATGTGTTTTATAAGACAAAAAGTGACATTTATTGCACTTTTCTTACATGGGTTTTAAATTTTGTCCTTAGGGGTGTGGGTTTGGATTGTGTGTGTAAGAGGTTTTTCATTCCTCTCACCCACTAATTTATTGTACATTGGGTTTGAGGTTTGACTTGTGAGGTGGAGTTGAGGATGAGTGATGTGGCATCCTACATGGAGCCACCTCACCCTCCTCTCTCCCTTTTCTATTTATTCAAGTTCTTTTTCTTATTTGGGGGTTACTTCATTTGATTTTGGCTCTTGTATTTTGGAGTTGGAGAATTTTGGAGTGCTTGTGGATTTCTTTGGATCTTGTTGGTGTTAGAGTGGGCTTGAAGGATCTTGGTGTGTGACTCTTGGATCAAGATCTACCATGGAAAGGTAGGAGCTACACTCTTGTTAAATGTTTTCTTTTATATTGTGTATATGTGTATGTTTTTGAGTGTTTTGGTATGCTTGTTGGGTGCTTGGGTAGATTGCCTAAGTGTGGTGTAGGAGGGGACTATGGGGATATTACATGTAGGGAGGCATAAGAGTTTATTTCATGTTTTGGAGGGAGTTGGGTTGGGTGCCCCACCTTGGACAAGAAAATGCTTATATTTCTTACTTGGTTTTTATGAGGGAGACATAAGAGATTGTAGGGAGGCATAAGAGAATGTGGGAGGCATAAGAGGGTCTTGAGGGAGGCATAAGATTTGTGTAGGGGTTTTGAGATGTATATTGGAGGGTTTTAAGGTGGGCACCTATTTCCCATTGGGAGGCATAAGTGACCTCCCCATAGATCCTTGCTCCTTTGGCTTTACATTTTGAAGCCTTGTATATTTTGTTAGTTCCTTCTTGTGATTTTATTTTGAGTTGATTTTGTTTTGGTATGGTTTTGAAATCTTTGTATTGTGATGTGGAAGCTTTGTATTATTTCCATGAGTTGGATCCATCTTTTATTACATTGTGGTTGGGGCTCGAGGGCCAATGAGGAGGATAGCTTCTTCTCCTCATTGGATTTTTGGTTGGGTGGAGAGTGTTGCCTCTCCCCATTTTGGTTGTTGTGATCAAGTGAAGACATGGTGGAGCTCTCTTTGGTGATGTGAAACTTGGAGCATTTGTTGATGTCCAAAAGAAATCCTTCCTTGTGAGAAAACCTTCTTGTTATTCCCACTTGAGGTGGAAGACTTGTAGTATTGTATTGTTAAAAAAATGAAATGTTGCATTGTAAGTTTCATTACCAAGTTGTATTATTATTTTGAAGGAAGCTCATTGAGGAATTGTATAATTTCCTTTCTCCTCAAATTTTAGTATGTAAAGAAATGAATCAAAATGGAAATCATGTTTAAAAGTTTAGTTATAAGTTGTATTGTGAGAAAGTAAGTTCTTTGCATTAAAATAAATGAGCTATGCTCAAGGAAAAGAAATTTCATTATCATTGTTGAAGTTATAGTATTGTGAAAAAAAAAAAGAATATAGAAATTGTAAAATACTAATAGTGTATGCTTGGAAACCTTGAATGTGGAACAAAGTTGTTAGTAGTTATTTGAACAAATGGTTGTAGTGGAAATGGAAAGATGCAATAAATTTTAAGTATATTATTATGTTGAAATATTGCATTTTGTAGTAAGGAAAAACAACATTAGAAGTAGATTTAGTTTCATTTCTACTTTTGGTCTTGAAAGAAAATTTGTTGAAAGAAATGAAAATGATCTTGTAGTTGTTATTACTATTGAAATAGGAAATGCTTTAAAATGAGTAATTTTACTATGGAATGAATAGATGGATTAAACCTTTCAACTAGAAACTTTAGGCACATAAATTTAAGTTCAAGATGAATTTTAAAACACTCTAGTGATTTTTGTTTTTTTGAAAAATCTTGGATTTGAAGGTTCTGTTTCTAAGGAACAAGATCTCCACCCTGTGTAAAGTGGCGGTCTCGTAACCATCACTCAAGAAAGGCAGCGGTCTTAGAACCTCTGCTCAAGAAAGGCCGTGGTTCGTAAATCCTCACCAAGTAGGGTGGATCCCATGACCGCTTGGCTTTGATTTTGGCGGTTTTGTCACTAATGGCGAAAAACACAAATCCACACCTATGCAAATTTTAACTTGGTCTAACTAAAATTTAATCTTGTAAAAATTAAGAGGAAACCTCTAGCAAGAAAATGAAGGTAAAATTTCATTTTTCAAAACAAGTAAATCTTCAAATGGATAATTAAAAGTGCTCAATGAAACGCCCGCTAAAATCTTCCACTTGAGAACCAAGAACAACCTAGGCTTAGTTAGAAAAATTATGGAATAATTTTTTTAAGGTGTTAACAACCAAAGTCTCAAGGAAAATTAAATTCAACTAATAACTTTTCCCATTATAACAATTACTAATTCCACATTATAAATCAATAAGTGTAATAAATCCACACCTAGCTCAAATCTCCTTAGGGATTAATTTAATCACTGATTACATTGACATTTTAGCTAGATATTCCCTGATTTAAAATTTTAGGGTTAAGGGACCAAAACAATTAAATACCCAAGGTATTTAATTCCACAAGATCCATGACAAGAGAAAGGTTTAATTACGGGGTGGGGAAAGAATACATATTTAAAATCATCAGAGTAAATTCTTACTTACCCACTCCGAACTTGGTTAAATATTCAATTTTATTTTCCCATGATTAATAGAATTAAAACTTCCTAAAAACATTCCTATTAGATAGGGAATTTTCTCACCTTTCCGATGATATAAATAAGTCCTCCTAACTCCTCATATTTCTCAAGTTATGGGCTAGCGGAACTTGGGGTGAAAATTTTCCCAAGAGCGGGCCTACGGGCTGGGAGGAAAATTTTTCCCAACTCGGGCCTGTGGACTTCGGAGAAAAATTCACCTGAGGAGAAAAGTAGACCCGCAAAGTGGGGAAGAAAAATTTTCCCAAACACAGGCCGGCGGAGCGGGGAAGAAAACTTTTCCCAGATGCGGGTCGGCAGAGCGGGGAAGACATTTAGCACTTTTTCCCTTTTGGGACAAAGAAAATTTTACACCCACACCTCCGCCGACGTCCAGGGAGGCCACATGGCAGCTCTTTATTGGCTGTGGGTCAGCGGGATGACGGGAACATTTGGAAAATTTTGACTTTTCAAAAGGAAAGGCAAAAAGGTTGAAATGAACCTACACCTCCATCGACGCAAGAAGATGCCACGTGTCAGCCAACCATTGGCTGCGGTTGGTGGGCAGCGGGGATAATTTGGAAATTTTGCCCAAAATTTTTCTGAAGTGTTAAGGCTTAAAAGGGTCCGCTCCTCCGCCATCGATGCCTCGTGAAGCCATGTGGCAACACTGATTGGTTGCGGGCGGCGGGCAGCAGGCTGAAAACTTACAAAATTTTCCAAATTTATTTTTGAAAGTGCTTAAGGTTAAAATTGATCCGAGCCTCCGATGACACCCAACGAATCCACGTTTGATCGATGATTGGTCATGCGGCGCGGTGGGGCCATGGAGGAAAAATTTTCAAATTAACTTTTTGGACTTAGATCATTTTTAGACAAAATGAAGGCTTGCAGATTAGCGAGTGATAGGAAACTTCATGACTTTTCACTTTTTGGGAAAAAAATAAAAAAATAAAGTTTTAGCCCACGGGTCCGCCCAAGAATATTTTATTCAATTAAATTTGACAGTTAGATTATTTTTGAAGCCAAATGAAGTAAAAACTTCAGAAGGCCATAAATTTTGATAGGGAACTCGGTTTTTGGAAAACAAGGAATTTCTGGAATGCTCTCGACATCCTCTTTGCACAAAAACCTTAAGAATTTGATTTTGATAAATTTTAAAGGGTCAATTTTGAGAAAACATCTTTCTGTCACTTAGAAGTGAACTGGTATTTTTAACTTATCAATTTTGTTCAAATTTTTCATTAATTCTTTTTCATCTTGCCAAATAGGCATGAAGGATTTTACTTGGAAAATTTTAGGATAGATTGCAAGGTTAAAATTTTCTTGATTGGTTTGCATTCAAAAATTACCAATGTTTACACCACGTAAACCTGCAATTTTGCCTTTACTTGATTTGAAGGGTTCTTTAAAAATTTCTTGAGTGTTTTAGTTTAGTTTGGGGATCATTTTGATCTCATTAAGTCCAATTGAATATTTCATTTGTCTCTTATAGATTTGTAGGGTTGTTTTGGACATTTGATAAAAAGAATTTGTAAAGTATACGGTGAAGTAGAAATGAAGTTTGTACATTTCAAGAACAAAGATTAAACTATCTCTTTTGCCATGCAATGAAAAACATTGAATTTATTCCATGCTAGTTTTAAATAGTTTTCTTTCCTTCAATCAAAAGATAGAGACAAGAATGCAACTTCTATTATTCCCTTTTTTTTAAATTAAACATTTCAAATGAGACAGAGCAGTGCAATATTTCTTCATACATGCTTCCTTTTCACTTTTATAAACAGAGATTTCCTACTGTATATTAAACACAGATTTCCAATGGAAATAATATCATATGAACAAGGAAAACACTTCTATTATTTCAAAGGAATATCTTACAACTTCTTTCCCATTTATTTTGAAATACAACATACCAAATGCATATCTTTCTTTTCTATTCACAGAACTAAATACTAGATATATTCTTCCATGATCAATTACAACTTTCATAGCTAAAACAGAGTAGTCTTTCCAACACAATAATATACAAGATCATCCACTTCAAGGTGGGAAAGGTTACAAAATAATTTTCACAAGGGACTGTCAAACTTGTCTTTCTCCTCTGCTCCAGAACAGTAACATGAATATCCTCCATTTTCTTTATTTCAATTTGATCACAACAAAATAGGGGGAAAGGCAAACACTCTCCACCCAACCAAGACATCCAATGAAAGGAGAATTCATCCTTCTTCATTGGCCCCCGAGCCCCAACCACAATGCAATAAGAGATGTTTTCCAACACATGGCAACAACAGGCTTCCACAACACAAAGATAGATTTCTCATTCAAAACACAGTCCAAAAAAAAACTGCATTTCAACCACAGAATAAAGACAACAAACAACACTCAAGCTTCATCATGCAAGCCAAAGGAGCAAGAAACTATGGGGGATGTTGCTTATGCCTCCCAAGGGGAAATGGGTATCACCACTGAGAACAAACCACCAAAATATATCATTTCAAAACCTTGACATGCCCTTATGCCTCCCCCAAGTACCCCTTATTCCTCACATTTCCTTATGCCTCCCAAACCTCTTATGGCACCCCATAATGAGTAAAGAAATGCAAGCTATTTCTTTACAAGGTGGAACCCAAATCCCAACTCCCTCCACACTTATACCTCCCCAAAACACTTATGCCTCCCCAAAATACCCCATAGTCTTCTCCCACACCATCCCTAGGTAGTCTACCCAACCAACCAACAAGCAATAACATACATACAACCATTTACATATTCATAAAAAGGAAAGAAGAGCATTTCCAAGAGCCAAGCTCTTACCTCTCCATGATGGAGTTGTTCCAAGTTCAAAACAACAAGCTCTCCAATGCAAAGCAATCCAAGAGATCAACAATCAACAAGTGTGCAACAATCTCCAATCTCCTCCAAAAGAAAGAAATCTTAAAACCAAAAGAAGTCACCCAAAATGAAGCAATGCAAGTTCAAGTAACCCCCAAAACAAGACAAGGAATTTGAATATATAGAGAGGGAAGAGAAGAGGATGAGGTGGATCCAAGTGGGATGCCACATCACACATCCTCAACTCCAACTCATAAGTCAACTTCAATCTCCAAGGCACAATAAATAAGTAGGTGAATAAAATATAGTTTTACTTACACACTCAAATCAAGCCCACACCCCATAAGGACTAAAATTGAAAGCATGTAAGAAAGTGCAATTTAAAGCATACAACTTGACTTACAAAAATGCATAATAAAATTCTAGATTTAACTCTCCAACCATAGGTAAGGTTGGTATGCAAATTTAAGAGGTGTGGGACAAGTTTAACTTGTCCCACAAGCCTCCAAAATCAGCCTCCAAGGACAAATTCGAATCTCAAGGGAGGTGGATTGTTTCATACTCCAAAATCAACTTACACATTTTACACATTTCTTACAACATTTAATACAAGGCCAACAACTCTATTAATTACTTTCTTATGACATATTTTAATTAATTATCTTAACAACATGATTACTCACAATATCAACACACCATTTAATAAATAATGAAAGGGGTCAATGCACCACAAAATAAACACATGCAAACATCAATAAAAAGGAACCAAATAAATAAATACACATAACCCTTGGTCACATTTAAAGGTGATCCCCCATGGGAATCCCTAACAACAATAAAACACACACACACACACACGAACAATACAAGTTGTCATGGTGACCTTGTTGAATTCATCTAGAATTCCAATGTGGTTGGTCTCCAATCCCCGATGTTTTTGTGATATTTTAACCTACAAAACACAATACCTCCTTCGACCTCGTGGCCATATCAGAACATCCAAAATATATATAATTATAATTCTAAAATCATCAATATATATATATGAATCACAACAACATCATCCAGACAATCAACAATATCATTTGCAATCTCATCAACAACTATATGATCATCACATTTAATTCAATTTTCATTTTCTAGGTCTACTCAAAATATCCAAATATCACATGTCCAACAACATCTATAATGTAACCATGTCAGACAGTATATCAACATCAATACATAAAATGTCTCTAAGAATCATCATGCATCATATATGAATCAGAGTTAGCAATAATCCATGCTCTAACATCTAATCATCATACTAAATCAAATTATAACAATGTCCATGGTATAGTCAACAGTGTCATGATCAGTATCAAAAGTGTCAAAGGATAGTGGGCACTACACTCAATCTCATACATATAAATGGAGGTAGGGTTTGGCCCAAATAAGGAACTCAAACTAAAAAAATGTTGTGACAACACCAGATTTGGAAAGGAAATCCCTCCAATATTCAAATGAAAGAAATTACAATGATAAATCTACAACCTAGACTAAACTAAGCTTGATTTTGTAAATTCCTCCATAGTTCTTCCTTTCTTGCTCCCATGGCTTCCATCTCTCCAACCTACAAATTAAACAAAGGAAAAGTGACCAAATGAGGAGACTAGGGTAAAGAAAAGGATTTAATAAGAATTCATAAGGATATTTTAGGGTTAGTTTGAACCCTAGGATCTAGTGGCCACAATTAAATTGATCCAAGGGTTGAGGATCAACCCTACAATTATTTGGTAGAAATGAATATTATGGGTGTTTTTAAATAAATTTAAAGGTATGTGTAGATGGGTGAATGGGGCCATTTAATTACCTTGGTGTGCAAAGTCATTATTTTAGTTCCTAGTATGTTTTAGAAAATTAATGAAATGGACATTAAAGCTATTAAGATAATGGAACTAAAGTAACTAAGTATAAGGTTAATAATTTTGGGTTGAATGTTAATTAAGGAGGAGAAAAACATTTAACCAAGTAAATTAAATTATGGCACCTTCCTAGTTGACTCTAATTAATTGACCTTAGAGATAAATTAAGAATATTTAATCATTTAACTTAGACCTGGTCCATCCTTTGTAAGTATAGATTATTGGTGAAAATTAATTTAACGTACACTAGGGGTTGACACCCTTACAATCTTATAACTTAAAACAAAAAAAAAACCACAACCTTCTGGATAAGTGTATAAGATTTAATGTGTTCCTAGAATGTCGTTTTTGTGGGCATTACACTTTTAATTTAAATTTCAATCCCACAAAAATACCTCCCACATAAGCAATGTAGGGTTTAATCTGAGCCATAAGATCAAATATATCCTTGCCATTGGATTTGGGTTTCCCTAAATATACTTATAGGTTTCTTTTTATTTCTATTTGCCCCAATTTCATCCTCATTTGTTCATTCTTGTTCTAGTTGCAAATGGAGAAATAAAACCATGGAAGCAAGAAGTGAAACCATGGATAAATTTCCTTTGTTCTAGTTGCAAATGGAGATATCATCCTCCATTATTCTCTTCATAGTTTAGTTTATTCAAGGGTTTGTTATTATAAGGTTCCTTATTTTCTTATTGTAGAGATTCCACCGTGGATTTGGTTTTGCTATTTAATATATACATTCTTTGAGTTCAATATTTGGGGAAAAACCCCATTTCATTAGATCTATGAGATTTTACACATTTGGATGCCCATAAGAGGATTTATATGCTTAAACAAATGAGTTTGATCATTTACTAGTTATTAGTAGTTTCATCTTGAAGTTTTAAAACTTAGATTTTATTTAAATTCAATCTAGATTTTTCATAGTCATTATTTTTATTTTTCCATCAAAAGTGATGAAACCGCCACCCTAAGTAGGTTGGTGGTCATGTGAATGTTGCCCTACCTAGTGGGCGGTTCATCGACCATCGTTCTATGTTGGGTGGTGATTTAAAACCACTACTCTACATAGGGAGGCGGTTTTGTTTCCCAATTCATTAGTTGTCTATAATTCATTAGTTGATATGTTGGTGTCATACCTTCGTTTCATGACTTAAATTACCAAGTACATAGCTTTTCCATTGCAATAGTGTATAAGAACAAATTAAAGATTTACCTTTTTATAAAATTTCTTAAAATCTCTAAAAGAGAGAAGAAATTCAACCAATTACTAAGTACCATTTCCTTTTCCTTACACAACAAGAGTGATAGCCATTCCAACAAGGCAATTCAATTATAACTTTCCTATGTTCTTCTCGCCACCCTTTTTAATACAACAAAACTTGATAATAAACTCTATAAGAACTTCTATTTTTACAATAATATAATTTTCAACAAGGCAACAATACACCCCTTTTTTTCTCAATGAGCATAGTTCATTTTTATTTCAATACAAAATTTCTTCTTTCCAACAATATGAAAGAATAAGTTACAAGTTACAACTTTCACTATTTCAACATTGAAACAACATTTCAAAGGTGCTTCTTTTGGCTCCAACATAGCATGACTCCTTCAAACTTCATTTTGTTCTCTTCCACCTCTTCAAATTCTTCAAATCATGGTTCACAATACAAGGAAGGAATATAGGCGATGCTCTCCGCCCAACCTATAATCCAATAAGAGGAGAAGTCATCCTCTTATTGGCCCCCAAGCCCCAACCAAAGAACAATAAGGGGTATTATGCAACATTTGACAACTTTCACACAAGGCTTCCACAACATGCATTTCCACAAAATAGCACATTAAAATAACACATTCAAACAATACACTCAAACAATATACTCAACAATAATACAACTTTTCCAACAAGAACAAAGCTTGAAAACAACAAGCCTACAAGCTTCCAATTCCTTTTCTCAACAAGATTTAGAATCCTTCACACCAAGCTCAATCCAAGATGCAACTCCAAAAGAAAACTCCAAGTATGAAAAACAAGACCAATTTTAAAAAGTGCAAGAGAAGAAAATAAGGCAAGTAACCCAAAATCCATCAAAATCATCCAATAAATAGAAAAGAGATGTGAGGATGATGAGGTGTCTCCATGTAGGATGCCACTTCATCATCCCTCCATTCCAACACACAAGTCAATCATCAACCCAAGGTAATTAAATGCACATGTAAGACTTATGACATGCCCACATGACACTCCAACTTACACACCATGCTTATCAAGGATAAACTTAAATGTGGTAAGTAAAAGTGCAATTATTTACCCTTTTTACACTCAAAAAGCATTAAAATGGTCAAAATATGTCCCATACTTCATAAGTAGGGTTGGTAGGAAAGTTTGAGTGTGAGGGAATCAGTTTGAAGTGTCAGAATTTTGGAAGGATTATTAAATGTAAAATTAAATTCACATCATACACCAAAATAAGGACTATCTACCCAATTTATTTCCCACATGTCATATCTTCCCTTTTAATTCAAATTTAAGCTAAACTAGTTAATTAAGACACATTAGCAAGTGTTAATAAAGTAACAATATATATTCAATAATTAAACACATATATAACAAATTTAAACAATTAAAAATTAAAAGAAAAGAAACACATTACACCCATGGCCACATCAATGAGGTTACCCCCCTTAGGCGAACTCTGCTAACAAAACATGCAAGAACACAACATAACAATATACACAAGTTGTCAAATGTCAGCCATGTTGCAAAACACCTGACATCCCTCTTTTGTTGGTCCCCTATCTGCTTTCGATGTATGTGATAAAATTTCCTACAACACAAACAAAATACCTCTCTGGCCTTGCGGCCGTATCAACAACATTGAGAATAATATACATATAGAAATCAATAATCGTCATCCAAAATTAGTAATTCTATCATCTATCATCATACAATTTAATTCAATTTTAACATCCATAAAATCATAATTCTACTCAAAACATCCAACATAGGCTATGCATCTAGAATATGACATGTTAGTATAAAATTAGAATACTACAAATCAACATATATATCTATCCATCATCGTCATCTAGTGCATCATAATCAAAATGTAAATCACAACATGTCAATAGTCCAAATATCTGCATAGTCTATCATCTACTGATCAAGATATAATAATCAAAATTTCTAAGTATCAATCCAACAATAATATCATCATAATGAAATAGTGTCGAAGAGGAGTGGGTAGTACATATAGAAGAAAATAATTTTGACATTAATATAATATGTAATAAATATATCAAGTTCTCATATTTTTTTAGCACCTAATGTTTCATAAATCATATTTGGGTCTAAATCATCATCTATAAACAACCCATTATCTTTCATGGTGCTTATGAATATTACCACTTTATTTGGGTATTCTTCACCTCAATCTTCATTATTGCATTGTTTTTTATAAAGAATGCTTCTTCCCAAAAATATCGTCCATAATATCTCTAAGTGCATTATAATTTTTTTAGGAACATTATTTATCAATTTTGAATTTACTTCTTCAAAAATAACATCATCATTAAAATATGATTATTGATACCATTGAGGCACTTCATGATTATTATCTAGTTTATTACATTTCTAAACTAGAGAGTTGGTCTAAACACATTTATTTATGTTTTATTATTCTTAATATATATTTATCATCTTAATATGTTCTTGTACACACAAAATAATGCACTTACTACTATTTTATTATACTGCCAAGTATGTTTTTTTATATATGGATCTTGTGTAAGAAAACTATTCACGTAGTGACATAGTGTCTAGTTTGTCTTCTTACTTTGAGTGTCTATATTGTTTTTATCTCTCACCTCTATCACTTATCCACCTATTTCTAGTCTAGTCACAATGATCCATGTCTATCACCTTGAAACAATTTTCATCGGTTGTCTCTGACACCAAAAGAATTTTTGTGCTTACTCAATTCTTTGTAGACACACAATTTAATACATCCTTTGTTTCCTTTCCTAGTTTCAATAATTAGTTTCAATATTTTTGTTTGAAGATCATTAAAGTAGTGGGAACTAAAATAATATGTTAACACAAATAAACCTTGAAAAAAATTATTTATTGTTACTTTCTAAAGAAACCAAACTAAAAGATAAATCCTTTAACATAAAATGTAATTTTTTTCATATATATTCCATTTTAAATAATTGAAAACTATAGATACCTAACTATTTTTCTTTTTTTTCACTTGTAACTTTGCTAACTATTTTTCTCTTGTTACATCCCATAATTGACGTTTTATTTCTACTCTAGTTTCATTTATAAGTCATGGTTTTAAATATTGAAATGGAAGTTTATGCCTTTCCTCATTATATATTCTTATAGGCTTGGATGATTCAAATGGAAGGGATTACAAAACTAACATATGATATTATTATAGATAAGTTTTATAAATAGCTATCTCATGTTGAATAGTCCTCATAACTCTTGTTTTGCAATTACTTCCAAATGGGCACTTGGATTGTATTTGAAATCTCTTAATCAATCGGTTATCCGAGTTATGTATAAATTATTATTGAACCAATAAGCACAATAAATTCAAGTGTGAGATCATTTAAGAAAGCAAAGTGATGAAAGGGTAGAATTAGTACAATATGACAAAGAGAAAATTTAATTGTCTTTGAAGGTGAAAATGAAGAACTCAAAGTTTACAATACCATAGGATTATTTGAGTATATGTCTAATAATGAATATGATGAAGCAGTTGAAAATGTGTATAATCAATCCTATATTATTTTTACAAGGTCACAAAATAAGGAGAACAATCATATAAAGGTAGCAAGAAAGAATCCCATGAAAGTGGAAGAAAAGGTAAAACAAATAAAATATTAAAGAGACTAAGAAAAGGAATTCACAAAGTTACCTATTGTGAAAGAAATCCTAAAGAAAGAAATACACATGCTGATCTAGCCTCAAGACAAAGGATACTAAAAAAATATTATTACATCTTGTTGGCCAAATTTTTCGTTCCTATTCAAGTTAATGAACTAGTAATAAAAGAAACAAGTAATTCAAAATAGGAGGATTTATGGTACGTCAAGATGGGATGAGTGGATGTGGGAACAATAGTAAACTCCTATTCACTATGAACTAATTGACCTTCACAATAAATAATACTAGGAAGAAAAAATGGATTAGTATAAATATGGAGGGTTTCTGAAAATCTAGTTCTAAGAAGCGTGAACTTCCTTGGATGGATGTAAACCCTCTTGTAAACAAGATGACATAGGAAATATGATAATGGATATGATAAAATAATTAAATATCTGAAATACACATTGGGAACAAAAATTTTGTAAGGTGGGCAATTCAAAATAATTTTTATCTTCACCCCATTACCCAATATACAATGAGATTCAACACAATCATACTTGGATACTTAATACATTAAAGATCACAGAGAGGTATTCATTCACCTAAAATAAGATCAAACACCATAAAAATAGAATGAAAAGCCAATAAAATAAAGCACATCCAAAATACAAGAATCCACAAAGGAAAAACAATAGCCTCTCTTGTAGTCAATAACCATTTAAGAGAATTTGTAACTTCTCCCTTTAGGCTTCACTCCATAATAAATTTCATTACTTTATGCTCGCTTATACAATTACATATCATTATCCTACCTAGAAGTTGCATCCTTTTCTACAATAAATGAATCCCTCAACAAAAATGTTTTTCCTTAGTCTCCATAGGTTTATCCTAAGTAGTTGATACGACAGGGTAACAAGTCTTAGTATTGTTACACTACATATATGGTATGGAAACATGCCGGGGAGTGGCCAAGGTACAACTAAGACCACTCGGGTATGGATGGGTATGTTTACAGGCATACCTAACCGCACCCAAGGGTCCTAGACATAACGTGGTCACTCCCGGGCACACTTCTGAGACTATTGTTTTATATAATAGCAAGGCATTTTTAACTTCTTATAATATGTCATAAATATATCAAGTTCACATATTTGTTTTAGCACCCAATGTTTCATAAATCATATATGGGTCTAAACCATTATCTACAAACAACCCATTATCTTTCATGGTGCTTATGAATATTACTACTTTATTTGGGTATTCTTCACCTCAATCTTCATTATAACATTGTTATTTTCTATCAAGAATGCTTCTTCCCAAAAATATCATCTATTATATCTCTAAGCGCATTCTAATATGTTTTAGGAGCATTATTTATCAATTTTGAATTTACTTCTTCAAAAATAACATCATCATTAAAATTCGATTTTTAATTCCTTTGAGGTGATTCATGATTAATATCTAGTCTATTACATTCGCAAATTAGAGATTTGGTCTAAACACAATTTTTTATGTTTTATTATTCTTAATATATATTTATCATCTTGATATGTTCTTGTAAACACAAAATCAAAACTTACTAATATTTTACTATACTACCAAGTATGTTGTTATATACATGGATCTTGCGTAATAAAATTATTCACTAGTGACACATTGTCTAGTTTTTCTTCTTGCTTTGAGTGTATCTATTGTTTTTATCTCTCACTTCTCCACCTATTTCTAGTCAGGTTACAGGTATCCTTGTCTTTCATCCTTCAAACATTTTTCATCACTTGTCTGTGGACACCAAAGCAAGAATTTTTGTGCTTACTCAATGTTTTGTAGAAAAATATTAATGCTTCCTTTGTTCACATTCCTCTTTTCAAGAATTAGTTTCAATCTTTTTTTTGAAGATCGGTCAATGATGTAAACTAAAATAATATGTTAACACAAATAAACCTTGAAAAAAATTATTCATTGTTACTTTCTAAAGAAACAAAACTAAAAGATATATCAATTAACATAAAATACAATTTAATTAAAATATCATCTATTTTAAATAATTGAAAACTATTAGATAACTATCAACTATTTTTCTTTTTTTGACTTATAACTTGTTAACTATTTTTCTCTTTTTGCATCCTATAAGTGAACATTTGATTTCTACTCTAGTTTCATTTATAGTTCATATGGTTTTAAATATTGAAATGGAAGTTTATTCATTTCCTTATTATATATTCTTGTAAGCTTGGATGATTCAAATGCAAGGGATTACAAAAATAAAATGTGATATTATTGCGAGATAAGTGTATATAAATAACTTACTCATGTTGAACCATCCCTCACAAATTTTCTTGTGTAATTGCTTCCAGATGGGAACTTAGCTTGTATCAAAAATCTCTTAATATATAGGTTATTTGAGTTATGTTTATATGATTATTAAACCAAAAAAACAACCAATTCCAAGAGAAATATCATTGAAGAAAGTATATGAAAGGGTCGAATTAGTAGAAGATGATTAAAAAATATATAGTTGTATTTGAAGGTGAAAACGAAGAACCCAAAGGTTACAATACCATAGGATTATTTGAGTATATGTCTAATGATGAATATGAAGAAAACATGTATAATCATTCCTATGTGCTTTTAACAAGGTCACGAAATAGAGAGAAAGATCATATAAAGGTAGCAAGAAAAAAACCCATGAAATTAGAAGAAAAAGATAATACCAAATAAAATATTAAATAGACTAAGAAAAAGGAATCCACAAAGTTACCTATTGTGAAAGAAATCCTTAAGAAACAAAAACATGTGCTTATATAATTTCAAAGCAAAGGGACTAATAAAATATTATTACATCTATTACTTCTCCTTCTACTACCGCTACTCCAAAGGTTACTACAATTGCCAAAAGAAACACCTCTACGATTCAAAAGGAATATCCTCATGAATTTTAAAGTTTCATTACCATACCCAAATTTGATATCATTAATCGCATAAACCAAAAAGGATTCAGATGTCTCAAGATAAATAAACTGGGTCCAATACCGATCAAATCAAGAGGTTGTTTGATTTTATCAAATGTATCTCTCGAAATCTATAAGGGAATATTGAAAACTCCCACAAGTTCAAAAGATCAAAATCTCGGGACTACTAATACTAAAAATAGAATAAGGTTAATCCATTTTGTCTCATGTGGAAGCATTGTATTTTATTGCTTTAAAAGTGTTACCTTCATAGAAACACGATTTAAGTCATTATTCCTCGCAATGTCATAATTCAAGTTGGTTTTGTTTCTTTCTAAGGTTCATTCCAGAGTTAGAACTTACATATTATCTTCCATACTTAAACACAAAAGGGTTAGGTGCAAGAGTGCAAAAATTTTATGAGAGTCTACAATGAACTCTAGCCATCACTCGGGGAGTGAGGTATACATGAATAAGTTGCTTAACCCATGGACGCTCTCCCAAACCATCATTCCTTTACCAATTCTAACTTGCATGAGATCCAAACAATGCAAAGGGGGGTCAAGTTTAATTTGGAAAAAAATCTCAAGGCCCATGTACTTCTCATCAAGGTGTTTCGTATGTAAAAATGTAGGGTCAACATAATTTTACTTTCTCCTAAATCAGTAAAAAAAAGATGCTCAACTAACATGTGAGTGTGACCAAGGGATGTCACATAGTTTTCCATATCACTATGACCAAAACCCATTCTCTATATGAGGTGTTGTTCCTATCAACTTACCACTAGGAATAAAACATTATGGAGTATAAGGTGCTCATTTAAGGATGATTCATGAACATGGGTTATGAAGAAGAACACTTACCGAGCTACCCAAATTCCTATGGACTTCCTTCCATGAAAAAAGTTAAGTTTGGCCCAAATATCTCTTCACACATAACTTTAACCCTTTTAATGGTACAATAAGGAGACCAAAACTCAACTATTAATGCATGAGTATGCTTTCATTTGCTTGATGGGTATGACTATATCATCCTCAAGATAATTTAAGGAAGCTTGCCACATAAGCCACTTTGACAGGGATAAGTAACTCCTTTCTTAAGATCACGGGAGTACTTCCCTTTTGTCCTATAAAGGGTATTACCTTTAAGGAGGGGTTGTAACTCTATAGACTAACATTGAATGGATCTTTCCTACCAGTGGTGATGAATAGGTCTTGAAAGGTCTTGCCTCAATTACCATGCATTATACACCTAATCATCAGTTCTTTCCAAATCCTACACTCGGGTTTTTCACATCTGTCCTAAATCAATTAATTCCCCTTCCTCATTTCCCACAAAAATACACTTTAAATTAATCAAATATAATTTGATTAATTATCCATTTCAAAATCCAAAAAATAACCCAATCCTCACCACATGTCATTATTCTCCATGTTTTTCTACTATTGAATTAAAAATTCAAATTCAAATCCTCACCCACCCTTCGTGGTCCCCACTCACCTAAAATCCTCCACTTATGAATTAAAAATATAATTCAAATCCTCACCCATTCTTCGTGGCCCCCACTCATCTAATCTTGCCCACATTTTCAAACCACTCACCTAATCTTGCCCACATTTTCAAACCACTCACTTAATCTTGCCCACATTTTCAAACCATGATTACTTAAATTAATCTAAGTTAATCACTCCCTCAGGCTATAAATACAACCTTACCCCTCCCCTCTAAACACATGGAGAATAAGCTTGAATGCCATATCTAAGTTCTTACATCCTTTGAGAAAAGAACATCCTTTTGCCTCATCCTAATGCCCAAATAGCCTCATAATCCTTTTTCCCATCTGGTGCAAAGTAAGAGGATCGTTGTTGCAGGAAGGTCTTGCTCGTCTTGAAGAAAAGCACCTACATATCACACAATCAGGGCTCAATCCAAGTTTCCTAGCCCATTCCGAGGTTTTCTACGGAATGCGAAGGAGGAGGTATGATTATTGGTATTTTACTTCCTTGTTAGTAGTGTATTTTTCCTAGCTTACATTCTCACGCACCTGGTTACTTTCGATCTGTTACCATTAATTTTCCAATTAGTGGTTTTATTTGTTCTTTGTTTATTATTGTTCATTATTATTTCCTTTTCTGTTCCTTATGGCCTTCTTTGGTTAACCTTCACGCTTTGGGTAGTGTTTTTGTTGTGTGGTGTCTTGTGGTGTATCTGCAGGTTATAACAACAATGAAACTATGAAGCTCATCTTGTCTTTGATCTCCTCGGTGCTTGGTGTTTAGTTCCTAGTTTTGATTTTTCTATTCACTCATAATCTATAGAAACACATGAACTAGTCATTAGTTTATCATCTTACTGTCATGGGACAACCAATCCGGAAAATACATTTATTTATTTACTTTTGCTAAAATAACTGCTTTGTAGGAAGTTAATCATTTTTTTCTTTTATTTTAGTCAATCATTTTGTGATCTAACTCTTTATTTCTATTTATTGTTCTTTTTTAACCTTGTTGTCAAAATTTTAGCTTCTCAGGTGAAGTACAGAAGTCAAAAATTAAAAAAACTAGCTCCCGGGACGTTTTTCTCACGTTCAAAATTTTCATTCAGAGTGCTACCATAGCCCATCTTCTCGGAAGCCATAACTTTTGCTCCCGAACTCGGAATGACTTCATTTTTTTAACGGAAAGGTATCAAAAAGATCTATGCAATGGAAAAATAATTTTTTGATTTAGACTTACAAAAAAATTTTGGTTTCATTTCTTCTAACACCTGTCTTTTTAACAAAAAACAACAAAATTATAGTTTTTTTTTTTTTTATTTTATTTTATTTTTTTACGTAACAACCTCACACATATGCTCTTTCCTCGCACTTCAAAAGTGATCTTGGAAATCAAAAACGTGAGGCCACCCGAGCTCTGCAAAAATTTTTTTTTTAATTTTTAATTTTTTTTTTGCCTTACATTTCAATTTTCCACGACAACACTTCTAGGTAACGTTTTCACACTCTTCTTTCATCGTTTTTCTTTTTTGTGAAAATAATCATTATCACTATTTTGCAATCATGATTAATTGCAATAATTATTAACATTTAAAAAAAAAAAAATAAAAAAAAAAAAATCTATTCCAATTGTATCCACGTATGCTCTTTTCTTGCGCCTTCGAGCGATCTGGAAAATCAGAAATGGTCACAATTTTTTAGTTTCTTGTTCTAACATTGCAGGATCCTCTAGCTTTGTTTTCCAACTATCATTTCAATAATTATTTTCCTTTGTCATATTATTAATATTTTTTGGTCGTTGGTTGTGTATGCTCTTTTCCTGCGCCTTCGAGCGATCTGGAAAATCAAAAACAACCATGATCACTTTTCTAACATTTCGTTTGCAGGATAACTACTAATTTGTTTTCTGTAGAACCGCGTTGTTGGAATATTGTCAAAAAAAAAAAAAAAAAACAAAAAAATCCCACAAAAATACCACCATTCAAAGAAAATTGCTGAAACCAAAAAAAAAAGTACGCTCAGGTACGTAATTATTTTCTACTAGTGATTTATTTCAAGTTGGAAAGAACCTTGCATTTAATCACTTTATCATTTTGTTTTTGCACATAGACGGTGGATTTCATCACCACCAAAGCTACACCGGTGACGTGGACTTGACTACCACACACCAACAACATTTGCATCTGCATTGCACTTTGAGACCTAGTCTCATCACAGCGTTCGGTATTTACCTCACCCCTGCTCTTCACTTACAGGTAATGTTGTCGTGCAGCGCATGCGAGTCACGCCTAAATAGCTATAACAACAAAGCCTGGCATCGTCCCTGTAAATCTTCGGGGAGTTATAAGGACACCATACACATTCATCCCTCCATCACCTTCCACCTTTTCACAAAACCTATTTTGGACGTGGTGATTCACTCCGAAACAGAAAGTAAGAATTGGTGAGTCTCCTCCAGTGCTCTAAGGGTTCCCCGTACCAATTTATCCCCGTACAAAATTAGGTATATCAGGACTAGGGTATATCGGAGGACACATCTTCTTGGAGTAATAAGAGCCTGCATCCACCATTTCACAACATACTTGTATGATTGCATGAAACAATGATCATTCTAAAAAGTTACCTCATAAGCCAAAACAATTGAATCCACATGATTGCTTGTTGTTTGAAAACAAAATAGTTTAGCATTGTTTTATCATAAAACTTGGCTGATATCAATGTGTTCATTGTAAAATTTTAGACCCTAGTTGTGTTCCACAAAAAAATCAGTTCTCGACCAATTCAATACCAAGCGAAAACATCCAAACAATCCAACAACACAGACCAAAACATCACACCAATTTCATTAGCTTGCCTCATCCAACAATACATCTGTCATAGCTTGTCTTAGCTATATCCAACTGATATTGAGTGACTAGCATTCACTCCCCATATTGTCAATTGTCAAAACATCCTTCATAGCTTGTTTCCAGCTATATCAAACTAATATTGGGTGACTTGTTTGAGTTCACTCATTATTCTATCCACCATCACGTTTATCCAAATCACAACCAACACAAATCCTTTCATAACTCATTTTGAGTTATATCACAACCATATCGCGATTAACCTATTCAGGTTACTCTCCTCGTCAATAGTCCAGAGCTTGTTTAAGCCAAATCTACACAACGTGCAACAAATCCTCTAATAACTCATCTCGAGTTACATCATCATCATATTGAGATAACTTGTTTGAGTTACTCTCCTTATCAATCATCACGAGCTTATTCACGAGCTAAATCCAAAGTAATCGAGTTCTCATTTCCTCACACTGTTCAAAATTCCTACCCACTTTTCAGCTTAATCAGACACATTTCATCATGGTATTCACTCATGAGTCACAATCATGAAAATGATGATGAAGAAGTCACACAACCAGAACTCACCAATGAAGAACAAGAACAAGTCAATAGGGTGATAGAACAAAACAAAAATGAATATCTGTTACGCATCCTAGCCATGGGGGCAAAACTACCCCTTGACTTTGGGATGGAAAATTTAAACAAACTCATCGACAATGGTGAATCAAGTTATCACAATGAAATACCAAACAATCCAAATGGTTCTTCGAAAGAGTTATTCACTAAAATCCAAGATTTAACAAAGAAACTTGAGGAAACAACGACTAGAGCTGAAAGATTAAAAGACCTCAATCTAGATTCCAATACTCACGACATGTTTGATAAACCATCCCCGCTTCTCCATTCACACAAGAATGGAAACTTATGAAAGACACCATTCAGGGACTACAAAAACAATCGAAACAATTCAACTTTGAAGAATTGTGTCCTTATCCATTTGATACAGAGATATCACGATTACCATTTCCGTCATCCTTTGAAATCCCTAAGTTTGATAAATACAAAAGCAAAGGTGACCCCCGTGAACATGTCAAGGAATTTTACATGCAATGTCAGGAAGTTTCCTATCGAGACACGTACCTTTTACGATTATTCCCCCAAAGTTTAGGAGGACAGGCTTTAGACTGGTTTTTCCATCTACCCAAAGGGTCGGTCACGACATTTGCAGACTTATCGGAGAAATTTGTCAAACATTTTTCCTATAACCTAGACTCAGAAATAACCATGCTTGATCTCTGCAACACTAGGCAAAGGCCAAATGAAAATTTTTCCTCCTTTTTACAACGATGGCGTGGAATTGCAAGTCGATTTCCCTGCTCAGTACCTGAGAGACAACTAGTTAGCATTTTTGTCCCTAATCTCAATGTTGAATTATCATTCCACATGCAAATGCATTGTCTGAATAGTTTCAAGAAGTCATCGAAAAGGGGACACAAATCGAAAAAATCCCTCATTTCTAAGGGCTTACTTAAAGCACCCTTTAGAGACCAACCTTATCGAGACACTCCTCGAACAGGAAAAATCTAAATTCTTTAACCGGAATCAAAATATCATCAACGATGGCATTACTGATTCCCGCCATGTCTGAAATGTCCAAAACCATCCCACCAACACATTAAAATCTAAACAACCAATCATTATCCCTAGAAAGGAAGTTCCTTCTCGGGATCGACGAAGAGAGTTCACTCCTCTCGGAGAAAGTCTATCTAGTGTCTTTCGTCATTTGGAAAATGCTAATATGATTACATATCCCATTGTCAGACCCTTCGAAGAAGGACAACCCAAACCAAATTGGTATAAAGACAATGAATATTGTGATTACCATCACATAAAAGGGCACTCCATAGATCGATGCATGCAACTCCGCCATTACGTCCAAGACCTGATTGAACGTGGAGACATAGAAGTTGAAAATACTTTTGAGACAAAAACACCTAATGAAAAACTTCACATGTTCAAAAATCCATTCCCTAACCATGATAACAATTCAAAAGATAAGGGTCAATCATCAAGTAATGTCGAGTATGACTCAGTCATCTCGACCATAGATTATGACCAAGACTTAGTGGCAACTATAAAGATCAGAATTGACTGTGCGATCACCACTAGACAGAAAAAAATGTGGGTCCCTACAACAAAAAAATCTGCCACTTCATCCCGGCATCACCTCCTAATCCACCATCTAATTCCACCACCAATTCCTCTCCACAACCTACGCCATCATTTAATATTGTCAAACAATTAGAGAAGACTGCCACACAAATTTCAATCATGGAACTACTTAATTCTTCTCCCACACTACAACACATCCTTATGCAAACATTGAATAATGCTCGTGTCCCTGAGGACATCAATTCACAACAATTCCAGGCTTTAATTACACATCTTACGGTCCCCAATCCTATTTTATCTTTTGGTCCCATTGACCTGCTTAATCCCAACATCACTAATAATCATTCTTTATACGTCGAGGGTTATGTAACTCATCGTAAAATCAAGCGCGTCTTAATCGACAATGGATCAACATTAAATATTTGTTCCATGAAACTTTTACGTTGTCTAGGTTACACTGAAAATGATTTACAAAACAATATCATAACCATTCGTGGGTATGATAATAGTGAAAGAAAGTCTGAAGGCACAATCACGTTGCCTCTCCAAGTTGGACCCATCACCTTAGACACGGTTTGTCATGTGGTAGATGTAGAAGTTGCATATAACATTCTTGTCGGTCGACCATGGATTCATGCCATGAAAGCCATCCCATCAACATTCCACCAATGCATTAAGTTTCCTCATTTGGACAAGGAATTTACATTACGTGCAGATCCCCAACCTTTTGAGTATTGTAGATTCCTCGAAGGATGGTATCGACATGATCACTATTGTCCATCAACAGATAAATATGCTCCACCTCGTATAATCCCTAATGAAACACGCATTGATCCTGATACACTCCCTAACAATAATCCGAAACCATCATCTCATAACCAAAACACATTTTCCAATCCATTATCATCCGCTAGTCAACCACCTTCCACCAGTCCTCCTCCCACTAATCAATCATCTTCTTCCACTAATCAAGCTTCTTCTTCCAGCAACAATTATTCTTCCACCACACCATCTTCTTCTTCACCTAGCCAATCTTCTTCATCCAACCACACCTCCTCTATTAAGATACCTCCTCCTGTGAATAACCAACCTTCATCCTTCAATCCACCCCCTTCTTCTTATAACCCATTCTCTTCATCTTTTAAGACTACCAAACTAACTTCCCCACCACATGAGGTACCTATTGGTCCCCCATCTCACACATTTAAAATCATTGACACGGGATGCGGTGAATATCAATTTCAAAAGATGGCAGACTCTTTTTATATCACCAAATCCCCACATAGCTATGGCAAACCTAACGCTCCACATCTGAGAATCCATCCCACTTACCAAATGGGTCAGTCAGTTTGGAAAAAGTTTGGTTATCTTGACAATGAACATATTCCAAGTTCTTCAGGATCTTGGTTATATAATGACGACTTTGCTCCATGTTATGAGTCCCCTCAATTTACCAAAGCTCACCGAATAATGAAAAACATGCGATGGAAGGGTAAAGGACTCGGTCCAAATGAACAAGGTCGTTTAGACCCGATAAATTACACACAACATCACGGTAAACATGGTCTAGGTTTTAAGGTGTTTGATGTTGCTCCCATAATAATTTCAAGTGACAATGATGACACGGTTCGATAATGACATCGGTCTCTCCATGTAGTCTTTTTGAGGACCTCACTGAAACACATCTTTCCTTTGAACATTTATCTATTAATGTCATCAATTTTGAGCCTACACATCCGAGTCTCATAGACCATGGCCAACCACATCATGCGGCCATGGACATGTTCCAAAATGATGAAGCCATCGAAAGAATTCCTTGGAACTCATGACCAAATCCCTACTTCGACCATATAGAAAAGGATTTGAAATCAATCTAAATGAATCAGCCTATTTTGGTGAAGAGATAAAATATTCAGATCCTTCACCCTCAGAAAATTTGGATCAAAAGCGCAAACAGAGGATTTCCCATAGTCAAAACCTCACCTACCACCCTATCCACCAAACATGTCAAAAAATTCCAACAAACACCCAAAACTTGTACCAATGACCTACATCAACCATTAGCATCGTTCTCCGAAAAGGATACATCTAAAATGCTTGTAGAAGAAACAAAAGACATAAACATTGGCACCACTGAACAACCAAAAATTTTACAACTTGGCATTAGTCTGTCTGACCAAGAATGCATGGAATTCACAACACTCCTTATTGAATTCCAAGATATATTTGCATGGACATATAAGGACATGCCAGGCCTGGACCCATCTCTTGTAGTACACCATCTTGTGGTACATCCGGATGTAAAACCTGTAAAGCAAAAACTACACAAAATGCATCCCCAAGTTGCATTGCTTGTCAAATCCAAACTCGAGAAACTCTTGGAAGCTGACTTTATCAAACCTATTGATTATTCGGCATGGATATCTAACATAGTTCCCATCACCAAGAAAACTCTCGGCATCAAAATATGCACAGACTTCCATGACATCAACAAGGCTTGTCCCAAAGATGACTTTCCCTTGCCAAATATAGACATGATTGTTGATTCTACGGCAGGCCATGAAATGCTCTCCTTAATGGATGGATTCTCTGGTTACAATCAAATACGTATTGCTGAAGGAGATCAACATAAAATGGCATTTACTACACCATGGGGCACCTTCTGTTATAAGGTCATGCCTTTTGGCTTGAAAAATGTTGGTGCCACCTATCAATGAGCAATGACTGTCATCTTCCATGACATGTTACATGATATCATGGAAGATTATGTTGATGATATATTAGCAAAATCTAAAACACGAATAGGGCATCCAAGTGTGTTGAGATGCATTTTTGATAGATTACGTGAGTATAAGGTTCATCTTAACCCAAAGAAATGTGTGTTTGGAGTAACCTCTGGTAAATTATTAGGGTTTATTGTCTCACGAAGAGGCATAGAAGTGGATCCTGCCAAAGTCAAAGCCATTATGGAAATGCCTCCTCCTCAAAACCTAAAACAATTACGCAGTCTTCAGGGAAAGATACAATCTATTCGGCGTTTCATATCACAGTTGGCTGACAAGTGCCATCACTTTAATCAGTTACTCAAGAAAGATGCACACTTTCACTGGAACCACGATTGCCAAGACTCTTTTGCTAAGTTAAAAGAATACCTCTCTAGTCCACCTGTTCTTATGTCACCAGTTGCCGATAAACCCATGTTGCTTTATACATCTGCCACTGAACATGCCATAGGAGCTCTACTAGCACAACATAATGATCAAGGAAAAGAACAGTTGTATATTACCTTAGTCGAACACTTATTGAGCACGAAGTACGTTATTCCCAAATCGAAAAAGTATGCTTAGCGGTCACCTTTGCATTCCATAAGTTACGTCATTACTTGCTCAATCACACAACTAAGTTGATTGCCAAAATTGATCCTCTCAAGTATTTGTTGTCCAGACCCATTCTCACGGGAAGAATGTCTAGTTGGGTCATATTACTTAGTGAATTCGATGTTGAATTTGTTCCACAAAAAGTAATTAAAGGACAAGCCCTTGCCAGACCAACTTGCTGAGGCACCCCTTCCTGGCACAGAACCACTTCAATTCTCTTTTCCTGATGAAGATATTCTACACATAGACATCGCGCCAGCTTGGACTCTATTTTTTGATGGATCTTGTAATCTCCATGGCTCAGGGGCTGGTATTTTTCTTATCACACCCAGTGGACATGTTATCCCCAAATCATTTCACTTAGCATTCCCATGTACCAACAATATCATAGAATATGAAGCTCTCATCGCAGGATTAAAACTGGCTATATCTTGGAATCTTACAGAATTAGTTGTATTTGGTGATTCTTTACTTATCATCAAGCAAGTTACCGATGAATACCAGGTCAAGGATGAAAAACTTATCCCATATAAACACATGGTGGATAGTCTTCGAAGCTATTTTTGATTAATTAGCTTTGATCAAATTCCCAAATTAATAATAATAAATCTACCGATGCTTATGCGACCATCGGATCCCTATTAGAAATCACATCTAGTCAACCCCAGGCACATTTTCTTATCGAACATCTCTTAATGCCTACCTATGATCTTCTTGAAAACACTATGGTATGTGAGATCGTGGGTCCGAATAACCCTTGGTACCATGATCTTTATACCTTCATTCATGATAAAACATTTCCTGCCGACATGAAACCAATGCATAAACGTGCTTTAGCACAACGTGCTTCTCGTTACACCATTTTAGCAAAAACTCTTTATAAACGAGGATATGATGGCACCCTGCTCTCGATGTCTTAATCAGGAAGAATCCTCGAGTGTCTTAGCTTGAAGTCCATTATGGTATCATGGAGCACACACAAATGGTATATCGCCTTAGCCAAGAAAATCTGCGAGTTGGATATTATTGGCCCACCATGGAAAGTGACGCATGTCATTTTGTCAAACGTTGTCAAGCATGTCAAAAGCATGGAAATCTTATCCACGCACCTTCCCAGGCATTACAATCGATAACCACACCATGGCCCTTCTCTCAATGGGGACTTGACCTCATTGGTAAAATCAGACCAACATCTTCGATGGACATAAGTTCATCATTACCACTACTGATTACTTCACTAAATGGGTAGAAGCTATGCCTCTCACTTATGTTACCGGTAGCCAAATATCAAAATTCATTTTTAATAATCTCATCTGTCGATTTGGTATTCCATCCGCTCTGGTTGCAGATAATGGCAAATCATTTAAAAACCAGGATGTAAAAGACCTAGCCAAACGTTTTCACATCAAACTTAAATGGTCCACTCCATACTACCCTCAGGGAAACGGTCAAGCGGAAGCAACCAATAAGACCTTAAAATCCATCATGGAAAAAGATTGTCAACACCCATGGACGTAATTGGCATACTCAAATTTACCCCGCTCTTTGGGCTTACCGTACATCTTACACACGCCTATCGGAGCCACCCCATTTTCCCTTGTTTATGGTTGTGAAGCCATTTTACCTATTGAGATAGAACTCCCATCCTTGAGGATCTCCCTTAAAGATGTAATTAATGAGGATGAATACCGACAGTCACGACTTCAAGAGCTTGAGCTTCTCGATGAAAAATGACTTAATGCTCTCAATCATCTTCAAGTCTATCAAAACCAACTGCAACACAGTTATCATAAAAAGGTAAGACCCAGAGAATTTGAAATTGGTGACCTCGTTTTAAAAGAAAATCAAAAGAATACCACTAAAGAATGAGAAAAACAAGGAAAATTTGAGCCTAATTGGTTAGGACCCTATGTAATCACAACTAAATTTGGCTCTGGAGCCTATAAATTGGCCACTGAAGATGGTCAAGATCTTGATGAACCAATGAATGCAATTCATTTAAAGAAATTTTATCCTTGAGATGTTCACTATTCCGAAACAACATGTACATTGTTCCTTTTGTCTTGCTTATCTCTGAATAATTTAAATTTATTCATTTCCATTGGTAGATATTTTCTTTATCAAAATCACATCTTCATATTTATCATCATGAGACAAGTGCTAATATAAATCCTATTAAGTTTGTGAGCGTCATACTTCTTCCATTTTCAGTCGCTTTCACTCTATGGTCATACCTAGAAGCTTATTGATGGTAATATATTCCCTTCAAAGACATTCTCTCTTTCATAACAAAGCTCTAAACTTCGTTACCCAATTCGTTTGGTCATCCATCTCAGTCTTCGGTGTTGAACCCTCGCGTCCTACTAGTCGTGTGGGGCTGAGATTGGGGGCAGACGTTTCTTCCCAAATACAAAGCACTATTGTAAAAAAATCCATCAATTGATAACTTATGAATAATTCATTGTCACATCTTTCATCCTTCAGTCTTTTGTGTTGAGCCCACACTTCTTCTTGGTAGTGTGAGACTGGGAATGGAGGAAGGTGCCCTTACTCATCTACGTCTTGTCTTCGGTGATAAACCCTTGCCTCTTATAAGTGGCATGGGGCAAAGCGTAGAGGGTCATTCTCATAAAAGCATAAAAATTTGCAAAATATTAAAAAAAAAAAAAAAAAAAAAAAAAAAAAAAAAAAAAAAAGGGAATTCACTCGCCTATATTTTGCCTTCGGTGATGAGCCCTTGCTTCTCACTAGTAGCATGGGGCAAGGCATAGGGAGTCATTTCAAAAATACAAAATCTTACAGTGCTTACAAATTATAGAATCCCCAAACACGTAATTTAGATGCCTAAGTGAAGAGAGAACTATCCCTTAACCTCATATCTTACCAATCAACAGGCCACATAATTATCTAAGTCTAGCACGTGACTCATAAAGTGAAAGCCATTTTTGAAACTAGTTCAGTACCGTTATGAAGAATGGAGTCACAATTTCCAAAGGGATTGTTGTTAGCATTTGTCTCTATATTCATTATCTACCTCCTATGTCCTTCTTGATTCTCGGTGATGAGCCCACACATCTTACTAGTTGTGTGGAGTCAAGAATGGAGTTGGACTTCTTTTCATCATATCATCACCACCATATCCTACCAATGGAAAGAGAATTTGTGTTATTCTGAGCATAAGTTACCACACGAACACGGTACATACGGATAATATCCTGGTTTATCACCTCTCAAAAATAAGTCTGCACTCTGGTCCATAAATTGCCAATCACAGTGTAAAAATCTACAAACAAAATTCAAAATCAAAAACAAAAATCTAAAAATAATGTAAAAATCTAAAAATTTGAAAATCGTCAAAATCCAAAAATAATGTAAAAATCAAAAATCCAAAAACATTTGAAAATCGTCAAAATCTAAAAATCTAAAAACATTTGAAAATCGTCAAAAATCCAAAAACAATGTAAAAATCTAAAAATCTAAAAACATTTGAAAAAAAATCCAAAAAAACATTAGTAAAAATCCAAAAATCTAAAAACATTTGAAAATTGTCAAAACCCAAAAACATTAGAAACATCATCAAAATCCAAAAAAAAAAGTAGAACTCAAAAATCAAAAATCTAAAAACATTAGAAAAACTCATCAAAAATCCAAAAACATTAAAAATCGTCAAAAATCTAAAAATTAACAAAAAAAAATCTAAAAACATTTGAAAATCGTCAAAAAAAAAATTTGAAAATCGTCAAAAATCTAAAAACATTAAAATATAAAATAAAAATTAGAAAATATATATATATAAAAAAATCCAAAAAAATCAAAAAAAAAAAAAAAAACTCTAAAATAACCAACACAATTTAACCTTTGAACTATTATCCCCAACGAATGATCCAATCACCTTATGACTACCAAATTCAAACCACTTCTCCTCGCGTGAATCCTCGCTTGGGGAAAATCCGGCTCTCATTGTTTCCTTGTTTGAGAACAATGACCCAATACTTTACTATGTCCTCGTACCCCTGGCAGGGGCACATCCAATCAATCCTCACTTGTGGAACACGTTAGGGACATGTTTATTGGTTCTTGTGTTGCATTATTAGTTATAAATTATTAATTACTTTCTTGTATCTTGATATATTACAGGGGGCATCTTGATTTTATGTATCCTGGTGTTCTCTCTAATATTCTTATGTTATCTGATTGCATGTCGTACTGGGGCATCATACTTTCTTGATGGCCTCTGTCTATGCTCTCTTCCATTTGCATATCGTACTGGGGCATCAAACCTTTTTGATGGCCCCTGTCTATGCTATCACGCATATTACAGTCTAGTCATCCTGATCTTTTATATCACGATGCATCATGTTATGTGCTATATTAAAATTAAGATGCTTTTCATCACATGAGTATCTTCCTGCATGATCAACATCTTACTTTGCACCCCATCCATTCACCCATACTAATACATTCCCCAGTTTGGGAATCCTACTTGATCACCATGTTGCAGTTTGCGAATCCTACTTGATGATCTTTCTCAAGTAGCATTCACTATCCAGCAGCTCCTCCTCCCCACCATGATCACCATGTATTTGATCCATTCATCCTCGCTCCTCATTTTTACTCCTCCACCACTTATCCCCATATTACCCTTCTCACCATTCATGTCCCCTCTCACCCATTTGTATTCTTTCCTTTCACCCTTTTGCTTCCCGCTTGACAATCTTACTTAATAACCCCTTCTATATGGATCCTCGGTGGAGGTTTACCCTCTCCCTAAGATCTTCCCATTGTAGAAGCTTCTTCACCACCTCCCCTCTCATCAAACAACAATCACCACCACACACATCTTCCCATTCCACCTCTTCTGCTTCTCATTCTCGCATCATTACTCTCACCACACGGGCATCCCAATTAAGGATTCCCCTCACACTCTCTGCCCTCCACTACATATATTCCTTCATCCATTCATGTTACACTCCTTTGTTTCCTTTCTTTCTTATTATCACCTCATCTCATATCATATACCACTCAGGCATACCTCACTCACTCTTTTCTCATCCTTCCCCAAATCCATCTTATGCCTGGTCATCCTACTTACACGCTCTCATAGTATGGAAAATTCACTTGAGGGTTCCCCTTCAGTCCATTTTGTCATACCCTATTCCCACCAACTCTATCATCATCCTTCTTCTTCTTCAACTTGGCGATCTTACTTAACCATTCCGGCCACATGGCAATCTTACTTAAGACTTCCACTTAAGGTTGATCTGCCCTATGGCCTTCCCCCATCCCATCATATTTCCCCCATCTTATTTCTCCCACCTCTCATCACGATCATCTTCTTCAACCTACCATTCCACCCCTGTCCCCAATATCATCTTGTCTTTCTCCTTGCATATCATCCTGTCGGTTAGGTGATCTTACAAACCTCTCTCCGACATGACGATCTTACTTAAGAGATTCTCTTAAGCATGACATGTCATCTTACACTCGCCCATCACTCTACAATCTCACCATCCATCTTTCCTCTTCATTCCCCATCATCACATCTTTTTACCACCACTATCACCCTCCTCTGCTTGGCAATCTTACTTAACCACTCACCGGCATGGCGATCTCACTTAAGAGTCCCTCTTAAGGATGATCTGTCTCCTTGCCTTTCCCCATCACTACACACCCTTCACCCTTCACTTTTTCTCGGCATTCCCCATTATCACATCCTTTCACCTCCTTTTCCATTCTCGCAAACACCACTTCTCGCTTGACCACTTGTCATCTCCAGTTTCACTCACTTGGCAATCTTACTTAACCACTTCCATCACATGACAATCTTATGTCAGGGTCCTCCCTACACTTAACTTGTCATTGTGAACTTCTCCCCTACCTCATTCTTCGTTCACTTTGTTGATCACTTCTTCCACACAGTATCTCTCCTACTTACCCACTTTTTCCTCCTACTATTATCCTTTCTTTCCACATATCCTCTTCTGACATACATCTAATCTCTTCCTCCTACAATCACGTTCTTTTCCCCCATTTTCCCCTTCTTGATCCATCATCCTTCATACCATTTCTTCCCATTCTTTTCATGTCTTGGTTCTTCATCCTCACCTCGTTCATCCTCATCACCCATCCTCTCCTCACTTTCACCTAGTCCCAACTCATCCCTCCCATTTTCTTTACTCTTTCCACTTCATCTTCTCAAATTCCCCCACATTTCTACCCACACACACATTCGCCATTATTGTTAACATTCCTCTATCATTCTTTCATCATCATCTTCTCTTCCCACTAATAATTGTAAATGGGTTTTCCCTAAAAATCATCAATCCTCATTCCATGACCTCATTCACTCCCTTGGACCTTCTAGAGTTTCCCTTCATTCCTTCCCTCCTCTAAGCCCACCACTCATTGTAAAGGGTTTTCCCTAACGTCCCTTTGTTGGCGTTACCCTTTCCAATCCTCATTAGCTTTCTCCTTTTCTTCATTTTTTCTCTCACCCTTCCCCACCACTCATTGTAAAGGGGATTTCCCTAACGTCCCCTCATTGGCATTGCCTCTTCTATCCCCCATTCTCTTTTCTCTCCTATTCTTTTCCCTCAATCCCACCCTTTCTTGTCACTTCTTACCCATCTCTCCATCTTCTCTTCGCCCTCTTCAATATCTTTATTGTCTTCATCATACATCCTTTTTCTATTTTCTCGTCATCCTAGTATCCTCATTTCATGCATCTCACATCTTTTCCAATCGATGTCATTCCTCCCCTCTTTCTTCTCTGAACATTCCTTATATTGTTCCCTTTCCACTTATTACCCCCTTTCTGTATTCCCTTCCTTCTACATCATTTTCTTTGTTATCCTCTTCTCTCTCCCACCCCTCATCTTATTTCCCTTCCCTGTATCGTCTTCTTCCCCTTTTTCCATCACGTTTCCTCCTTACTTCCCCATCGATAACCTGGCTCTTCAGACATTGTCCTGTCTTTTTTATCATACCACCCTCCACATGCATCTCCATATGGTCATTCCATATTCTTTGCCTTGGTCTTCCTCATAATGACACGATTCCTTGATCTTCTCCTTGTATTCGCTCACTCTATCTTCCTTTCCTCTCCCCTAATTTTCATGTTTCTTCTGACCACTTCTCCTTTTCTCTACCACCCCTACCTTTTCATTCATTATGTATATGTTTCTCTTCTTTTCTCTCTTTTTCACACTTTCCTCGCCCCTCATAGTTTCTTTTTTTTTTTTCTCATTCTACTTCTTCTTTCATCCTCTTTCCATTTTCATCCATTTCACCCCCTACTCCCACCTCGTTTTCTCCTTCTTATTTATCCTTTCACGTTTCCTACTTTTCTCAGCTCTATCATTTCTTTCACTTTCACACATCCCTCTTTATTATCTCTGTTGCTTCCTTCATTTGGCACATCTCTCTATTTCATCCCTTCACCCTCTCTTCATTTTTCTATTTTTTTCCTTGTTTGTCCTTCATCATTCCCTTCTTCCCCTATCATCCCTCTCTCTTATTTCTACCTCTTTCATTCCTTTTTTTCCCCTCCCCTATCTCCCTTACTCTTCTCATAATCAACCCCCAATCCTATCCATTCCCTTTTCTCTTTCCCACACACCCTCACACCTAGCATTCAAGGCCGATTGAATCCTTTCTCCATTTGCGTCGTGCGGTCATTCCAGTCTCTTCCACTCCATTATCGTCCTCTTCTCCATAAATTCATTTCTCTTCTTTTCGAGAGTTCTGTCATATATTCCATTCTCGTCAGTCCTCTCGAGGGGGCATCACCACATCTATCCATAATCACATCTTCTCATGACATTTTTGTCTTGGAGGATACTATGACATCCGTCACTCACCACTTTCTATTCTCCCCAAAAACATTCACTCTACCTTTTTCTTAAGAAAAGTAGATTGAATTCTTCCCCCATCCCATCTACTTTCTTTGAAAGGACACTACTTTCATAGTACCCTTCCAAAGAGGGGAAAATGTAGACACCCTAATTTCACATCTATCCTAAATCAATTAATTCCCTTCCTCATTTCCCACAAAAATACACTTCGAATTAATCAAATATAATTTGATTAATTATCCATTTCAAAATCTAAAAAATAACCCAATCCTCACCACATGTCATTATTCTCCATGTTTTTCTACTATTGAATTAAAAATTCAAATTCAAATCCTCACCCACCCTTCATGGTCCCCACTCACCTAAAATCCTCCACTTATGAATTAAAAATATAATTCAAATCCTCACCCATTCTTCGTGGCCCCCACTCATCTAATCTTGCCCACATTTTCAAACCACTCACCTAATCTTGCCCACATTTTCAAACCACTCACTTAATCTTGCCCACATTTTCAAACCATGATTACTTAAATTAATCTAAGTTAATCACTCCCCCAGGCTATAAATACAACCTTACCCCTCCCCTCTAAACACGGAGAATAAGCTTGAATGCCATATCTAAGTTCTTGCATCCTTTGAGCAAAAAACATCCTTTTGCCTCATCCTAATGCCCAAATAGCCTCATAATCGTTGTTTTTCTTCCCATCTTGGTGCAAATAAGAGGATCGTTGGCAAGGTCATTTCCTACCAAGTTTCTATAAAAACCAAGCTTTTTCCTGAAGCATTGGTTAGAGTCTCTTGAATTGGAATTGCACTATTACTCTGTTGAAATCTTTCCAAGAAGCACACAAGAAAACTCAGATATTTTGCCTTATTACTTCCTTTCCTGCATTGCTACCAGACTACCTGCAACTAGCTTGCTCCAACACTTCTACAACTTCTTCTACATACCAACCAACACAACTCCTAGACTACATTGGATTCATTATTGGAAAAGAAGATGAGGGGACAAAGAAAAGCACAACCACATTGGATATTGTCACAATTCTACATTTCCAGGTTGGGGTGTAATTCAATTCTTTAAAGCTTCCTTTTAGTTTAGATTTCAATTCATAATCAACTCAAAAGCTTGTTTTAAGAAAGGTAGAATTTACAAGTTAGTTTTATTGCATGTAAGTAGCTTCCATTGAAAACTCCTTCTCATCTTATCCTGTGGATTTTTCTGGGAAGGATTTGGAGGAAGTTCTTGTGCACAAATATTTTCATTTCTTCACATCAAATTACCTATAGCTTTCTTTTTATTCATTAGTTAGATTTAAACATGCATACGAGAAAAACTTCTCTTTAAAGCTTCCTCCCTGCTTATCCCTATGGATTTACAAGGGAAGTAAGTTTGAAGAAGTTTTTTTTGTGCATCTTGTTGAATTTCTTCACATTTAAAAGCTTATGTAGAATTTTAGTGTTTTACTAGGGAAGTTTCAGGGAAAGAAATTACTTCTGAGAAGCTTTTACTTCTTCCCATGATTCTGAGGTAAAGCCAATAGAGGAAATAGAATCCACATTTACAAATTAGAAGAAATCCTCTGTTTAAACTAGATTAGAATTAATTAATCTAACAAAGGAATAGCCACATCGCTATTTCACTGTTTGTTTTGTTTTGTTTTAGTATAGAAGTAGTTTTCATTTAATTAGAAGAATTTCCATTTCTCTGTAGCTTTTATTTATTTATTTCCATAACCAAAAAAATCAAAAACATAGATTAAAGTAATTAGATTAGTTTATTTGTTTTATTTCCTTTCATTTAAAAGCTTCTGGAAAATACAAAAAAATAAGTAGATTAGATTGTTTACATTTCTTTATTTAATTAGTTTCATTTATTTAATCAATTAGTTATATGATTTAATTAAATTAAAGGAGAGTAATCAACTTTGTTTAATTTGAATTTGCTTGCATTGATTGTTTAAAATAGGAATTTAGATTTAATTAGATTGGAATTAACACAAGCTCCCACATTTCCTTAGTGGCTTAGGTTACCTAAACTTAGCCTTATCCCCTTTTATTTTTTGTGTGCTTTGTTTATTTCCATAGATTCCTTGTTTCATGCCCACATGACCATCCAAGGCCCAAGACAACCAAGACAAAGAGTTTGTGATCCCAACTCATACCATAACCAAACATTGTTACACAATTGATTTGATATTGATCAAGGCCTTAGATAACTCATCTTTCAGACTACCCATCCCACCTACCATCATCATACAACTGATTTTTTAACAACAGGTAGATAACTTGAGGAGATTTCTGGAAAACCAACCTAGTAGGGATTAGACTTGTCCTTATTCCATTATTCATCATATATTCATGACCCTCTTTAGAGAGGAATTTACATAGATGAAGAAGGATATTTCCCTCATGTTCCACAACCAAGTCGAGGTTTATTTGGTTCTACCGATGATATTGATCAAAATATTTGTGTGGCCATTATTCTTGATTGTACCATTACACCTGAAAGGTTTAGACAGTATTCATTTCCTCAACGAGAAAAATACCCATTTTTCTAGTTGAGAACATTAGGTTTCCTTGATTTTTTATTATCCATTTTTCCATTATTCTATCTCATCTATCCATTTATCCATCCCCATCCATTCCATTTCAATTCCCGACATGACCTCGGGAGGTCACGTGTGTTTAGGAGTCACATGTTGATTCTCAGGCATAAAAATTGGTGAACCCGATGTGAAGGACTAGTTCCTTTTCATTTCCTCTTTCTTTCCTTTCTTTCATCCATCCTTCTCCTCTCCCATTATTCTATGGGTGTTTATACACCCCCAAATATGTCGGTCAGGAATACGACAGGCCCATTTTGGGTCTCGAAGCCTATTACTATCAAATGGGTATGCAACAATCACCCTCTTTGTCAGGGTGGGCTTGATAATTACTCACAAAATTTGTTATCTCCTCACACGCCTCCTCCTCAAGGGTTTAATACCAACTTCATCGATTAGGATTGAGGAGATAGATCAACCCAATCACAATCGCACAACCAGAGTTCTCCAACTCTAATAACATGACATTCATGGGAGAACAAGGGTTTTATCCATGGGTCTTATCCAGACCTCAAATTAGCATGCAAATTGATTCCTTCTCTTCTTATCTATCACCAAATGATGAGTTTCTAGCACAACTCACCCAAAGTGGTGATCGTCTTAATGTTATAGATGAATCCTTGGATAGGATGCAAGGATATACTTGATGCTCTTCTTCATAAAACAATGCTACCACCCCTCCTCTTAAAAAAAAAAAACATCTAAAGAGGGTGGTCTACAAAATATCAATTTATAACAAGGTATCATGTACCCTTTACAACCCAACAAGGCTCAACACATGCCTAAACAAAATGCAACACCTTCACCTAGTGATGTGATCTCATCATTAGTGGTAGGATTAAGGAATTAGAGATTTCCCAAGCCCCGTAACCTACACAATTTGTGGGCCCAAACAATACTTCCCATTACATGAAAAAGTAAGGCTACATGCCTTCTACAAATGAATGTTTATCAACAACCACCATCTCAGACCTACCTGGGTGCTCCTAACCTAGGAGACCTTCTTATAGGATCGGGCACACTAGGTATGGCCCTCATCTTCATATATATATCCAACACAAGGGCCGACCAAAAGTGCATTCTCAAATGTCACTCCTTCAAAATGTAACGTTCCCTGGTTTTGCCTACAAGCCCATACCCTAGTGCATTCCTCCCTACATGCACATGTATTCCAAATCCCCTCCCATGTTGATATGTATTCTTTCTTGGTCCTTACGCATCAATAAGGGGTTCCTTATGCCCCCTAATGCCTATGTTGTGTCATATATAAAATCTGGTTCCACCTCCACTTCCCCTTCAAGGATCATCAATGGTTGAATCATATGCAGTGGGAACATACTTTGAGTACTTAAAGAACCTCTAGATTTCACTATACGAGGTGTCATGATCCCACGGACATTTTCGGACCTCCCAAAGTTCAAGGGGAGGAGATCCAAATGCCCATATAAAGGCATATGCCACTATCCATTAGAGAACTACTCCCTTGGGATGCAGTCATTGCAAATATTTCCTAAAACTCTTGAGGGGATTGCTCTTGATTGGTACTACAAAATCCCAAAAGCCTCTATCCACTCATTCAAGAAACTCAGTGTCCAAGTTCATTAAGGATTTTAACATGAACAAACTATTGAGAACAAGGATTAGAGAATTCTTGCATATCAAACAAGAGCATAATGAGTCTGCTTTCCCACTTCATTCAGAGGTGGCGACAGTCCTCTATTCTTCTACTAGTGCTCCCAACATGGACCAGATGGAGCTTTGTGATTTGTTCCTTCATTCTCTTAACCGAGAAACCAAGGAGGAAGTCCAAAAGTTTCCTCTTAGGAGCTATGAAGAAGTCTTAGAGGGCCCTTTATATTGACCAAGCATGATAGAAGAAATCGGACATAAGACTTATGGTCCAAATGGGAAGTTAGTCACTCCCACTTCAAAATAACCCTAATTATCAAAATGGTTCTAAAAAAATCAAGGACCCAAAGTCCTTAATCAGAACCGAGGTGTTACAATGGATGGTGTTACTAACCAAACCAAGAAACAAAACATTGTGAACATGAATAATGTAAACAATAATAATGCCAATGTAAATAATCAAAGGAGTAACAACCTCACTCCTTCCATTAACACGGTTGACTTCAATCATCCTCCTCCCAACAAGTTCAAACTCAAGGCCAAAGCCCTTACCCGAACCAATTCCCAAACCAATATCAGAACCAAGGTCAAAGGCCTCTGAATATAACTATAACAATCAAAATTAGAACAACAACACTATGGCTACTGGGCCATAAAAAAATCAGAACCAAATACCTCAAGATTACGATCCTAACTTGTATTATGGTTTCCATAGAGTTATAGACATGATGCATTTGAGACTTGTAGGGGACTATAATAAGTTCATACAATGTCTCCCAAAGGATCAAAGACAACTCTTCATTGAGATGTTCTTGACCAACCCCACATGCATGCACCTACTGCATGAAAATACCCACATGGGACATGTTTCTCTGCAGAATGCTACTCTTGGGATTTATAGGGATCCTTTCCCAAAACACCCCAAAAATGAGAAATTTAATCCTCATGGTGCAAACAAGGGTATTTGTATAGGACAATGATCACGAAGCCTCCACATCCACTGACCCACGAGTTGTTCCTCTCTGGACCAACAAAATCAACCTAAGATTGTAGGTCTAGTTGAGTTTAGAAACCAAGCTAGAAATCCATGCCGCTACCCATACCTTGACTATGCATCAGCCTCTCCTCATTTACCCTTCAGTGCAAGATGATGCATCAAAGTAGTGCCTAAACCAAGGGGGCCTATGATTTGATCACAGACTTAACCAAGACCTTTTCTCACATATCCTTCTTGGATTTGTTGAAGAACTCACCAACGCACCAATTTGATTTATTAGAAGTGTTGGGTCTTGGTCACTTAATTCATGTGACACCTCCTTCTAGAAGCCCAAATAAACCATATAGACTTTGATGTCTATCCTCTAGGCCAACATGAGAGATGTTGGGTTTGTTTTTGATATTAGTAAGATGCCCACTGACTCCGAGCTAGCGCATGAGAGGTGATCCTACTTTATATTTACAAGTATGGATCTACAACAATTATGTTAAGAGAGCTATGATTGATGATGGAGCTACGTTAACATTGTCTCATCATTTTCATTATTGTAAAACTAGGTTATGGAGAAATGAATTGTTCTTCAACCAAAACACGTTGAGAGGTTATGATAGTCTTAAGGCTACTTCCATCGAAACTATAGTTCTCCCAATCACTCTTGGACCCAAGACTATTTTGATTGAGTTTTATATTATAGATAAGGAAACTAACTATAATATGATTCTTGGAAGACCTTGGATTCATAGGATGAAGGTTATTCCCTCTACGTTGTTCCAAGAATTTTGTTTCCTTCATACGGGAAGGTCTTTGTGGCCCAAGGTGATCCAAAACCTTTTGACATTCATCTAGCCAACCTTAAGAAGAAACTTGGGGTTCATTTAGAGTTTGAGTTCCAACAAAACCAACTTGTTGAATAGGCCTCTTCCTTCAGGGGGACTTGTTCCCATGACCAACCTTTTTCTGAAAATGGAGATAGAGCCACCTAAATTAATTAAAGGTGTGGATGTTAATGAAAATAAAGTCATTGTAGTAGAATTTGTTTCAAAAAAACTACAAAGATTTGTGAAACTCTTAGAGAATGATCTATTGATTATTTTCCCTTCGATTCTTTGGGCATTGGTCATGCTCTTAGGATAGCCTCTCTCCCTGTAGATGGATTTGGAGAGGTGTGCATGGTTGAGGTTTTAGAATTCCAAGGAAGAGAGTTCCAAAGAATGATGAAACATTTATCTTCCTTGATAACTAATGGACTCTTAACTATGACGGAGAAGTGTCACTTTAGCATGGGGAAGGGGTGATTCTTACTTCTCCAGAGGGAAGAGTCATGCCTTTTTCCTTTAAGTTGAACTTTGAGTGTATGAAAAATGGAGCGAAGTATGAAGCTCTACTTCTTAGCCTTATTATATCCAAGAGGATGGATGTGCATAATGTGAGAGTCCTTGGTGACTCGCAACTCATTACAAACCAAGTCTCAAAGGTTTACGAGACTAGAGTCGAACACTTCTAACTTTACAAGTCTATCATTGTGCAAAATTTGTAAATATTTTGATTTCATCTCCATAGAGACATTCCTTTCTGAGAAAAAATCAATTTCTGATTCTATGGCCACTTCTTCCTCTTGGTTTTTTCCTAGTGAAGTTTTAGAGGAAACAGAGTTTACCGTCTTGGTCTGATTTGAACCCTTAGTTCGTAATATATCTAACAATTTATCTTAGCATACGTAGAGACTGAGAATGAACTTGTTGCGTTAGACTTCACAAATAATGACGAGGTGATCTTAGGGTACCTCCATGCATATACCGACCTTCATCTCATGCACCATAAGAAGGGATTTTCCCTTATTCCTCACCCTTCTTCCTATTTTGGAGATAGAACGATGGACCCTTCCTCATCAAAAGACTTTGAAATCTATGAAGTCAAGGAAGAAGAACTAGAATTGCCTTCGTATCCTCCTGAATTTGAAGAGGGTAATGCTTCTTTAATCAAGGGACCATAGATATTAACATTGGAATGGAAGAAGAACCTAGAATCTTGAAGCTGGTTTCCTTATTACACCTAAGAGGTAGAAGCACACACTAACATGCTTAAAAACATTCCAAATCTTTTTCTTTTAGTTATAAGGACATGATGGTGTCTCTCCTAATGTGGTAGTTCACAACCTGGTTACTAAACCTAATGTGAAGCCTATGAAACTTGTGAAATAGAAATTGAGACCCATGAAGCCAAAGGTTGCTTTGATGGTCAAGGAGGAAGTAATGAAACTCCTTCAGGTAGGGTTTATCAAACTAGTGGACTACTCCATGTGGTTGTTGAACATCATCCTGGTCCTTAAAAATAATAGAAGATACGAATATGCATTGACTTCATAGATATTAACAAAGCCTACCCAAAGATGATTTCCCATTTCCTTCTATCGACATCATTGTTGATGCAATAATGGGTATGAGTTATTGTCTCTCATGGATGAATTTTCTGGATATAACCAGATAAGGATCTTTGAGGAGGATCAAACTAAGACTACATTCACTACTCCTTGGGGAACCTTCTATTACGTCATCATGCCTTTCATTTTAAGAATGCCGAGCCACGTATCAACGGGCCATGATGTATATCTTCCATGATCTCATCCATAAGATTGTGGAGACATATGTTGATGACTCTATAAAAATCTAAGAAACAGGGTGATCATCCCAAAGTTCTTTGTATTATTCTCTCACAGTTAATTGAATACGGTGTAACCCTAAATCCAGAAAAGTGTGTTTTCAGAGTTATAAGTGGTAATTTTTTGGGTTATATCATCTCATCTTGAGGGCATTGACGTAGATCCTGTGAAGATTCGAGCAATCTTTGAAATGACCCCACCATGGATGAGTCAATCATCAGATTTTCTTAGGTAAGCTTGGGGCAATTCATAGATTTTCCCCGATTTGACATATGTCATTCACCCTATTAATGACTTTGCTAAAGAAGGATTGTTCTAAGGAGTGGACCAATGAATGTCACAACGTGTTTGTTTGAGTCGGTTAAGTGTTTTCTCATGTCTCCACCTACGCTCATGCCACCCAAGGTTGATCATCCTCTAATATTATATTCTCAAGCTACTGATGTCTTGATAGCGTGCATGTTGGCACAAGAGGATGATGATGGTCACGAATGGGCCATCTACTTCATTAGTTACACTCTCCTTGATTATGAAATGAGGTATACTCAAGTGGAGAAAGAGTGTTTGGATATCGTATTTGCAACTAAGAGGTTAAGACACTACATGTTTAACCAAGAAACACATGTAATTTTTAAATAAGAGCAATTCAGACATTCATTACTCAAACAGCCTTGTCCAAGAAGGTTGGCAGATTCATCACATTAATAGGCAAGTTTGAACTCACTTTCAATCAAAATTCCTTCAAAGGACAAATCATCATTGATTGGTTTGTGGATAACCCTATAGATTGTAGATAGATAGTTGATTTAGATTTCATTGATGAATGTGTGTTTTATATAGAGGAAATACCCGCCATTTCCTCTTTTTCATGGTATATGGACATTATAAATCACATAATAGATCGAAAGTATCCTGAAGGATACAATTCATAACAGAGGCGAAGGTTGTGTATCATAGCCACAAAGTATGTAATTATAGAGGAAGTGCTCTATCGCAAAGCCTTTAATGACATGCTTTTAAGATGTGTTGAAGAACAAAAGAAGTGGAAAAGGTTCTCTTTGAAGCCCATAGTGGAGTTCTATGGTGGTCACTTTGATGACACTTGACCATTCGTAAGATTCACCGAATGGGATATTATTGGCCCACATTAAAACATGATGTTGTTGAATGCATGTGTAGGTGCCAAAAATGCCAAGAGTTCTCACACACCACACATATTCCTGCTACAGGATCTATAGCCGATTATTACACCATGGCCATTCTCTACTTGGGGGCTCAATCTAATAGGGAAATTCTCTCCCTCATCGTCGATGGCCATAACTTCATCATCACGGCCACAAAGTATTTCACAAAATGGGTTGAGGTCATGCCTCTTACTATAGTATTGGATCAACAATCGTCAAATTTATCTTAAACCAAATCATTTATAGGTATGGTATCCCACAAGTCATTATCTCAGATAATGACACACCTTTTAAGAATGAAGAGGTGTATGAATTATGTGCACAATTTAAGATATCCCATCACACAACCTCTTTATACTATCCTCGGGATAATGGACAGGTTGAGGCTATAAACAAGATGTTAAAGTCCATTCTCCTTAAGATGGTTAAGGAGAACAAAAGAGATTGGCACTTAAAGTTATTTCCAACCTTGTGGGCCTATAGAACGTTGGTGCGAACACCTATGGGGGAAACCCCTTTTCTTTAGTTTTTGGTGCCGAAGTGGTCTTACCACTCGAGGTAGAACTACCAGTCTTCTTATGTGCTCTATAAAGTATCTTGACAAAGATGTGTACCGAGAAATGTGATTGGATAACTTAGAAGGCATGGATGAAAGGTGGATCAAAGCCAAACAACATCATCGGGTCTATGTTGATGATATATGTCGTTAATACAATAAGAAATTTTATGAATGAGAAATTCGGTAGGAGACATGGTATTGAGAATTGACAACCGGATTGATAAAAGGTCGGTGAAGGAAGGAAATTTAGACCAAAATGGTTAGGCTCGTACCAAGTAATGGAAGACTATAAGAATGGTGTGTACCATCTGTGTACCTTAGAGGGTGAAGAATTTAGTGAATTAGTTAATTCACTTCACCTTAAATGCTTCTATGCATAATCACTTGCATTTCCATACTATACATTATTACATCCATACTATTTGTCATTTGCATTATCATCTTGTGAAATTGTAAACTGGAAACTTACTTTTCAAGCAATTTTAAGACTTTCAAATATTGGCAAAACATTCAATCATATCTCTTCAAGTATCCATTTTATCATCTCCAAATTATCTAATCTCTTCATCATTTCAGTTCTTAAGACAAAATTTTGACATTGATCCTACTAAGACTTACACACTCAGTTCTATTCATGGTTTCTTCCGATTCAGGTGTCTTTTCCCATGGTTTCCTCTAGAATATTCTTGATGTCACATCTCTCCCTAAAAATATCTCTCATGATAGAAACATTCTAAAATTTCACCCAGCCTTTGTCCGCTATCTCAACCTTCGGTGGTGAGCCCTCACATCCTATTGGTTACGTGGGGTTGAGACTAGGGCAAAGGCTCCTTCCCAAGAGAAAAATCCAAAATCTAAAGCAAAAAAGACAAATAAATGATAAATATAAAAATATTTCATTTACAAATAAAACTACACTTCTCGGCCCTACCAATCTTCGGTGATGAGCCCATGCTTCCTACTAGTAGCATGAGGTTGGGAAAGGAGGGAAGTGCCCTTACTCACCTATGTATTGTCCTCAGTGATGAGCCCATGCTTCTTACTAGTAGCATGGGGCAAGACGTAGGGGTTCATATTAATAAATCAAAAAGTTGCAAATAAATTAAGAAATAAAAAGTGTTTTGAAATCTAAAATCCCAAGAAAATGAGCTAGATGTGTATGTTACAAGAGAGTCATTCCTAAAAACCAATTTTTTCAATTAAAATGCCATCTACGGATCTAAGTCTAGTCAAACTTGCAAGCAAAATGCATTTTGAACTGGTTAGTTGACCTTGCTTAGGATTAAGTTGTAGGTTTCTAATTGGATCTTTGTCAAAATCTTGTCTTCTGGTCATCATCTTCATTCTTCAAATCATACAACTCATGTCATTCTTAGATCTCGGTGATGATCTCTCGTATCTTACTAGTTGCGTGGAGTTAAGAATTGAGTGATTTCATCTTTTATCATGTCACATTCATCACATTTTTCCAATAAGACGGAAATGTTATACTTTTCTTGAAAATCAAATCATCTAAGCTATAACTTGTTATCATATGCATAATCATATACAAAATCATTAACATTGTAAGAGTCCTTTTTCAATAATAAGGAAAATACTCACTTTTGTATCTTAGGAATATGGAAGGCATCCAATTTAGCACTTATCCTCATACCATTACTACTTCACATGTTCCATTTATGCCTTGCATGCCTCTTAATCTTTGGTAGAAAATTTTCACTCTCCATTTCATTACCCTATGATGCACTCTTGTGTTATGGTTCACACTTGATTGTTGATGGCATATTACATTCATGAACCCATCCTTTCACACCTCATGCTTTTTGTTTCATGTCATATCTTTTCTAGCATCTTCTTACACATGACAAACCCATTCCCCGATGACGTACTCTTGTTCTATGGTTCATTCTTAATTGTTGAGGGGCATTTATAAATGAACCTCATTCTCACACTCGGCGCAATCACTCATCTTCCCCCTCTTCATCTTAATCACACATGATTACAACCATTATTTTACATTCTCTCATCATACAAATACCAACGCAACATCATTCTATTCCCTTATATTGTCTAAATTAACATTATTCATTCACATTATCTATTATATTACATCACATACATCTATTTCTATTCATCACATATTATGTTCTTCATTCTCATTCAAATACAAATCCTATTCTAATCATTACTTATCTATTTCTTTCCACATCATCATGCATTTCCAATCAATGCAACCATTTCAACATTATGTATATAATCTATCAAATTACACAATGCATAAATCATAATCATCAAATAACATATAATGCATATTAACAAATGCAACAACATAATCCATGTACTCATATATCATCCAAAATCATACATTTCAAAATGCAATCATTAGAGGGAAGCCCCATGCATCACTACATCATATCCAACACATCATACATCATTATCGCTATTTCCATATATAATCACGGGAGCTCTAGAACTAGAGGCTTTTTCGCTCACTCTACATCATTGACCTCAGTATCTATATCTCTCTAACTAGCTCCATAACACAACAATCTCAACCGTCTACTCTACAAATCGTCCCTATAGCTCAATATATCTAGCAAAAACATCTTGAGTTAGGTCTCATCCTCCTATGTCCTATCTCACATGCTCCACCTCTCCATGGGCCTCATCACGCTCGCTCAATAACAATGTGCATGTAGCCACTAGTATAGCCACTAGCTTAAACAAATGGGCATGCTTACCTTACAATAGGATCCACATGCTCTAGCATCCACCCTCCCACGAGCACATCTAGGGGCAAGTTTTACGCATCAATGTGTGTATCGATGAATCTACAATCAATGACCAATAGGCATCACTGCAATCACCAAAAACCAACATTAGTTATTACACACATTTGTAATATCTAATTACCAAACAAAACTAACAAATTGTAATGAAAAGTACTTATGTTTGGCTCATACCACTACTACATCATTTAACTTGGGGGAAAGTACATGGCCCCTACCTCTTCCTACTTCTATCCCACTAGCCGCATCCACCACTACTAGAAATAACAACACCCATCGATGTGTTACCCACCACTCTCTATATACCTAGGTGTTCCCCCGCATCATCAACTTGTATAAGCTAGATAACACATCTTCCTCATCTAGAACAAGATGCATTAGTTGTGATCCTATCACACTCGACCTCGCTCCTGGTCATCTTTCCACTCTAGTAGATCTCAACTATATATATGGATCCAATGGCACATATTGGGCTATGTCAAACTATTTGGATACTCGAGCACCCTTGAAAAAAATCAGTCATCCTTGCGAAACAATCCTCTAACCCCATGGTGTGTCGTATGCACCGTAACTCCACATCATCCTCCATGCATCTACTATAATCTCTATACGGTCTCCAAAAAATGGCCCTAGGTAAATCTCATCTAACATCAACACATATGCAGTCATGCTCATCCTCCTACCACAACTGCCTAGCCATTTTATTGTAAATTTCTCAAGTCAAGCCCAATTGGCCCGTGGCCCACTTGGCGGCGTCAATATCACAATATGCTCGAGATGCCCACACATGCAACAATGTAGTAGCTCTTAGTCCACCTCCATAATCCTCCTACGTAAATCTATACAAATCTCTATACAAGTGGGCCAATACACACCACGCCCATACATACCTTGTCTCATCCTCCTCTATCCTCGATACTAATATCATGCATCTTATACATTATCCTAACTTTGTCACCCGCCAGCGACATGCGAGGATGATAATCCAAGTGACCTTCCTGCACTGACCTCCCGAGGTCATGCCGAGATAGCCGGTGGTTTGAAATGTGGGTGACTTAGATGAAGTCACAGTGGGATTATGGTCAGTTTTCTATGATAGAAAAGCTACAAGCGAGGATGAGAATTGGCAAGCAACTTTCTTATGACTAACCATGGGAGGATCAAAGTGACTAAGATCCATCCTGCAGTAAAAATGACAAAGGGGAGATTTAGAGGCTATGAGCGGGTAGCATAAATTCCCTAGTGGTTTATCCTCCTAACTAGAATTTAAGCGTTTAATCTAGTTATGAAGTCTCCAAATTAACTTAAACTGAAAATAACAATTTATACTACTATTGAAAAGGAAACTAATCTAAACAAAATATATGATCATTATAATTATAAGTAACAATTAAAGTACTTTATACTAAAACTAAACAAGCGAGATAACTTCATGTGGTTATTCACTTGTGCAGAATGTGAATCAAATAAAAATACACTAATTAACTTAATTGAAAACCTTCAATCCTACCTCAAGTGAGGAACAAATCATAGTTTCTCAAAACTATTATTCCCCAAACTTCTCAATATTGAAAGCAGCTTAACTGAAATAAAATGATTCACTACTCTATTTGATAATAACTAAATTTAAACTGGAGTTTACCGAGTAGAGGCAAATCATTTGTTGTAGCTTGTCCCCTCGAGTGATCTCTTCGTTCTTGCATGTTCACGTGAATCTAAAAGAGTAGGAGTATAACAACATCGGCAAGGGAAGGCAATGGGATGACAATTACTTTGAAGTAAAAATGGCACAAAGCACAAGTAGGAGAGGGATGGCAAAGTGAATCGCTTGGCCTATCCGATTCCTAGCAAGGTTGTTGCATGATAAAACAAATGATAAACAACAGTACTCAAACAATGAATAATAAAGCAGCTTCTAGAAATACAACGAAGTACAAGTAGGAGAGGGATGGCACAAGAGAACAGAGCTTGGCCTCTACGATTCCTAAAGGATCGTTGTCGATGTACAATGAGGCATAACTAAATACTCGAATTCTAATCCATCTAAAGATAAAATGGTTCATAAAATAAATCTAGACTCTATTGAAGACTAAAGCTCAAGAATGAAGACTCCTAGGACCAAAGAACCAAGACCATTTACTTGAAACAAGATGCCATTTCATGACTAGAAGGCAAGTTCAAATTGAACTCTCCCACCATTAAACAAAGATAAATCACTGCTTTGTAGTCGGCAAAAACATAAATCAAGCTTTAGTGGTTGAGAAATGCGAGTGAAAATTGAATTTTCACGCTTAACGCGATCGTCGGAACATTCTCGAAAGCGTATGTGACCGATCGCCTGGCAGGCGACGACAATGCAAGGTGGCGGTTACAGGGACCGCCGCCCTAGCTTTACAGACCGCCGCCTAGCTTGGGTGATTATGGAGGCGGTCTTGTAAATAACAACAAAACAAAAGGAAAAAGAGAGAAAAGGCTAGGACAAAACATGTAGAGGCTGACAAGGATTTTTGGGATGCAAATGTATACTCAAAGCTTTGGATTCTCGAACACCTTGCGAAGAGATCTTAATCATCATTGGGGCACTTGTAACATCTTTCCTGGTGCGTATATATTTTGGGTACGTATACTCACCCTTCATTTCCACCAATGATGCTAGAATCATCAAAAAAAATTCCACAATAGTGGAACAATGGATCTCAATATCGCATCTAAACTAATATGAGTCTCTTCTTGTACTCATGTGCCTATGAAATATTGCCTCGCTTCCCTCATCTAACTATGGGCATCCACTATAGTCATCACATGTACTCTCTCTCCTATAATAGGCAACCGTAATATCTATATATCCTCTAGTGTCACTGTCATCTCACCTATCGACAACAAGAATATATAATTATCTTACCACCATCACATGCAAAAAGTCTGTCAACATCGGTATATTATGGGGTATCTCCTCCAATCGAGCAATGTGTTTGCAGGATGACACAACCCAATATATCCTCTCTACGCCTCGACAAGCCCAAAGTAAGCAATGTACTCAAGTGATGACCTGAACAAAAATATCTAGAGTATATATCCCTCTACACAACATAACACAACAAAGAAATCCTTGTATTAGCACATCATACAACTTATCATAGCCAAAAATTAATCAAAATTTATGCATTTTACAACACAAAGGCCCACAAAACTCGCTCTCACATGCCGGTTCGGAGCAGTCACGGAGTCCAACAATAGGTCACTAGTGTTTGCAAATGGGTGCTAATGTCCCCAGGGGCAAAACACCCTAGCCACTTCTTTTAAGTCAATAATGAAGAAAAATACAAAAACACAAATGTTACTAAAATTGATAAAAATAGACATATTTGACAAAATTTTCCAAAAATAATCACACTTACCAACTCCTCGGTTGTCTATGAAGCCACGACTGCCACTACCCTCTCAAATCTAGTCAAACTCATTGCTCTAACGCATGGCATCCTCACATATTGGATCTCTAATTTTCAACCGCTTCTCTCGTAAAAATTAAATTACAATCCACCTTTTCACTCTTACTATATATAGTAATGCCACTTTTTCATATATTATAATTACTATTTACATCCATCCTTATAACTAATATGCGGTACACATTATCTTGAGCCTCGTAACCTCATTTGTTTCGTCATTTACACCATACGAATCATAATTTCCTCTAGCACCATATCATACACATTTTAATAATTCATATTCACCTTTGGCACATGTAGCAATCAATATCTACTCATACTTCAGCAACACTATCTCATGTTATTTGGCATTTACTATTACAACATATTATACGTTTTGCTTTCAGATTAGTGCTCATTTCTCCACCCTTCACCCTTTTTCCAAAAAGGGGGCATACAATTGGGATCATCCCATAATCCCTCTCATGGATACAATACAATCAATCGATACTCCTAGCACATTACTATCACACTTGTTTTGATCTCATTCAAACAAAGGAACAATAATTTTATACTACAATCAATACTTTCTACTATTTCAAATCTATTCCCCCAAATGACCTAATCTAGGGGAAAATTAAAAACCTCTCTGTGAGTAATCTCCTAAATACATATTATTTCAAACAATCTTCTATCACTCAAATAAAATCAATCAATCGATACAATAAGCACATTTACTATATCTCCCAAATGACCTAACTTGGGAGTTACATTACATTATTATCGCTTCCATATGACCTAACTTGGAAGCCATCTAGCACACTATTCAAATTAGAACACTCATTACCATAAAGTGGGGGAAATGAGATGTCATTTCCTTTCCTATATTGCTCCTATATGGTTTCTTCAATCGGAACAAATAATTTTTCAATCAAAACTAATTGGAATTAAATCGAGCTAAATTTAGTCTCTATCCATCTCGCAATGGTTAGAATTTTTTGGGATGTAGTCATGGAAGGAGAGTAAAACTAGAGATCTCTCCCCAACACTCTTCCTCTAGTGGTAGGACGCCCAAATACTCCCATTTTCAAACAAATCATTTTGGGAATTGATCACTCCCCACCTCTTCAATATCCTTTGGCAATAATTCAAAATCTCCAAAAATATCCAAATCATTTCAACTATCTTTCCAAGTACTCCTTTCGACAATTTTCTATCACCACTTTTGCCACATGGGTAAAAAAGTTGATTCATGGTTCGCCATGCTACAAGTTTCAACATTCTATACGCACTTCACAACATGGCTTCTCCGGACTCTATATAGGTATGTTCCTTACTTCTACTTGAATTTCATTCAAATAGCATATGGGGAAAATGTAGACAAAAAATCATGCACATACTACTATTTTACTATGTCATCAAGTATGTTGTTATATGCATGGATCTTAAGTAAGAAAAGTATTCACTGGTGACACAATCCTTTGTCCATCCACTTGTTTTGATTGTTTTTATTGTCTTTCTCTCTCACATTTGTCATGTCTATACACCTAGTCCTGGTCAGGTCACAGGGATCCCTATTTTTGGTCTTTTCACATTTGTCATCATTTATCCTAGGACACTAGCGCCCATTCTGGACACTCAGTACCTAGGCACTTCAGTCCATTCTGGTTGCTTCTATCCTCTTTTTTTCTTTTTACACTTTTTGACATTTTTTATCAGCCTTATTAGTTTTCTTATCCCTATCCCAAGCTCATAGTCAACCTTTTGTGTCACTAGTGTCGAAATTAAAACAAGATATTCATATATATACACAACATACACTCTATTATTATGGTTGGCAATTCTAAGGCAATCACATCTACATACTATCACTATCATCAAAGGGACTGCATTTTTGGGCTACATGCACTACATAGGAAGGGGAAGTTCCAAATTCCATATCATGCATTTACATCAAATCTAGCTATATCATGTTTATCTTGGTGTCATTGGCACGAGGGTAACTAAGGACACTATTCCACACACAAGCATAAAGAACTACATGGATTCTAGAATGTAGTTCAATGCTCGATCATAAGTTCACTCATCGGGTGACCTTCAAGGTCGAGTCCGACTTCACATATTACATTTTTCATTCTGATTTGATGTTTTTACGAGCTTATGGAGGTAGCTAGGTTTTTTTATAAACCGTAGTGACATAAAAGAGAGAAAATCTGAGATTCGCATAGTCACCAAGGTGCTAGGAATAGTCATCGCTTCCTAAGTGCCTGTGCCCGACATCATTCTCAAGTCTCGTAATTCACATGGAGAATTTTCAACACTCACGTCCATCATGTCCAACATTTTACACTACCCATATCAGTCCCAGATTACGCATGATTTAGCTATGTTATTTACCTCTCCTATTTACTTATAATTTTGCATCGCTTAAGTACTTAACATTTGCATATTTATTATTTTTGGTCATATAGTTTCGCACAATTAGATTTAATTAAGTTTTTTTAATCACATAGATCAAAAAAATAGTACAAATAAAAGTGATGTGAACTCCCAATCCAAGATCCAATTTACCTCCACGAGGGAGAAATGAGTTATGATCTATAAATGGAATGTAAGTCCTATATGATGCACTCGACATACACTAATGTGTATGAAAGATTCTATGATAGAATCTATCATACCTCCTAATGACACCTAAGACTTATGATCTCACCTAAGTGAGATGACTCACTAAGAGAGGTAAACAATCCCGAGATGACAAGGCAAATACCTCACACCAACAATGACAACCTTATATGGTATTTTATTGTGTTGAAGCTTCTCTACGTAGATGTTAGAAGAGATATACAGATGGATTGGTCACACACCACCATTCCGGTCAATGGTAAGATGAAGAAACTCCTCCCATTAAATACATTGTTCAAAGACCAGATTACCTAAGGGAGGATATCCTCTTTCAAGCTTTAAGGTATTAGAACTTTTTCATAGCCTCAAAGGAAAATGTTGAGCTGCCCATGTTGGAGGAGGAGTATTTAGGTATGATGGAGCTGGTCGAAAGCATCGTTGTGATTTGATGGAATCATAATTTGAAAGCATGTACCTCCCACTAGATGTGAACATGAACATAATTTATCTAGATATGGTTGACTATAAGTGTACCAAAATAATTCAAATAAAAAAAGTACCATTAAAAGAAGAGTGACCAAAGTGGCTAGGTTGGCCCATAATATATGGGCATTGTGACCCTTCCTAGACAAGATGGTCCCAAATACATTCTGCAAGTAATCTAAAAGTTCATATTGTAATATGTGAGGGTATATCCTAATTTTATGGATTAATATGACCATTATGTGAATAAATAGGTTGTATGTGCAAGCAAGAATGAGTGATATATAGCTAGGGATAGCATAATTGGTCAAATTGAGAAAGTTTGGGCTAGTGCAAGAGTGTTGTACAATTTTTGTTGTTACAAGACATGAATTACCAAAATGAGTGTCTATAATTTATCGAAACAATAATCAAACCATCAAAATGAAATTTAATCACTTATTAAAAATTCACAACTTGTTATTTCTTGTTATATTACTTTTCTTCGGTAAGATCAATATATATAGTATTTTAAAAACACCTTTCCAAAATAGTCTCCACAAAATAATGGAAATATAAATACATGAAAAGTAACAAAACCCTCCATATCCACATAGTAATATGCATTTTCTTTCACACCCATTTCAAAGGAACTAGAGAAAATATTTTTTTCCCTCCCTCATTCACACACCAATATTTATATTATTTCACACCCATTGCATACTAAAAATGACATACACAAATATTGGATTCTACTAGGACAAACAAAATTACGTTTAACAATAAAACAATGTAGATTTTTTACACCCTCTTCACGAGATAAGACAAGGAGGGAAAAAATAAATGAAGGAAGGTTGTTTGATGAATTACGTACAAAAAAAAAGAAATGATATTAGAAGAGCTAATAAAAACCACAAATTTCATTCCTGATTTTCACCTATTTAAAATAATGGAAATCCAAATACATATAAATAAACCAAGCCACCGCCATCCACTACGAAGGCCATCTAAATGAATGCATCGCAACATAATACCACAAAAATATCAAAAGGTACAAGATGAAACACATTCACATTAAAAAATATACCTTGTTAGATCATATTAATTAACTCCCATAATATGTGCATTGTTGACTTCATATCTCCATCAACTCGCCTCTCCCCAAAACCATTTGTACAAAGTTTTTCAGCTAGTTTTGCAACATCAAACACAAACACGCACACCTCAAAGATAACACCAACCTTGACCATATTATACCACCTTAATTAAAGGTCTTCAAAACTCTACACAAAACTCTCTATTAAAAATCACTATTTTTGCATTATAATTATATAAAACTGTATTATTGCAAAAATAAAAACTATAGTCTCACAAAATAAAATCTCACATTTCTATTGGTCAATATTTTTAAAAAATTAAAATTTGGGCTCACGTGGTTAGAAAATTGATCCTCGACCGATCACCTTTCAAAAAAATATATTTAAAATAAAAATGTATTTATCAAAACTATAGTCTTAACCATCGAAATCAAATATGATTGGTTGTTGAAGAAAGCTGCAACATGCCATTTGTTGCTATATTAATTGCTTTAATAATATAATAAATAAAGATAGAAAGAAAAAAGATGAATAAATACAACCATGTTTAGTCGTTGTAGAGATTATCCTTGGAGGAAAGGTATTGGGATGGGGCCCATAGTAAAGGGCAAAAATATAATCATTATTATTTAAACACACAAACACGATGGATGTAAGGTCCCAAATTCTGGTGAATATAATAAAAAATTTCTTGGAATGGAAGGACTGAAAGTTGCGTAAGGGACATGGAGGAGTTAAAATGCTAATCAACAAAATACAATGTGAAATTATAAAAATGGAGAAAGAAAATCCAAATAGCAACACGTTGTTGAAGATAATGGAAAATAGGTTAACAATTAAAAATGTTTCTTACCACTTTGTACCGAAAGGATCTAAAACATATAATAAGAGGAAGTTAGATTGTGAATATTTGTACACATTTCTAAAAATTTATATTTCAACGTTTAACACCTTAGGGGAAGTCTTGATAATAGAGGAATTCAATGTGCACACAACTAAAGACCGAGCACTTACTTTGAGAAATGAGAGTGGAATAAGAAGCAATCCATTATAGCTATAAGAAGAATAAAAATAGCTTTGGGAAGGAAATAACACAAGATGAAATAAGAGGATGAAGATAATCAATCCGATAAACTAATAAACAAGAAGCTATATTGAATAGAATATTCAAGATAATCAAAGAAAACAAATGACAAAACACAAGATTTAACTTGGGAAACCCTTTGGGAAAAACCCAGCACATAGTAAATTCTCTCCTTATTGCATTAACTTAACCATTTACAATACAATAATGTACTTCCAAGTTTTGTTTTACCCTACTGCATCTCTAGCTATTTGTAAGCAAAACAGTAAGAAACCGTCAAAGCGGTTTTACAATACAATGGGTACCAAAACCATGGGCTAATAAACACCCATAATAGTTCCCCATAATTCATGGATTATGACACCACCCATATATACGTATAGATAAAAATAGCATATCTATACTCCTGGACCCCTGCTAACGCTCGTGGAAGAGGTGTACAGTACTCTTGGGTATATAGTATACAAAATATACAACACATTCTAACATTCTCCCACTTGTTGTATACTTTGCAAAAGGGGGCTACACTGCCATATAGTCAACAGCTCAGGGCATTCAAGCCCATCAATTTTCTACACCAAGAAAATTTCTCAGCACTCACAACCTTAGTTAAAGAGTCAACAACATTATCCTTTAGTGTCCACCTTACTTAGTAGTATCTTCTTCTCCTCCACCATTTCTCTTACAAAATGGTATTGAACATCAATGTGTTTCGTTCTTGAATGATACTCAGGGTTCTTTGCTAGAAAAATTACACTTTGACTGTCACAATCAATCCTTACAACATTTTGAGTGAACCCAACAATGGAGATCAGTCACCAAAGCCAAACCGCTTCTTTACTTGCATGAGTAGTTGTCATGTACTCAACCTCTATGGTGGATATCGCAACACTTGCTTGACATTTACTCATCCAACTTACCACTCCACCAAACAAGTTGAACACATAACCACTGGTAGACCTACGCATATCCAAGTCTCCACCCTAGTTCGGAATCCACAAAACCATGTAGATCTAATGTTTTACTTTCATCAGTTTTCCTTGATAATAAATTGCATAATTAGATGTCCCACGCAGGTACCTAAAGATTATCTTTACCGCAGTCCAATGTTCCTTTCCAGGATTTGACATGAATCTTCTCACTACTCCCACTGCATGTGCAATATCAGGTCTAGTACAAACCATTGCATACATCAAACTACCAACTGCACTAGCATATGGTACCTAAGACATGTCCTCTATTTCTTCTTTAGTTTTAGGACATTGTTCAAAAGACAACTTTTGACCAACAGGAAAAGGAATACTTAGGTTTAATTTCATGCATTTGAAACCTTTGCAATATCACCTCAAGATACTTTCTTTGATTTAACACTAGTTTCCTATTTACACGATCTCTTTTTATTTCCATGCCCAAAATAAATTTTGCAACGCACTGAGATCCTTCATATCAAAATGAGATGAGAGTTGAGATTTAACATGACTGACCAATTTCTTACTATTACCAATTAACAACATGTCATCAACATACAATACAATGATAACATAATATTCACCTTCATGTTTAAAATAAACACAGGGTCAGCTTTACTTCTTTTGAGCCCAAGTCTCAACACATACCTATCAAATTTCTGGTTCCACATTCTTGGTGATTGCTTCAAGCCATATAATGAATTTTTTAGCCTACACACCAAATCTTCCTTTCCTTTGATCTTAAATCTTTCTGGTTGCATCATGTAGATTTCCTCCTCAAGATCACCATGCAAAAATGTTGTCTTAACATCCATCTACTCTATTTCCAGATTGAAAGCAACAACAATAGCTAAAAGAAATCTAATAGAATGTAACTTAGCAACAAGAGAAAATATCTCACCAAAATCGAGTCCCTCCACTTGAGAGAAACCCTTTGCCACAAGACAGCTTTATACTTTTCTATTTTCCCATCTGCATTATACTTCTTCTTAAACACCCATTTACAGACCAACTTGTTTTCTTCCAGGAGGTAATTTCACCAAGTCCCATGTATTATTCTTATATAAGGACTCCATTTCTTCCTCCATATCCTTTTTCCAAAACTTGCTTTCATTAGATCCAAAAGCCTCCTTCACAGTCTTGGGTTCATCATCAATGTAGATAAAAAGGACAAAATAGAAGTAGAATGGAAATCAGGAGGACTATACCTCTCAAGTTCCCTTCTCATCGATCTGATCTTCTTAAGATAGGATTTTCTGGTTCAACATCTTCTGGTTCCTCATCTACTTCATCTAAATCTTCCCCTTGTAACTCTCTTTGTGGTTCATCTTTTGTAGTCGCATCAAATTCAAACACAGATTCATCTTCCTCAATTTTAACATGATCTTCCTCTGGTTTTTCTTCTTTCTCTGGAATTTCCTTAAGCTCTCTAAAAATTACATTATGACTAAAAACAACCTTCTATGTTTCTAGATTCCAAAGCTTGTATCCTTTTACACCATTAGAGTATCTAATAAATATGCACTTAGCATATTTATTATCTAACTTGGTTCTTTTCTCTTTTGGAATATACATATAAGCAATACAACCAAATACACGTAAATGTCTAACAAAGGGTTTCTTACCAGTCCATGCTTCTTGTGGATTTTTCCTTCAAGTGCAGATGTCAGTGATCTATTAACCAAATAGCATGCAATTGCCACGCTTTTGCCCAATTTTCTATCCAAACTAGTACCACTGAGCATACTTCTACACTTATCCATCAATGTTTTGTTCATCCTTTCTACAACTCCATTCTGTTGTGGCGTATATGGAGTTGTCTTCGCCTTTCTATTCCACACTCTTTATAGAATTTCTCAAAGGCATTAGAGCAATATTCCCCACCATTGTCACTTCTCAAAACCTTTATCTTCCTTTCTGTTTGATTTTCCACAAGAGCCTTAAACTCTTTGAATTTATTGAAAACCTTAGACTTATTCTAAATAAAATATACCCAGGTCTTTCTTGAGAAATCATCTATGAAACTAACATAGAACATGGATTTTCCTAATGATGGAACTTTTACAGGTCCAAAAACATCACTATGTATCAAATGTAGAATTCCTTCTGATCTTGTAGCATTCATAGGAAAATTTACTCTAGTTTTCTTTCCAAACACACAATGCTCACAAAAATCAAAATCTAAAGGACACTCAGAAATTCCTTCAACCATACCTTTTACTTTTAAAGTATGAAGTCCTTTCTCTTTGATGTGTCCCATCCTTTGATGTCATAACATCGTCTTCATTACAACAGATGTAGGAGTTAGATCTGAAGCTTTCTTCTCCTCTAGAACCACAAAGCTATTGCACTCATCAGTAACAACGCTTTCCTCAAGCTTAAACAATGTTCCAGTACGGATGCCTCTTGCCAATACCATTGCACCCTGAACCATCTTGCAATTGTCTTTACTAAATGCTACCTGAACACCTACATCATTCATCTTACTTATAGATATTAGGTTTTTGGTCAAACCTAGAATGTGCAAAACACCTGGGAGGGTTTTAATCCTTCCATATTTAAACCTCATCTTGATTCTCCCACGACCAATGATCTTGCAGGTTGAGTTGTCTCCTAGATATACATCACCTCCATTACACTTTTCATATTCATAGAACCACTCCTTGTGTGGTGTCATATGAAAGGAGGCACTGAGTCAATCAACCATGCACTGTCACATGCATGCAAGCTAGAAGCCACCAAAAACAAATCTCCCGAGTCTTCATTAGAGGGTTTTGTATATGAAGATCCACCATCGTCAGAGGACTTACCCTTTTCTACCTTCTTAGATCTATAATCTTTCTTGAAATGCCTGTTTTACCACAGTTCCAACATTTCCTCTTATCTTTTTGTAGTCTTCAATTTACTTCTAGACTTTGACTGTCCTTGCCTCTTCTTGCTTTTCTCTTGGGTACGACCTCTTACATATAAGGCATCCTTGGATTGATAATCCTCAATGGATTTCCACCTCATTTCTTCTGATAGTAAGGCCACAACTACATCCTCAACTAATAATTTTTTCATAGTACTAGTAATAGCCATAACTAGATTATCCTAAGACTCGGGTAAAGAACACAAAAGAGTAATACACTTATCCTCTTCTTCCATTTTAATATCAACAAAAATCAACTGACTTACCATAGTATTAAAGACATTCAAATGTTCTGCAACAGAGTCTCCATCATTCATTCTCAATGAATATAGCTTCTTTCAGAGAAATAATTTGTTCACCAGAGACTTTGTCTAATAAAAAGTCCCCAACTTCTCCCATAATACCTGAGTGGATTTCTCATTTGACACATTCAAAAAACTGAATCTGATAGACACAATCTGATTAAACTCCTTGCCTTCCTATCGATCTTTTCCCAATCCTCTACCTTCATACCCATAGGCATGAATCCAGACACAACAATCCACTGATCTCTATCCACAAGAAGATATTCCATCTTGAGATTCCATAACTCAAAATGTTGGCCATTAAATTTTTCAATTTCATCCTTGTTCCCGTCATTTTCTTCTACTTGAAAAATTCACCCACAAAGCTCCCACTCAAAAAAAATTTATCACAGGTTTTAGAAACCCTAACTCTTCACATAAAATCTAAAACCTCACTCTGATACCAAATGAAGAGAATCAATCTGATAAACTAATAAACAAGAAGCTATAATGAACATAATATTCAAGATAATCAAAGAAAACAAATGACAAAACATAAGATTTAACTAGGAAAAACTTTCAGAAAAAACCCAGCACAATAACTTCTCTCCTTATTACATTAACTTAACCATTTACAATACAATAATGTACTTCTAAGTTCTACTTTACCCTACTACATCTCCAACTATTTGTAAGAAAAACAGTAAGAAACCATCAAAGCGGTTTTACAATACAATGGGTACCAAAACCATGGGCTAATAAACACCCATAATGGTTCCCCATAATTCATGGATTATGACACCACCCATATATATGTATAGATAAAAATAACATATCTATACTCCCGGAAAAATAGGGATTCTAAAAATTTCACTCGTGGAAGAGGTGTACAATACTCTGGGTATACAATATACAAAATATACAACACATTCTAATAGAGGAGTTACACACTATGGAGTGGAATTATTAGGGATACCTAATTTGTATGACATGGTTATATGTAATGGCATGGGAACATGGCCGAAATCATGGAGCATAACTTGTAAAACTTACAATGGAAAAAGTGTGGTGGACCATGTTATTCACTCACATTTAACTCTATCTTGATATTGATGGATAGGGACTTCCCTATAGAGCTAAAATCATATCACAATCTAATATATGTAAATTTGATGTAGATACTAGAAATCTACAACCCTCATCTTTGGCCAAATCATTAAACATATACATTATATCCCTCACATTTGTTTCGTTAAATAAATACATCACCTCCCATTTTTATTTAATTAATTAAACAATTAATTAAATATCTCATTCTTTAATCACATTTATCAAAATTAACTATCCTAAGTCTAATATTACATATTTCTAAACTACCCTAATCAATCTAAATTTATTTATTTCCTAAAAATCCATCTAAGACCATATCATAATCCACACTTAACTTCCTTATCTCGACGCATTTATCATAATCATTTATACACCTATCATTATCATTTATACACCTATTAAATCATTTACACACTCATAAAAATCATCTATACATCTATCTAAATCATACCTAAATTAGTATGATCTAACCCACTTTATCACCCTCCAAAACAAACAAAACATGTATACTAACAACCCAACACATCATCCCCCTCGAAATAAAAAAAAACCTCGATTTAGCAAATTGTTCCAACAATTTGCATCACAAGGCTCAAACAGACCGAAATCATTGGCGATTCAGGTAATCATCGGTGATTACTTAAGAGAGTTTTTCAGCCTCTCTTTGGGATTCTCCACTGACATTCACGAATTCTAACTCCTTGTCTGATTTCATAGCATCATCTGAGCAATCTGAGTGTTTGAGCTATTATCAGCAATATTCCCAACACACTTCAAGAACTTCAAATTCATCCCAGAGTCTTTGCAGTTCAACATCTCATTAGTCTAGTTGCATGCTTCATCAACTTCTGTATGATCTTTCATCAAGGTCTGAGGTTTCTCTTCACTTTTTTATCATAGTACAAGTAATTTATCAATTCATTCATCTATCATATATCATCTCTAATCCTTTTGCATGTCTGGAACATTAACTTAATCAGCCAAATACTTAATTTTAGTAGTATGTCACTATTTGCTAGAATCACCAAATGATTCGTGCAATCGCCATCGATTCCTATTATTTCAATATTTCTATCAGCTTTCATTTAATTTGTTTTATTAGTTATTCTAAATCTTTTATCTCTAGCATTCTACTTAGCATGGATTGTTTTAGATGGCAATAGGTGGCTTGAACCATGAGATTACCAAAGCATTCACTCTCTGCCAATAATTCATCACCTCTTTACTTTGGGAGCAAGACAAAATTTTACATGATCTAACCCTGTGTGCTATTCATTGTTCCTATTGGACCATTTAGACAACATTTTTGAGTTTACCCACAAAATCACAGTCAGTGTAAGAATATCTTGGTGTGCGTATTTTGAATATCAACGCATCTATATTGAGCTTGTTTGGCTTGAGTACGAAGCCAAGCATCAAGATCCACACTCTGAGCTCGAGATCGAGCCATAGTATTCTTTTTTCTCCCCTCATCTATTTTCAATCTGATTTGTAATAAACTTTTCATTTATCATCACATTATTTTGTATCAGTTATCGTATATCGCATATCATTTACAAATTCACATGATTTTTTAAAAGCGGATTGACACCATTGCAAGGAATCCCATTGACTTCCAGGGACTGACCTTTGCTAGGCAATCTTCCATATATCTTACTGATCATATTTTTATTTAGTGTTTGTGATTTTTAGGTTTTCTTCACAGGAGAAGAAATTGTACCAACCTTCCACATAGCACAACATCAAACATCATCAGTCAACATTCACGAGATCATTAAACCCCACGTCTTCCTAGGTCCGGTTTACTCTTACTTTCTTTCTTATTTAAGAATAATTTTGTACATTTTGGCACACCCGGTGGGACCAATTCCCTTATTTCATTGATTTAACCATTCAAAATATCATTTGTTTTTATTTTTTGGTTCTCTCAGTCGATAATCATTAGCGATTTGGTCGATTTCCTATGATCGGGTGAATTGTCATTGATTCATTATTCATTACGACGATTTGTCTAAATGCTTTTGCTTACTTTGGAGTTTTCCTTCTAGTCATTGTTTTATGGTCATTTCCTTGTTTTTTTATTAGGTAAAGATTGTAGATTCATGTTTTTGTTTCGTTTATTTATTGTCAAAATGTAAAAAAATCTTTTATTCATCTAGAATATCATATATTTTTTTATTATCTAGTTTTCTATTTAGTAATCGCCAATGATTTGGGCAATCGTCAACAATTCTTGTAATCACCGATGATTCCTTTGAATTCTTTTGACTACTTAATAGTCAACCTCCTAATCTTTGTTTTTCTTGTCTTTGTTTCCGCTAGCCTATTTTGTAGGTTGTTGTCTCTGGAGATTCCACTTCTGGATTGCTGGATTGCTTGTGCTTATAAAATTACAAAAAATAGTTAAATTTTGTAAAGGAAGTGTTTATCACAAAGTGAGTCCTAAGACCTTATTTTGCGTTCAATATTTCATTATTTGTCTATTTTCTCTCATCAAAAATAACATTTAGTTTTGGGTAATAAAACGAACCACATTTTTCTTGATCACATATTTTAATTAGGGAAGGTTAATTGATTGCATTCACTTTATTTTCCCCACACATAACCAAATCACTTAAAAACATCAAAAATGAATTAAAAATATTCCCACCCAAGTGATAACTATTGGGATTTCATCACCCAATAGGAAACCGACTTGGTGTTTTCACCGAGTACAAACACATGTCTATTGGTATATTGGCAAAACACCAATCACCCTTATCACTATGGGACCATGAAGTGAGGGGGTAGACCCCAATACCATGCCCATGTCGGCAACAGTACAAGATGAGTTGTGCCTCAAGTACCTTTGGGTATATCGAGGACTCTTCCCATAAACATACCTGAAACCAACCATAGATTGCCATTTCCTAGGACCCATCAACCATTTTTTACATTTCACTTTTCTTAATTAAATTAAGATAATCTAAAAATTGTTTGGTTTGTTTTTCTTGTTGTTTGTAATCAACCCACTTAGTTAATTTTTAAAGTGATTGTGTGTTTTTTCACTATGGTACTTACTAGACAACAAGCTCGTAATCAAACTTCGAAACATGTCTACATAATTACCTGAACCATTATCTACACCATTACAACAACATATCCCATTATCTATTCCATTGTCTACACCATTGCCTACACCTTTATCCACTTTCATATCTACACCATTACCTACCACATTCTCTACACCATTACAAAAGCAAAATCCATTCCATCAACCAATCACATCCACTCCTCTTACTGATGATCAATGAGATTGGAATGAAATATAGGAGAAATATAATGAAGAAATGTGATAGCATCTCTTACATTCTGCACGTCAATTTCATAGTCAAATCTTCCATGGATCTGAAAAAGAAGAAACTGAACAACCATATTCTCCTAGCTCTCAATCAAAATCATCTGAACCTCCTTTCTTTGATAGAGGGAACCCTATTTTTGAATAGATGTTAGATTCAAATCCAGCTTGCCTAAATTATTATCTTGCAGCTAGGGGTGTCCAACTTCAACCATTTGTATCCAAACCACACACTCCTCACCCTTCGTCTACCATTGCACAACTCATTGATTTAAACCAACAACCCATTATTCAACAAATACATTCATATCCACCCATAGGTCAATCTGAAACATCAAATGTCAAATCTTCCATTTCCATAATTCAATTTGAAACATCAAATATTGAGTCTTCCATTCCTATCATTCAACCCAAAATATCCAATGTTGTGTCTTTCGTTCCTATTTTTAGTCTTCATATGATCTCTTCTCAAGACACAACTACCTAACAACCCACATCTTCACCTGAGCCTTCTATTGGTTCCACATCTCCCCTAAGTAATACCAAGTGCTTCCTCATCTACCCTCTCGACATCTTCCACCGTCCAAACACCACCAACAAGTTATATTGTTGCTTTTATCACTGTATCTCAGTCACCATGCTCTCAACTGATCAGTAATCTCGTTCAAAACATCACAATGTCCATTCCTGCATCCATTCCTTTAATTAACACTAGTGTTATCGCCACCATTCATTTGGTTTCAATCCAATCCTCTTATACCCTTTGTCTCAAAACATATTCCATTACCATCATAGCCATTAATTTCCATACCACAATCTATTCCTATTCAAAACATCATGTTGGTGTGTGGGATCCTATATGTCCTCCACACACATATAGAGGGTCATCTCACAAGGGTTAGGTTTAGGGTTAGGTTTAGGGTTTACTTGTGTGTCATGCACTAGTGTTACTCAGCACCCTATATGTATCCCTTCATTTGACATTTATGAGTATGCCAAGACACTTTGTTGTCTTTCTCTATGTGCAAGCTTTGTTCTGTTATGTAAGTTATTCCATTGATTGATCGATTCCTCCTTGTGATTACGTTGGAGCTATTACGTTTCCTTTAGAGTGCAACTTCATCGTGGTGCACAGTTTTCGATATGATTCTTGCTAACTCTTTCATGGTATCAGAGCTAAGATCGGGTAAATGTGCATTCGTCATCTAAGTTACGATTACTCTTGGTTTCATTATTTTTACTCCTCGTGTAAGTTTTTTTATCATTAGAATTTGGAAATTTATTGCTAACATTCTTAACAAGTTGTTCTTGGAAATTTTTGGTTTTTGTGTTCTTCATGCATGTGCGCGATCTCCTCAAGTTTTCAAGGGTTTCTGAATAAATTTAGTTAGCTACTGACTACTTTTGGAGATCAATTAAAAATGGAGTTTTTTTTTCTAGTTTTTAATTTTTATTAAACTAGAATTTTTTTAGATCTCTATCTTTCGGTCTCTCTTATATGTTTGCATGTTGGTTTTGCAGAGATTCAAGTTCAAATTTTTGGTTGAAGTTTGGTATTTTTGGTGCACTTGCTCCTCTTCGAGCTCCCCTGGCTCATGCATAACCTGTTTTCAACTCACCCGAGTCTCCTTTGAGCTCTTCTTTGTGAGTTGCTTTGGTGTTTGCGAGTCATTTTTTTTAGGCGAGTCGTGTGGGTGCATTTTTTACACTCAAAGCCGCCAAGTCATTTTTTTCAACTGGTTTGCCTCGTGTTCTATCTCTCTGACCTCCCAACACCTCTCAACTGAGCTCCTTACTCGTGTTCAAACCTACAAATGATTTGTTTCTTCTCTGGCGAGTTGTCATTTTGAGCGAGCCGTGTTTTTTCTTTTCCGAGCTCTAGTTTCCCTGCCACACCACTCGCAAGCTCCCTACTTTGTCTCCTCACTTGGCCCTAGCTTGCACTTCACTTCCCTAGCCTCGCTCACACCCATGAACCTGCATCTCCATTGGAGCCCCTCCCCTACGTGGCCAAGTCGTGCTTTCCCTCCTGTTGGAGTCTCCTACATCCGTTGTTCATGCCACCCGACTTGTGCACGTGGCACCTTCTCCACAGAACTTGGCGATTTATTTGCTTACTTACTCGCGACGCGGGATCCTCCCACTCTAGGCTCCACGATGTTCCCAACACATCTTCCAAGACCAACTCGGGATACACCACCATATCCTCCAATGGTCTACCACACAACTCGGGATCCTCCCGAGTTGGTAAGTTTTTTTATATAACGGTAAGTTATATTTGGTAAGTTTTTCAAATTTTATTTCGGTGGCTTTCTTTCAACTAATGGTAAGCTTTTTTTAAGAGATCTTAATTAGTTTGATTTAATAGATCTTAAGTTTTCAATTTTTTAGATTTATTTAAATCAAATCAAATATTTAATTAGGATTTAATTTTTAATTAGATCTTAATTAGTTGAAATTAATTAGATTTAATTATATTAAATCTAGTTTTATTAATTTCAAATTGACCTTCTTTTTCGATTAGTAAATAATTTTTAAATCGTCTTTTCAATTAACGTTTTTTATCATCCTTTAAAAAAACTCCAAAAGCTCTAAAATTAGCTAAATTGGATGTTTCTAAACGATAATTTTTTAAACGTTATTGTCATTTTTTTACTAATCATGCACTCAAGTGTGCAGTAACACTCTGAGGTCCTATTTGTCTTCCACGTTATTTTCTCGACATTCTGAAGATCTCTCAGACTCATCTTAAGTTCATTTAAAACATTGTATTTTACCCTTATTATTGTTTGCGACTAGTGAGCGCATCCGCCACAGTTTACAACAAGGGGTATCTTTTGCGACGTGAGACACTTTTTCTCACAACCAGGATTTGATTTCACCTCCTTCCTAGTTTTTACAATTATGCTTGTGTACGGTGTCACTTTGTTGTGCTCCATGAAACATGATTGTGGTCTCCTCTCTTGCACATTATTACGTTGATTGTAAAGTGAGTTACCAAGTGTTTTAAGACACGCACTCAGACCCGATTGTATTCAACGCACTAAATTATAAAGTTCCGAAAGTAGGGGTTATTATATTGTCCTAGGTGGTTGTGATTCTTGTGTTTCTTTTCTACATTCTTTCTCTCTCTTCACTATGGATGCACTTTCAATTCATTTTCTTACGCTATTCAAATTCTTCAAATGGAGATCGAAAATAATTATGAAACTAAGGGATAAATGGTTATTCCACATCACCATGGGAACTGAGACTGAACCAGATGAAGACCCTAAAAATATAAGTGGTTAAATCATAGTGATGAAGCTTTAGGTCTTCTTTGCATGTCCATTTCTCCTGACTTGCTCTTCCACATTGAGTCATCTGAAACACCTAATTCTACATGGAAAATGTTAGATGGAATGTTTGGACAACAAGATGACATGAGAGTGCATGAGTTGGAAAATGAACTACTAGGGTTAAATCCTAGTGATTTTGAAAACCTACAAGCATTCTTCTCTAAGTTTGTCCACACTAGATTGTTGTTAAAATGTCAAGTAGAGAAGAAATATTCTCAACTAATCTTGTCAATTATCTCTAAGTTAGGTCCTGAATATTTTGTCTTTGTGTCAACTTTTTACGCTACAAAAGTTGCCTTGGGCAAGGATTGGAATATGCCCTCCTTTGACTATTTTTCATCCCAACTCATTCGAGAAAAGACAAAATCATTCAAATGGGGTCTCTCAAGTCCAAGTCACATGCCCTTGTAGAAAGTACTAGTAAGGAAAAGAAGACTAAAAAGAAGAAAGAAAAAAGGATCAACCTAAGAAGGAAACCAAGACCAAAACTAAAATTAACATGAACACTTCGACTTCTGAGCCTAGAGCACATAAAGACAAGTATTTGTGTTCCTATTGTAAGAAGCCTAGTCATAAAGAGCATATGTGTATGAGAAAACAAATTGATCACCTTACTCATTTACTTGAGAAAAATCAAATAGGTGTTCCTGAAGTCTATCAAACAAAATGCTCCAAGGCCGAGTCTTCTACTGCAAAAGGTTCTAAATCTGATAAGAAGAAAGGAAAGGACCTTGTAGCCAAATTTTCTCCTTCATCGACATGGATTATAGATTCTAGTGCCTCGCACCACATGGATTCTTCGCATGTTGAGTTCTCTAACATCGATCCTTGTGGTATGTCCCAAATCACGATGGGTAATGACACGACAGTGTCGGTTTTTGGTAGTGGATCAATAGAGATGGATGGGGGAACATTCAACCAAGTGTTGAGTGTTCCTGATCTCTCTACCAATCTCCTATCGGTTTACCAAATTACTCACCTTGGTGAAGGAATGCGAGTGGAATTTGGTCCTAACTCGGTGATTATTCGTGAGCTTAACGATGACACTACAATGGCTGAGGGAAAGGTAGATCACCATTCATGGTTGTATACCTTTTCCCACTTTACTTCTGATTCTACACCCACTTCCTTGCTCACTCATGCAAATGAGGTTAGTAAGCTATGGCATGAGCATTTCGGACATCTAAATTATCGCTACCTTGAACAATTGAGCCAAAAAAATGGTCAACGAGTTACCTCGCATCAAGTTTTCTAAGGGTCTTTGTGAGGGTTGTACCTTTGAAAGCATCCTGAAAAGAACTTTGACAAAGGAAAATCCTAGAGAGCTACTCGTCCTTTGGATCTTGTTTACAACAATATTTCTTGGTCCATTTACGTCTCCTTCATTTACTAGAGCTCTTTATGTGCTGACCTTCATTGATGACTATTCATGATATACTTGGGTATATTTTCTTAAGCTTAAGTCTGAAGTCTTTGAACATTTTCAGACTTTAAGGCTCTTGTTGAGAAACAAGCGGAATGGTCTATTAAGGTTCTTTGAACCAACAATGGAGGTGAATATGTAAATAATAGGTTTATGGATTTTTGTACTTCTGAAAGGATCTCCTTGCAGCAGATACAGTTGCTTACATCCCTTCGTAGAATGGAGTAGTAGAAAGAAAGAACCATACTCTTAAAGAGATGGCCACTTGTATGATTCACTCAAAGTCTCTTCCTTTCCCAAAGATTGGCTAAAGCGGTGAATTTTTCTAATTACATTTAGAACCATGTTCCACACAAGGTAGTAAGAGGGATGACACCCTTTGAAGCCTAGTTTGGATGCAATCCTGATGTTGAGCACTTTTGAGTCTTCGGATCCAAGGCTATGGCTTGATTCCCAAGAAGAAATGCAAGGCATTGGAACCACAATCCAAACCTTGTATCTTTGTAGGGTATCCTAATGGCATGAAGGGATATCAATTGTTGAATCCTACTTCTCATGAGCTTTATATTGAGAGAAGTGTTAAGTTCGATGAGTCTTCTTCGAATTCTACTTCTCTACCTATTGAGGTTCTTCAACTTGTTGATTCGGATTCTAACTCATCAAATGATGATGTTGTTGAGTGTGCTCCTCTTCCTGATCCTCCTAACCATCAGAGCCTTGAGTCTTCCGATTCTGACAGTAGTGATGACGAGGAATATGTCCCTTCTCACTCGAGTGATGAATCTTCCACTCAGATCTTGATCCTCCTGGTCCTCTTTGGGCTAGGAAAACTTTACAAAGTGCTAGAGATTTAGTTGGAGATACTTCGATATGAGACGTACTCGCTTAGATTTCATTGGACCCCACTCTTTCTTCACCTCTACCTCTGATCCATAGTCTTTCCAAGAGGCTTCTGGTATTCTTGAGTGGGATTCTGCCATGGATGAGGAGTATTCCTCTCTCATGAAGAATGATACTTGGGATCTCACCCCTCTTCCGAAAGGTAGGAAAATCATTCGATGTAAGTGGGTGTTCCAAACAAAGTATGGAGTAGATGGAGATATCAAAAGTTTAAAGCGTGATTAGTAGTTAAGGGTTTCTCCCAGATAGTTGGGGTTGATTATACTAAAACCTTTGCTCTAGTTGTGAAGATGACTTTTATTCAACTGACCCTAGCCATTGCTACAGAAAACAGATGGAAATTCCATCAAATGGACGTTAAGAGTGCCTTTCTTCATGGTGACCTAGAGGAAGAGATCTACATGGAACAACCTCCGGGTTATGTCCATGATCCCTCCCTTGTTTGTAAGTTAAAGAAGTCTCTTTTTGGCCTTAAACTAGCCCCTCAGGCTTGGTATGCCAAGATGGAATCCTTTCTACTTACATCAGGGTTTACTAGGTGTCACTCTGATTCTGTGAAGACCGCCTTGGCCAACAGGTTTTCCATGACTGACCTAGGTATGCTTCATTACTTTCTTAGGATCCATATTTCACAATCTGACTTAGGAATTTTGATTTCACAACGTAAGTATGCTCTTGACTTGCTTACTCGTTTTCAGATGTCCAATTGCAAGTCTTCTCCTACTCCTTTTCTTTTCATGGTTAATTTGGTTTCTAATTGCTCTACTCCCTTGGTTGATGGTACCCTTTATCAACAATTGGTGGCGAGCTTGATTTACTTGACTCACACTCAACCGGATTTATCTTATGTTGTTGGTATCATGTCCAGATTCATGCAGGAACCACATGAGATGCATTGAAAGCAATTAAGCGGATCCTTCATTATGTTCGTGGCACCTATACTAATGGCATTCACTATTTATGAGGGGTGGATATTGACTTGATTGGGTTCACAGATTCTGACTGGGCCAGTGACTTAGATCATTGGAAATCTACCTCTCGCTATAGTTTCTCTCTTGGTTTGGTTCCTATTAGTTGGTCTAGTAAGAAGCAGAATGTAATTGTGATATCTTCTACAGAGGCAGAATATAGAGGAGTAATTAACGCCGCCATACACAGAGGCTATTTGGCTACAGGGTATTCTGACAGAGTTTGACATCCACTTTCGGCAGCCTACCATTATCTATCATGACAACACGAGCACTATTTCAATTTACAAAATCCAGCTTCAAAGATCAATGCAGACAAAGCACATTGAGATCCATATGTACTTCATACGAGAGCTTATTCATGATGGTATCATCGACATTCAGTACATTCAAACAACTGATTAGATTGCAGATATATTCACCAAGCCCTTCACTGAGGTGAATTTTCTTCACTTGCGGTCTCTTCTTGGGGTGAGGTCTTATGCGCTTTCTCCTATTCTTCAAGTTATATATTCCTTCTCTTCTTCTTCTTCTAGGAAGATGTTGTTTATATATGGGCAACTTATCGTAGGCCTTTAGTTATCGGCCCCATTAACACATCTTTCTTAGTTGTTTAAGATGTCTTCTTTTCTGTCGACTCATCATACTGCTACCCCAAATTTTGATGAAGGGGGTGTTGGTGTGTGGATCCTATATGTCCTCCACTCACATATGGAGGGTCATCTCACATGGGTTAGGTTTAGGGTTAGGTTTAGGGTTTTCTTGTGTGTCATGCACTAGGGTTACTCAACACCCTATATGTATCCCTTCATTTGACATTTATGAGTATGCCAAGACACTCTGTTATCTTTCTCTATGTGCAAGCTTTGTTCTATTATGCAAGTTCTTCCATTGATTGATCGATTCCTCCTTGTGATTATGCTAGAGCTATTACATTTCCTTTGGAGTGCAACTTCATCATGGTGCATGTTATTACATGCCAAAACTATATTATGCTAAATAATTTATTTTTTAAAATAAGTCATATCATTCTATTTAATAATTAAATAATTCATATATATATATATATATATATATATATATAACAACCCCCACATGTTCCCCACTTAAGTCAAAATCACTTCTCACCTAAAAATCAATTCCCACCTAAAATTCAATTCCCTCAAATTATTAAATTATTAACCCCACCCATGAAGTCAATAATTCAAAAATCTCCCTATCCGACAACAAATCCAAAAATCAATAGTGTAAAGTGAGCACATGACTTCACTATTACACCTAACCATGTCCCCACTCCACATCACACCTTTTCCTTTTCTCACATCATGAACCCCACCATCAAATCAACTCTTCATCATGTCCTCTTAATCAAGATTTATTTTATAAATTATAATTATTTGTTAATCCTTTATTTTAATCCCAATTCAAGTTATAAATAGAACTCTTTCTCCCCTCTAAAAAAGAGGAGAAAATTCTTGAAATTCTCAAGCTTAAAATTCATAATATTTTGTCAAAATTGTTTGTGAAGCTTTGAATCATATTGTGGAGTGTTTGGAGGCGAAGCTCTATCGATTCTCATATTGTCACTCTAATGATCAATTTGTTGTTATATCAAACACTAGTTTGGTATCATATTTATATTGTTTATTCAACATATTGCAAATCTCTGTAGTTTTGGCATGTCATCTTATCATTGGATATTCATTATTTTCTTGTGAACATGGGGTTGACAACCACCGAGGAAGTTAACGCTTCTCGGATCTACTTTGTCAGGAAACCCCGCATATCGTTATCTAATCTTATCTATTTCCATCTTGTAGATCTATCTTCTTTCTCACATATCTATTTTCTCTGCGCCCTATATCCAGAATCCATATCTACATCTAAGGTCCTAAGCCCTCTATCATTCGGATTTGTTGGTGGCTTGCAGTCTCGGTGTTCACCCACATAAGAACAGTTTTCCAATCAACATTTGGCACGCCGAATGGGACCAGACCCAGATCTGGTCATTTTTTTTGTGTCACTTTTGTGTGCAGGTGTCATAAAGATGACGGTTATCTTATTTTATTTTGGTTTATGACATCGTGTCATAGATATTTTGTGAATATTTCGTTTGGAAACTCACTTGTTTGCAGGATTTAATTATCTTCGCTAGTGTGGTGTCCTTTATACATATAGTCATTTTTTGTCTTCGCCATGAGGTAAGTGGTTTTTTCCATTTTGAATAAGGTTATTATTTAATTTGCTTATAATAGTTATAAAATTTTATTGTTATATCCCTTGAAAAATAGGAAAGTACATAAATATCAAATATAAAAATATAATAATATATATATATAACTAATTTTTTTATTTTTATTATTATCCTAAACTATATTCCTCACATCTTCACTTATTCCACCTCCACTCCATCCGAGCTATCTCCTTTGCTCGTTGAACCCCGCCCCATCCCGATCCTCTCCACGTATACCACCCTACTCTCTTACCCATCCATACCCTCAACACAACTTACTACTACGCTACCTACTCTCCATCCCACATTGGCCACCTCCTCCACTCTATCTCCACTCACCCACTTCTCATCTCTCTCTACCCAAGCCCATCCATCTCCCCAACTCCATTCGACCCAACTTCTAGTTCTTCACTCCTCTTCCCACACTCCCCCATCTCGACGCATTCATCTCTCTTTCATATCTTTAACTCTCTATATTTTCTCTTGCCTCGCATCAGTTCTATTCCACACATTGTATAAGATTTTGATCCAAGCTTTTGGTTAGCCAACATACTTATCAAAATTATCTTTTTATTTAAAATTAACTTTCACTCATGACTTAGCTCTCTTTGGTTGTTGTATATTCTAGTATTTTAATACTTCTATAGTCTTCTCAATACGTATTGCCTAAATCTGCAATCTAATTCTCGGTATTATTCCACTATATCTATCAATTTTGATATCAAATTCATGTTGGTTCCATAGTCCATTTATAGTGATCCGCTTATAATTCATTACAAGACACCTATGTTATAGATCATCTTTATGCCACACTAATGCTTGATTGCTTCCAAATGCAGCATTCCATTCACATTAGCTTTATATTTAGTGACTCTACAATCTTTGTATATCAGTTGGCCTACAATTCTTTAAAATATATCATTGATAGCCAATGTTGTAACATTGGCATATTGAAGTAAAATTTGGCAATCTCTTCATAAATATTTTTATAGCAATCAACTTCTAATTCCCACCATATATCCACGCAGACCCACCTTTTAGTTATTTCCATCTCAGTTTCAATTCCCACATTGTCTTGTGAATAACTATTATATAGCAATCTATTTACAATTCTTTTATTAATTTACCCTGCTCCATTGTAGTTGATTCACAAATTTCCGCCGCCTAATCTCCTCTTCCACACAATTATATTTATTGTTACTAGCACAATAAAATTATATAGAGAGAGGGAAATTGTTCTTAGACGGTTGCAAATCCACGCAAGCTTTGCATCTTATAAACAATTGATTCACAATTTATGTAGAACACATTTATAAACCCCGCGTGTGGGGTACCATAGCCAATCATATATTTCCTATTTGAATTTTATGATTCTCATTATGAAAGAGCCACATCCTTGCTAGATTTTCTTTGATTCTTCTTATAGATATTCCACGTCCAAGTTTTAACTACCACATTTTATCAAATTTCTTTGATTTTCATTATAAGTGCCACGTCCATGTATAATTTATCTTCATTGTGTGGAGATCCAACCTTGATTTTGAAGGTTAGTAATATTATATTCTTTATTTTGATTTACATTCTTTTAGAATACGTTTTAATGGTGCCTGTTATATACCAAGTAAAGTTTAATCAATTTATATATTTTTTTCATAATTCATTTGAACACATTTATTAGTTGTTATTTTCTTTTTAATAATGTTGCGATATAGTAATAATTATATAGTCTCCTTATAGTAATTTTGAATTAAATTTTTAGATCACATTTATTTTAGATACACAATCCCAATGAAATTTAATTACACAATTCCTTTATAATGATTAACTCACAATTTTAGACCATATTTATAAACCAGCTTTGTTAAACAGTTTCCCTCCTATGGTGAAAGGCCCTTCATAGTTAACATGCTAAATTTAGAACCTTGAATCCATTTATAAATAAATACAGTTCAGGAGTTTGGATTCATACCTTTTTATCGCGATCATTAGATCCATCCTTTGCTTATAATTTTTAGCTAAGAGCTCAATGCTTTTGATTTAAAGAGGTTATTCACTTTGTTTAAATTATTTGATAGTATATTGGTTCACTTTCCGTCTTTAATATTTTGATTTAATATCATTTTTATTTTTCATCATTTGAAAATCATCTCACAAATCATTTCCAACTACCATATTTTATTACTTAAATAGACTATTTTCGGCCTCATGTCTTACAATTGTTTTCCTTTTTGCAGGATAACGTCTACAACGTTGTGATCACAAAATAATGTTGTCAAAGACCAATATCAAAATCAAACACATCATGTAAAACATTTTTATCGACCTCATCTACAATCATAAATGGTGCCATTTTAGGGTACTCGACGCATTCAGATCACTGAGTGGCACTTTCAAAAGTATGCCATCATTACATGCAATCAAATAATGAGGGAATGTGTTCTTCAATACTTCTTTAGCATTTGTTGTCATTTTCTCACTTTGCAACTTGTCACCTGATTCTTCGAAGCACACTCCTTGTTTGCTCAACTTGTTGTCAGATAAAAAGGAAAAGTGATATACATGTATTCTTCAGTTTTCCCTATTTTCTCTTTTCTGCATGTACTTTCCCATTCCTTTGGTTGATTGTCAACATCAAATTTCATATTTCAAATTTGGAGTAAAATGAACCCCGTGCATTCTGCTTGCTCACATAGTGTAAATAGGGGTTTAACTTTTTGCATCACACCTATCATCACACACTGCCTAAAACTTCACAAACTAATTAACACATCAAAACATTCCTTGCACCTAGTTCACTGATTGGGATTTGATCACCCAACAGAAACCATTTTAGACATTTCCTAACCATAACTTACCTAAACCAAACATAGTTTACCTTCTTCTAGGTCCTCTTATAACCATTTTCTTTTTTCTTTCACACGTGTTCTTCATCAAAACAAAACAAAAATAAACACATAAAAAGAATTGTTTGCTTAATTTTTCTATTTCAAATGGCACAAAACTTCATCCTAAATGGTTCTTATATGTACCAATCACCACAATTTACCAACATTCACAATCCTTGTATATACCCACAATCAAATGTGTTAATCCAACCTCAAGAATCCTATCAAACATCTCCTCCAGCTTTAACATACCAAGCTTCCTCATATCCTTATCTATCCCCCCTTATGTTGTAACCAAGACCATCTTATACCTATCCTACACACACACCAACCATAACTACAACCTTCATGCCTACCACATCAATTATTTCTACTCCTCGGAAAGCTAGCATGATCGATACCTCGTGTTTATCTCCATCTAGCCACCTTTACAAATGCTTTCACCATAACTCTAGTTCTCAACCACAAAATTCTACTTTATCCCCATCACCTTATGCCAATACTACATTGTCTTCCCCACCTACATCATTTACCGCACTTCCTGTATCTCAACAATCTCATCCATCACATTATGTCCCTACTTCCCAACATTACACAACCTCCCAACCAATTCAATCTCAACTCTTGGATATCTTCCAACAAATCTTCCCAAATCCACCATCGATAAAATCCATTTCTACTTTCCACACCACACGATTTTAATTCTTATTCAATTAATATTGTCCATCTAGCATCCCCCATTGATTCTACACCTCAATATACCCCATCCACTCCCTCATCCACATCTATTCCATCTTTACCCATAATACCAACCATAGACCCAATCCCAGTTCCTACACCTACATCTACTACAGGAGCCCAACAATGATTTACATGACCAACGCCCAATTATACTCCTCTGGGAGAATCATACAACACCATCTTTGACAAGTTAATCACAACACATTTGATCACGCTTGCCACCTATCCAACCAATTGATGAATCTAGACCAAGACCTATGTGGTATCATGAGGACCATTACTGCAAATACCATCAAGTCCGAGGACACGACATAGAGAGATGTCATACTTTCAAGGATTCGGTCCAAAGACTCATCGATCAGGGAGAAATTCAAGTGGATAACCCAAATGCATCACCCAATCAACCACTAGATATTTTTAAACAACCATTTCCAAACCATACACCCACATCGATAAGTCAAACCACCACTACTTCTACATCACCAGTTCCCAATACCCACACCATAAATACTATACATATTGTTGGTATAAATCCAGATCCATCCACAATTTACCTTCTTCATCACCCACCATATCCACCTCACTAGAAGCTCCCCCTTTCTTCATTCCATTAACCCTCACCCCCATACCAACCTCGGTCCTATCTACATTCACCTCAACACCTCTTCCCACATCCACTGTTAATTCCATCTGAACATACCTCATACACTCCATCACCCACATCTATTTCATCTTTACCCATAATGTCAACCATAGATCCAATCCCAATGCATGCACCTATTACATCAATCATTGAGACCACATCCACATTTTCCTCCCCTCCTACATCATTTGAAGAATCTTTGAAAGATCTTCAACTGGATTCAACTTCAAATAATATCTCTACCTCATCAGTGCGACCAAATCAATGTTCACCTTCTTTAGATTCCAACGAACAAATATCCCTTCCTACATCTCTATCAGTACCACCTCTGGATCCTCCGGTAGAAATTATTGTCATTCCTCCCAAGGATGGAACCTCTCAAATATTGCCTCAAGATTCCCTTATATACAGAAAATCATATTCCTTCTTCTAAACAATCCAACCCCAAACCCCTTCAACTAAAATCATCCAACACTATGAAAATCACGACTTGCTATCAGCCACCAAGACATAAACATGTTTCAAACTTTGTCTTCAACATCTGAATTATCTCAAACATCCACTCCTTCTCCAAAGACCAAGAAATTCTACATAGACAAAGCACCTCCTAACATTGCATGGTCGAATCATGTATTGAGGTCTTCCGACACTTGCTACAAATTTCTGCAATCACACTTCCACCTATTAGGGCCTTTGACCCCAGTAGTAAGAAGCCACCGTGGTTTAATTCCAGCCTTGTTTGTGCATATCATCACACCCTTGGACATGATATCTGACATTGTAGAGCATTTCAAGCCATTATTCAGACTTCATTAAGGAAGGATGCATCCTTCCCAAACCAAACCAATCTATTCCTTCCACTTCAACATCTCACTGTTGACCTCATCTATCCAAATGCAAATGTCCCCTTGTTCTTCACACACTTCCACAATCATGTCACCTCCAAGTGAAGAATATTTTAAAGAGGATCCTTCATTCTCCATCAAATTATTCAAGTACCTCCTCAGTCCGTTCACGTGACCCTGAATCATCAACTAACACTAAAACTGAAACCAAAACATTAAAACCGCAACGCAATCCATCCCCATCCTCAACACCTATATCAGGCTCATACGTCGATATCCCAAAGTTCCATGTCTAAATCCAAGCCAAAACATCATCTTAAAACCCATAAGAGTGGTCTTCTATGTGACACTTCGATCAGGTCTTATGCAGATATCCTTCAACATCTAATTCAAATCTCTGTGATCACTCTTCCTCCCATTAGACATTGGGATCCTTATAGTAGGAAACCTCCATGGTTCAATCCCAATTGCATTTGCACTATCATCATGTTTCCAGGCCACGACATTGAGTAGTGTAGGGCCTTTCAGACCATCATCCATGACCTCATTAAGGAAGATGATTTCCTCACTCAGAGGAACATCCTTCCCCATCCAAAATGAATACAACTCATCTTTCTACATCCTCATCCATCGGGTTTCCTAATACTCCCCCATCCTCATCTATTCCACCTTTTCCTATCCTACCATCTATTGATTCTATCTCAGTTCCTCTTTCCACACTTCTACTCATGCCAATCACATCAACTAGTGTGAATGTGAACACACCATCTTCTTATTCCACATCATTTGAAGAACATTGGAAAGCACTTCAACTAGTAGCAACTTTAGATGCTCCTCCCGATCTCATCTACAGATACTCCCACATCCATCATGAAAATACCAATCCATTCACCTGTATCAACTATGACACAACCTTTAGACTCTCTGATTGAAATCAGTGTCACATCTCCCAAGAATGCTTCTTCACAATCCAAATCCAAGAACCTTGGTACACGTCCACAAAAATCTCTTGTGTGTCCCCAAAAGAAGATAGACATTTTACCAATAAATACCAAATATGCATCATCTATTTTGGGGCAATATCAATCTCCATCTAAGGCATCACAATCACTCTACCAACCAAAATCAAAAATATCCAGCATTCCCTCGAGATTCACTCAAAATTATGGAACGACATGACACAATCCTCCAAGACAGCTCATACAACCACATCCCAAGCATTTTCATCCCAATCCAAGTCCAAAGAAAATACATATACTAATGTGAAACCCTTCAACACTTATTACAAATTTCCACCATCACGCTCCCACCTATCAAGGTATTTAACCCAAATAGTAGGAAGCCATCATGGTTTGATCCCCACCTCAGTTATGCCTACCATCGTACCCCGGTCATGACACTGAGTGTTGTAAGGCCCTTCAGACTATCATTCATGATCTCATTGAAAGAGACAATATTTTTTAGGATTGTCCCTCTACTATTTTATCCACAACTAATTCCACATCTATCAAAGTCTCTAAGTCTTCTCTCCATCCTCCATTAACATCTCTCCTTCACATGTTACTCATACATAAGGTCCTCCCTTATTCATCAACATTGTTTTCCTATGATCCCCAATGCATCTACCTAATCCAAATCTAAGGTTATCATCATCCAATCTCTTTCACCTATCCACATCTAATTTTATGACAGTGATATAATCTTTTTCACTGAGGGAGTAGCCTCCCCTCATCCTTAAGCATATCATTCATGTTAACTCATTTCATATCTAAACAACTCCTCTTTGATGTCGGGGATTTACTCCTTGACATTGTTTTATTTACCTCATCCAAATCCATCTGATCTAAGCTAACCCCCTCCAAATATCCACCCCATTTTAAGCCCACTTTTGTGGCCATATGCATCTATCCCTTTGAAGATCATTTATTTTTATCTTAAGCCCACCTGTTGGGCCATGTTTTTCCTTCCATGAGGGACCATATTTTTATCTTTTTTCATCAAATTCCACCTTTGTGGCCATGAGTGTGTTAAAGTCCTGTGTATGTCCTTCCTTTGAGGGACCATATTTCCATCTTCATTAAAGTCCACCATATTCGTGGGCACCATCTATTTCATTAAGTCCACTTTTGTGGCCATTTTTGTCCTTCCTTTGAGGGACCATATTTCCATTTGTTTCATTAAGTCCACTTTTGTGGCCATTTTTGTCCTTCCTTTGAGGGACCATATTTCCATATGTTTCATTAAGTCCACTTTTGTGGCCATTTTTGTCCTTCCGTTGAGGGACCATATTTCCATTTAAGCCCACCATTGTGGCCATATTTTTGTCTCTCTTGGGGCACCTTTTATTTTCATCAAAACCCACCATTTGTGGTCATATTTTTGCTTCCTTAAGGACATAGTTTTATTTCTTGCTTGTCTATCACATCTAATCCTTTGCAAGCTCTCATCTTGTCATAACTTTAATGTCTTCTCTCCCTTGGTAGTAAACCAGAGATAGAGCCTCTTAATCCATTGCACTTGCAACCAGACTATTGTTAGCATATCTATCAATGAGCACTTAGGCATATCTTTAGATCATTCCTCCATCAGTATCCCCTTCCATCTATCATTGTAATGATTTTGAATCATGTGGTCTACCATCACTACTAGTCATGACCTTGAATATGAGTACCACGGCTCTACTCATAGCATATTCACTATGGATAAGTTCTCCCATTTTGTGAGAACCCCATGATCATTACATCCATCACCATCTCGTTTTCCTATTGTACTCATGTAGAGGGTCTAGGGGTGTCTCTTGTACATTCATTCTCCCCTCCTAGGTGGTCTACCTAGCTATCCCCAACTCTCCCCATGTGAAGCTCAAATTCATGTATGTAAAAGGAAAGATCAAGGTTATTAAAATAGACTGATCCCTCGAAGGACAATTATGCATAAAAAAAAAAAAAAATGCAAATCAAAATCAAAAGCAAAATCAAGAGAAATAGACCGATCCCTCAAAGGATGGCTATCATATATATTATTCTTGCCATCCATATTATGTATAAAGTAGACCATACCCTAGAAGGATGGCTACTCTTTTATTATGGCATTTGGAAGGTTTTCCGCATTGATCAACCTTCCTTTTATCAACATTCCCAGAAAGCTTCCCGCATTGATCAACTTTCTTTTATTATATTCTTCCCCTTTCCCAGAGTTGGGGCATAGACTTAAGGAATACCATCTTTGGAGAGCCTTCTTCCCACGTACAAGATACATCTCCAATTCCTTTGTCATGTCGGCATTAGGATTATGAGCATATTTCATCCATATCTTCCTCTTGGTCTTGTGATATAATCAAATCTCATTAGTTATGTACTAACACCTGCTATCGATCTGCAAGTGCAATGCTTTGAGTAGTACCTTTCTTGTTTACTTCTTATCGGTTAAAAGCATAACTTTCTTACTTGACCCTTGCTATGGTTATGCGACATTCATTTCATCAAAGTCATCTTTTATCACAATTATCTCCTTAGAAATAAAATTTTATGTCATAAAATCTTGTATCCATATGTTTACTCTTAAAGATGTCCCCTATCAACATCATCCATAAATCCATGAAATCAATTATTATCTTCAAGCAATATTTTTAATGCATTATTCGGTTTGGGAATTCTACTTGACCTCCATTGCAGTTTGTGAATTCTACTTGAGGATAACTCTCAAGTAGCATTCATTATCCGGCAGCTCCTCATCCCCCACCATTGTTCATTATCCTCTTCTTCACCATCTCATACCTTTCATCCCCATCTTGGCACATCTACGTAATTCCCCGACGCAGCACAAAAACCCTACTCGAAGTAGACCTATCATTCTCGACAAGGTCTCATTCGTGATCATGTCATTCCTTCCTCCTAGTCCCTTTATCAACCCAATTTTCTCCTAAAATTCCCTCATCTCATTCTCCACCTAGCTCTTCTCACCCACTTCTTCTCCTTGTTTGTTTGATACTTCAACCCCACATTATTTTTGTAAAATCCTTTTACTCTCATCTATTTTATTTTTCCATTTCCTTTCTTTTTTCTCTTTTTTGACCCACATCCATTCCATTCCTTAGGCTTCTTAATCACAATGCAACTCTTTCTTAAGATCCCATCGTTGTGAGAAACTCCTTCATTGTTTTCTGTTCCCTTCAACACCCTACTCCATAACTTTCTTAACGCTTTATTTTTTTGCATATAGGCATCCTAATTAATATTCTCCTTACTTTCTTACATACATACATTCCATCCACTCATGTCACATTTTTCCTTGTTATTACCTCCTTTCACTTCTGTTCCATTTGGTATACATTTTCATTCATTCTTCTTCTTCTTGGCAATCCCTACTTAACCATTCCTACGGCATGGTGATCTTACTTAAGAGTCTCTCTTAAGAATGATCTATCTCCTTGCCTTTCCTCTTTCCTTCATATTCCCATCATCCATATTTTTCTTCATTCCCCACAAACACATCCTCTTCCCTTCTCTTTTTTCTCACACAAAATATCTCAAACTTCCTCAAATATCATCTCCATCATCCCTCATTTAAAATCCAGCTTAACTACTTCATACCCTCTCTTACTATGTCTTGTTCCTTCATCTTTACTTCCATCATCTTCATCCACATCCTCATCCATTGCATTCTCTCCTCACCTTTATCTTCTTACATATCGTTAGCCCTCCTTTCTTTACTCTTTCTGGTCCATTTTCTAGAATACTTCCCCATATCTATCACCATATTTACTCATCATTATCATTGTTCATCTAACATTATGTCATCATCAGCTTCCATTCTCACGCTAAGAATTATCGGTGGACTTCTCCTAAAACTCATTTCTCCCATTCTACTAATACCGGTTCACTCTTTTTTACCTCCTCCATTTTCTCTTCCTCCCTTTTTCCTTTTGTGCCCTCTAATCATTATCGGAGGATTTCTCCTAACATCCCTCCATGGTATTGCCTTTTCATCTTCCCTTCACCTTTTTCAATATCTCTACTTGTCTTCATCACATACTACCTTTGCATCATTTTTTTTGTTGTCCTCTCCTCCTTTCTACCTCTAGTTTTCTTTCATATCATTTGTATCATCTTCATCTCCTCTTCTCCTCACACTTTCATCATACTTCCCCATTGATAACCTAACTCACCAATGTTGTCCCATCTTCTTAACCATCTCACCATCCACATGCATTTCCATGCGTTCGGTTTCATATTCAATTCCTTTCCTGTTTTGGCTCTATCATCCCTTCTTTCCCTCTTATTTTCATTTCCCCCATTACTGAGCTTCTTTCTCTACCACCCCTATCTTCCTAGCTCCTCATGGTGCCTTTCTTTCTCTTTTCCATTCTACCTCCTCCCCCATCTTCTTTAACTTCTTCATCTTCTTCATCTCCTTCATCTTTCCATCCTACTATACATATTCATCTCTCCAATCATCCTTCTCTCATATTCTTCACAACTTTTCTTTCTCAGTTTTGTCATCTCTTTCGTGATCCATTCTTTCTCTCCCTCTGTTTTGATCTCCATCTCCCTTTCATCCTTCTTCTATCATTTTCTTGTCTTCTTCTTTTCCTTCATCATTTCTTTCTTCCACCATTTCTCCTCTTTATTATCTCTGTTGCTTCTTTACTATGATATATCTCTATACATTCAACTTCCCTTCTAATCTCTTTTTCCTTCATCTCATCTTCTTCTTGTTTAAACTTCCTCCCTCTCTTCTTCTCCTACTCACTTTCTCTATTTTATTTTTCTCCAGGTCCCTCATACCTTACCTATTTATTTCCCCCTTATCTTTTTCACTACCCTCTTATTGAATATTATTCTCTCTTTTTGTGCTTTCATCTATCTTCTCACCTCTCTTATCGTCCTTCTCTACTATTTGACCTCTCTCCTCCACCATGTCCTTTCTACTTCAACCATGTCCACTTTCTCTTATCTCTATCATCTATCATCCACATCTTTCATCCCATCCTCCTGGGACATTTTTGTCTTAGAGGATACCATAACGGCCAACACCTATCTGATCTTGTACTCTTCCATGCATATTTGTCTCTGCTTTTGTTTTGTCACAAAAGTATCTTGACTTCTTGTCCTACTTATCGAACAAGTAAGACTGCTTTTACCTTATAATTTACTAACACTTATGCATCTTTCTTATGAAACATGATTGCCATCATATTTATCACACCTTTAGGGCATTCTATCTCACCCTTTTATCCTATCTTCTCATCATATGCACATTTATGGTTATTCCCCCTGGGGCATTTTATTTACATATCCATCTCCCATTATGTCATCTTCGTGCCCTATCATGGGGCACCTTTTTCATTCTTGTACTTGTCGGCATATATAACTCACTTTGTGTCTTTCTCATGCCCTATGTTGGGGCATCATTATCTTCATCCACGTCCCTTTTTGGACACATGATTTTTCACACGATTCCTCACAAACAAAGGATTGCACACATCTTTCACATTCATTTGCACATATTTTGATGTTTTCCTATGACCCATTGGTCATCTTGGTTTACATCCATACTGCAGTGGTCTTCACCCACTCACTGGTCTGTAGAACATTGTCATCTTGTCTCCGTTGAGACCACAATTGTCCTCTACCGATGTGATATTGGAGTCACCACCATATTTTTTTATTTATTGTGATCCTTTTTTTTCTAGGCATCTTTCCTTTGGTCATGTCTTCATCCATCCTCGACACATCTTTCATCTAACCCTTTTTTTTTTGTCTCATGGCTTGCTATCGCAAACCACTCAACAAAAAGGGGCAAATGTAGACACCAAATTTTGGTATCACCCCATGTTTTGGTCTCCTTCAATAGGCTTACTCAAATCTCATTTCCCACCGACAATTCATATTCAGTTAATTAATCTTATAACTTAATTAATCTCTTATTACATGCCAAAACTATATTATGCTAAATAATTTATTTTTTTAAATAAGTCATATCATCCTATTTAATAATTAAATAATTCAAATATATATATATATATATATATATATATATAATAACAACCCCACATGTTCCCCACTTAAGTCAAAATCACTTCTCACCTAAAAATCAATTCCCACCTAAAAATTCAATTCCCTCAAATTATTAAATTATTAACCCCACCCATGAAGTCAATAATTCAAAAATCTCCCTATCCGACAACAAATCCAAAAATCAATAGTGTAAAGTGAGCACATGACTTCACTATTACACCTAACCATGTCCCCACTCCACATCACACCTTTTCCTTTTCTCACATCATGAACCCCACCATCAAATCAACTCTTCATCATGTCCTCTTAATCAAGATTTATTTTGCAAATTATAATTATTTGTTAATCCTTTATTTTAATCCAATTCAAATTATAAATAGAACTCTTTCTCCCCTCTAAAAGAGAGGAGAAAATTCTTGAAATTCTCAAGCTTAAAATTCATAATATTTTGTCAAAATTGTTTGTGAAGCTTTGAATCATATTGTGGAGTGTTTGGAGGTGAAGCTCTATCGGTCTCATATTGTCACTCTAACGATCAATTTGTTGTTATATCAAAACACTAGCTTGGTATCATATTTATATTGTTTATTCAACATATTCTCAAATGTCTCTTATAGTTTTGGCATGTCATTTAATAGCCCATGACCAAGATCTCATGTTGAGGACTTTCCCCATGTCTCTTGTTGGTCCCGCCTAGATTAGTATAATAGCATCCCTTAGTATTCCCTTTTCTCATTCACACAACTCGCAAAAATTTTCCTAGAACACTTCTCCATAAACATAGCCCGTAAAATCACTATCAATGACTTATATGCCATTAAACAATTTGAGGACGATTCCATTTCCGAATTTTTTGCCCACTGGAGGGGTACAATTAATCAATTGTCCTTCCCATTGCCACAAACTGAATTGATTGAACTTTTTTTCGCTCATGTGCCAAACACATATCATCAACACTACAAATTTAATCTTTCCAAACATTTGATGAAGCCTTTGTTATGGCCCATAAGTTAGAATTGTGAGCTCTAGAAGATGGTCACGTTAAAATTTGTCCTAAGAAACCACGAACTGAATTCCCATCTAAGTCATCTTTCAATCTTGATAAGTCCAAATCATCTGCTAACGTTGTAGTAGTCAAGTATGCTCATAAAGAAAAGCCCACTAATGAGTGTTCCCATCAACAACGTAGTTACACGCCCATAAGAGAGAATTATAGTGTAGTCTTTGATAATTTGCTTGTTGTAAACATGATATCTCTCCCACCCATCCGACCTATTGATACATCTATATCCAAACCCTCTTGGTATCGAGATAATGATTATTGTAAATACCATAGGGTTAAGGGACATGACATTGAAAGGTGTTGCACGTTCCACAATTTCCTTCAATATTTGTTTGACAGGTGAACTCCACTTAGATAATCAAAATGCACCCTCAAATCAAATTATTGACATATTCAAACAACCCTTTTCCAAATCACCCTCCATCTACCAATCAACCACAAACAAACACCATTCACGCTCACCATAATATCAACACCATCACTAAAACATTACCTATTCTTAAGTCCACATCAACACTTATTGAACCAACACCCACATCTACAGAATCAACATCAACATCCATTGAACCTAAAATTACATCTACCGAGTCCTCGTTTGCTAGCAACATTACTGAAATCATTCTCCCATCCTTGTCACATGTTATTATTGAATCCATTTCCTCACCAATCACATCCTCTAGTATAACCACACCTATGTCTACACCTCCATTTGCAAATATAACTATGATACCTCTCAAAACATTTATGACACAAACACCTCTCTCGCCTAAGGCCACCATAAATCATATTTGTTCCCCATCTACAAAACCAATTATCCCTACATCAACCAATCTAAAACCAAAAAAATTCACAACTCATTTAAATCTCATCAACCACATCATTCAAACCCCTCTTCATTCATCAATTCCTACATCTACATCCACACCCAGCTTATCCAAAACCACAAAAAGACCTCATAAACAAGGTGTTGTTAAATTTTTCAAAATTCCTTCATGTACCTTCCCTGAATCATACCATTTTCGTGGTCCTCGGCCTTTTCTTCCACCATTTCCACTCCTAGTAATCACCCTATCATGTCAAGACCAAATTCTACCTACAAAGCCTCCCCATTAGGTCCTCGTCCTTCATCCCTCAAACCATCTAAAAATCCTCAAAGATAAAAAAAAAAAAAAACTTTACAACCCCTAATTAAATTATTACTTTTGCTAGAGGATAAGATATCCAAAACTCCATCACCATCCATATTTACACCTAAGGGGCATTATGCAACTATTTTAGAAGACTTCCTTCAACAATCACTCATAACGTTACCACCTCCCAAACCATTGGATCCATGAGGATGGAAACCCGCATGGTATGACTTCATTGTCTCTTTCAATTACCATCGACATAAGGTTATTACATAGAGTACTATAAGGCCTTTCAGCCTGATTGCTCAAAACTTGGTAATCTGCTTTCCTTTCTTTTGAACCTCACACAACATCATCATCTTCATTCAAATATAAAGATCCCATATCCAAGATCTTTTCCCATCAGGTTGACATCGTATACATAATCACTCACTCACATAATTATGACATAGATCCATCCGATCCTAAGAAAGACAAAACTTTCGTAGTTATACCTCCACCTCTTGAGTTATCCGCTTCTTTTGATAAGCCTAAAGTGTTTATTTCCATAGCTCCTGAAGCGTCTAATCAAACAACATCACCCAAAGCCAAGGTTTCAATACTCACCACACCACCCTCATCATCCACCTCAATACATAAGGTTTTTATTAAACAGTTACACCAAGCCCCCATCAAAATGTCACTTTATGAACTGGTGCAGACATCACCTACTCATAAGAAAACCATGATCGAAGCCCTCCAATCAATAACAATACCGGCATATGACCCTTCATCTTTCACAAATTTTATAGGGGCCCTTAAAGCATCCACAACCATATCATTCGAGTCATCTAAGATTCCCTCACTTAGTCCTGAGGAACATGACTTACTACTTTTTATCACTGCTCAAATCAATGATGTCCTCATCATAAGGGTCATGATTGATGGGGCATAGCTATCAACATTATATCATCAATTTCCTTCAATCAACTTAAATTATCCCCTTCCGTCATTGGTCAAACTCTAGTTTTACTATGGTCCTTTAATGACACTATCGCACCCGCATTAGGCATTGTTATCCTACCACTTAAAGTTGGCCCTAAGCCTTACATGAACTTTTCTACATTATAGAAGATGAGTTCCAAATTAACATGTTATTAGGATGCCCCTGGATACGCACTATGTGGTGTGTTCCTTCTACACTCCATCGTTGTCTTAAATATGAACATGAAGGTTAAACATTTATAGTCCCCATAGATCCAAATCCCTTCGCCGATTTTTATATGACATATCACCCAAATGATTTCCTTGTTCCTAAATCCACATCAAAATCATCTAACAAAGCATCGACTCACACATCCATCCCTTCATCCAAGCTACCAGATGATTCTTCCTTAGTAACATTGTACAACACCTTACGCTGGGGGAGTACCACCTTCTCATGATCAAATCCATCCCCTCACCCAAGACTTATGGTCACCCTAACAAACAACCCATGTACGAGCCTAACATAGGAGATGTTATCCCTTATGGTACTGCTTATCTTAAAACAAACCTTGTTTATGGGGGATGCGATCATCCTTCATCTCACTCTATCAATCCACACCATGCCATGCCTTTCACATTAGACTTCAAATCCCTAGATAATCCATATTTTGCTTATATACACCTTCACCACTATGCATGGAAATGTTTTGGCCTTAGCCATTACAAACAAGGAATACACGACTTGATTATCCAACACTCCCTTAAAACCGATGAGACATATGGCCTTGGTGACAAAAACTCCGGCTCCAACCCATCTAAACCCACTACATCTATGCATATCACTAAACTAGAACCATCGTCACCCATAACCCCTGGAGCTCCCATGGACATAGATGCAGCCCCTAGATATCCTATGGACATAGATGATGCTCCTAAAGATCCTATGGACATATATGATGTTGTATCCATCCCGCCTAAATTTTTTAGTCAATATTATATCTTTAGGATCGCTTACTTATCAATCTGACCACTGCATCAAAACGTTATCTCTTATTTGGCCGGAAATGGTTGAAGAAGATATACCCACTATAGATATCCTTCAATGTCATGATGACTAAGAAATCCTTTCCCATATGGAAGCTAAGGAACCCTTCCTTCAAAAATACCTACCATTTGATACACCAACTCTCCTTAACGAATCCACCATCGATGTAAACTTAGGAACCCCTTAGGATCCTCATATAGTTAAGGTTGGTCAATCACTTAATTCATAAGAACTAGATGACTTCACCTCATTTTTAGCAAAATATTATCAAGCCTTCACCTAGTCATATAGTGATATGCCTAAAATTGATCCTAACATTTTCACATATCCTTATGCTAAGCCCATTAAACAAAAACTCCGTAAAATACATCCTCGCATAGCTCTCCTTGTCAAAGAAGAGTTACAATGTCTTTTATATGCTAATTTCATCATACCCATTGATTATCCACAATGGGTCTCTAACATCATTCCCATAACCAAAGCCTTAGGTAAGTTACGCATCTGCACAAACTTCAAGGATCTTAATCTTGCATGTCCTAAAGATGATTTCCCTCTTCCAAACATAGATCAACTCGTTGACCTAACAGCCGGCCATGAAATTCTTTCCTTATGGATGTATTTTCTAGTTATAATCAAATTCTTATCACTACTGATGATCAACATAAAACATCTTTCATCACTCCTTGGGGAAACTTTTACTACTATGTTATGCCATTTGGTCTTAAAAATGTAGGAGCTACTTATCAACGTGCCATGACCTACATTTTTCATGACCTCATTCACAAAATTGTTGAATATTATGTTGATGACCTTTTAGGAAAATCTAAACAACGTAAATATCATCTTGTCATCCTCGAATCAATCTTTATTAATCTCATTCAATATTGCATTCATCTCAATCCTGCAAAGTGTGTTTTTGGTGTCCTCACGGAAAATTTTAGGATTCATCATATCTATTCGAGGTATTGAAGTTGACCCAACAAAGGTTAAATCCATCATTGAAATGCCTCTTCCATCCAATCTTACACAATTATGTAGCCTTCAAGGTAAATTGCAATCCATCCAATGTTTTATATCACAACTTTTTGATCATTTTCAGTCGTTTCATCATCTCCTTTGCAAGGACATAGAATTTCACTAGGATTCTGATTCTCAGGAAGCCTTTGATGAGATTAAACAATATCTTCTATCACCTTCTTTTCTTACTCCACCTCGTGAGGGAGATCCATTTTATCTATACATATCTACTTCAGAACACACTCTAGGAGCCATGCTTGCTCACCATGATAGTCAAGGTCGTGAACAAGATCTATATTATATCAATTGTACACTCCATGAATATGAAACTCACACATCAAGTTGAAAAAATATGTTGTGCTTTATACTTTGTCACTTCTAAATTACGCCATTATCTTCTTAATCACAAAACTTATGTCGTCACTAGCTTCAATCCACTCAAAACCATGCACTCTAAACCATACCATAATGATCATATAACTTGATGGCTTATGCTTATGACTGAATTTGACCTTGATTTTATATCATAAAAGTCCATTAAGGGCAATCTATTATAGATTAGCTCGTTGACGCTCCCCTTCCCGACAATCAACTTCCTCATGAATACTTTCCTAACGAATCCATTAGCAATGTCGATGAATATGAATTTATCCTGTCAAAATGACTCTCTTCTTTGATGGTTCTAAATTCTAGTAAGGGGAGGGGCCGATGTTGTTATTATACCTTCTTGGGGTATTCCCATTCTGTTATCATTCAAACTCAACTTCGAATGTACCAATAACATGGCAGAGTACAAAAAGCTTTAATCATGGGCCTTATGACCGCTATTCTCCTGGTGTTCACATTTTAGAAATCTATGGAGACTCACAACTTGTCATTAGTCAAGTTAAAGGAGAATATCAATGTAAAAATAAAATATTGCAAAAATATAAATCCAACGTTGAATTTCTCCTCGGCACTTTTGATCATTATACCATCCAAACCATCCCACAATCCTCTAATAAATATTCGATACATTGGCATGTTTAGAGCACTCGTCCCATTAGAAATCAAGAATCAAATGACAAAGACTAAAGTATTTGTGATCATTCAATGATTAGATTACCCCTCACATCAAAATGAACTCCCTCCTATCAACGTTATTGACGATGATCCAATTGATTTGTGGTATACGCAAATCTATGACTACCTTGTCGAATCTAAAATCCCATTTGACTTATCATGTAGCACTAAATTATTTTTTCTTCAATGCACCACTTGATTTTTCATCATAAGAAGTGTCCTTTATAAACGTGCCTTAAATCACATGAATCAACCAAAACTACCCCGATCAATCTAAATTTATTTATTTCCTAAAAATACATCTAACACCATCTCCTAATCCATCCTTAACTTCCTTATCTCAACATACTTATTATAATCCTTTATACACCTATTAAATCATTTACACACTCATGAAAATCATCTATACATCTATCCAAATCATACCTAAATTAGTATGATCTAACCCACTTTATCACCCTCCAAAACAAATAAAACATGTCTCTTAACAACCCAACACATCATACCCTCGAAATCAAAACAAAACCTTGATTTAGAAAACTATTCCAACAATTTTCTCTCAAGGCTCAAATAGACCAAAATATGTGGCGATTTGGGTAATGATGATTACTTAAGATATTTTTTCATCCTCCACTAGAATTCACGAATTCTAACTCCTTGTCTCGAGTTCATAGCATCATCTCGAGCATTCCGAGTGTTCGAGCTATTATCATCAATATTCTCAACACACTTCAAGCACTTCAAAGTCATCCTAAAGTCTTTACACTCACCATCTCATCGCCTAGTTGCGAAGCTTCATCGCTTCTTTCATCACCTTTCATCAAAGTCCGAGGTATCTCTTCACCTTTTATCATAGTATAGGTACTTTATTAATTCATTCATCTATCATATATCATCTCTAATCCTTTTAAATGTCCTGAACATTACCTTAATCATCCAAATACTTAATTTTAGCAGCTTTTTCACTATTTGTTAGAATCGTTAGTGATTCATGCACTCGCCAGTGATTCCTATTATTTTAGTATTTCTATCAGCTTTCATTTAATTTGTTTTATCAATTATTCCAAATCTATTTATCTCTAGCATTCTGCCTAGCATGGATTGTTTTAGATGGCAATAGGTGGCCCGAACCATGAGATTACTAGCATTCACTCTCTACCAATAATCCATCACCCCTTTTACTGGGATCAATACGACATTTTACATGATCTAACATTGTGTGCTATTCATTGTGCCCCGTTGGACTAGTTAGACAACATTTTTGAATTTACCCACAAAACGCCAGGGTGTCGAAGAATAATGGCGTGCATATTTTGAATATCAACGCATCTGTATTGAGCTTGTTTGGCTTGAGTACAAGGCCAAACAACAGTATCCATACTTTGAGCTTGAGATCGATCCATAGTCTTCTTCTTCCTCCCCTCATCTATTTTTAATCTAATTTGTAATAAACTTTTCATTTATCATCACATTATTTTGTATCAGTTATCGTAGATCGTATATCATTTACAAATTCACATGATTGTTTAAAAGTGGGTTGACACCCTTGCAAGGAAGCCCATTGACTTCCAGGGACTGGACTTTGCCAGGTAATCTACCATATATCTTACTAATCATATTTTTATTTAGTGTTTGTGATTTTTAGGTTTTATTCGTAGGAGAAGAACTTGTACCAAACTTCCATAGAGTGTAACATCAAACATCATCAGTCAACATTCATGGGTATCATTAAACCCCGCGTCTTCTGAGGTCATTTTACTCTTACTTTCTTTCTTAGTTAAGAAAAATTGAAGAGGTAAGAATAATTTTGTACATTTAAACATACACATAAACAACCGACAAGAAGAACAAGCCCACTGCAAGAAAAGAATATTATTTTTCGTAGTATAATTCTCATGACTCAAGAGAATCGAAAACTCTCTAAAGAAACCCTTGAACAAAACATTCAAGAAACATGTAACGATACAGCTTTTATGTAGGAAATCACCAATAAACAAAAATATGTTGATTCCCCTAATTCATAGAGCTCTAAGCTCATGTAAAATAAGTCGACCTAAAAAGGAAAGGAAAGTAGTTTCTTAGAAAATCCATGGAATGATGAAAAATTTAAGGCAAAAATAGAATGTTGAGAAAACTTGGAATGGATAAAGAAAATAATAAGGCATATGAAAAAAACATGGTAAAAAAGGAAACTTACAAGAACATGAGAAGGAAAGAACCAATTTCTCTTGGAAAACACAACCCCAAAGTGTTGGAAAAATTATCGACACTCCTCATGGGATTCGTGACATGGAATAACTACCTCTCGTTGATGGGATAACCACCTCCCTTGGATTCATTTACTCGGTGATTTTATCGGGAGATTAATGCCTGCGCTTTTGCTCTAACAACAATCATTTCCTACAATTGGTATCAAAGCAAAAGGTCATGGGTTTGAATCATCTCGGGTAATGCTAAGAGGGGGTTTGTTGGAAAAATTGTCGCCGTGCTCCCCATGGGATTGTTGACATGGAATAACCACTTCCCATGGATGGACAAACTACCTCCCTTGGATTCATTAACTCTGGCGATTGTATCAAAGATTAATGCCTATAGGTTTTGGTCTAATGACAATCGTTTCTAACACAAAGGATTTTTAAGGGAACCACAATAAAAGAGAAAACAAACATAGAACAATATCACATATCCCAATGGTTAGAATATGTAAAACTCCTCTATGAATGAGTTCAGGATAAAGACAACCCCCACAATCAACACAACAATTGAACTCTTTTCTAAGGAGGATATTACTCAAGGCATAAAAAGATAAGTGAGAGGTAAAACATATGAAATAGATGGATTTGAAGAAAATAGCTATGAAAATTTTTATAAGAACTCACACCACAAATTTAAAATAATGTTCAAGAGTATCATCTATAAAGCATTTCCAACATAATGGATGACTAGTGTCATTATTCCATCCTATAAAAATGGGTCCATGCTAATAATCCATCCAATTATAGTGCCAACATGATTAACCCCTTCCTTCAAAATCTATTTGGTAACATGATAGAGCACAAAATTAGCATCGGGAAAAAACAAAAGGAAAAAGAGAAAAAGGTCAAGTAGGTTTTAGGCCAAATCAATCCACTATCTACCATTATGTCGCTCTTAAAAACCTAGTTGAAAAATATGGGATTATCGGTTAGAAGATGATTTATGTTACTTTTTTACTTCGAAAAAACATTTTACACGGTTCCCATAGCCAAAATATATATCAAAACGAAGGACCTAAGAGTCCAAAATGAGTATGCAATGATAATGCAAAGACTTAATGAGCAAGTTAGGGAAAACATTATAACAAATGAAGGAATTTCAAAATACTTTAGAAGTGAATTTGGGGTCAAATATGGATGTCCTTTGTCTCCCACTATGTTTGGAATATAAATTGACAAATTGGAGGAGTGGATAAATAAAGTGGGTGGAGGGGGTGTTCACCTAGCTACTTATATAGTAAAGTTACTTCTTTATGCTAATGATCTTATTCTAATTGCAAAAACAATGGATAACCTTTAAAACATCTAATGACTCTAGAATTATTATGCCAAGAGGTGAGAATGCAAGTAAATACCAACAATACCAAAATCATGATATTTCCACTATAAAGGAAAAGAAGCAAACTAACTTCCTTTTCGAAGCAAACCCATTAGAAGTAGTGGAAGAATAAAAGTATCTCGGGATTGACTTTCACAAAAACTTAGTTGGGAGACTTGCAGAGGAAAAAAATTGAAGTTGGCTAGAAATATTTATACTTGATACAAAAAAAAGTGTAGGAATGTGGAACTATATGACTGAAATGATCCATAACAAGATTTTTGAAAATTTATTTTTGGAATGTCCTAAAAATATATTTTTAGCACTTTTTGGCAGCTTTTAATATTTTACATTTTCTGGGGTCTATGGATCATTTATGGAATTCAAAATGAATGACATTATAAAATTTATATTGTCATAATAGTTTTTTTAATTTTATGATGTTATATTTTGTACAAGTCCTACAATTCGCAAATTGATTCAATGGACAATGAGATATGACCCCAACAAGGAACACTAAAAAATAACAATAATAATAGGAAAAAATTCAGCTTTTTTCACTTCTCTTTTCAAATCCATCCTAAGGTGGATAAAAATTGTTTCCATGTAGGATGACCTTTTGGTTCCCATTCAGGACCCTTAATGTTCTATTTTTAGAAGTTTTTCATATTCTTCACTATATAGCTATAAAGTAGCTCATTTTAAATAAAGCAATAATTTTTGGGCACACATATTTCTTGTTGAGTTTACCAATTTATATAATTATAGTAAAATTATTTTAGTTCTAGCAACTCTTTCATTGTGAATTGGTTGCTTCTATAACACATTAAACACCATCGTTAATGTGTTTTCCATCAAGTTGCAGCAACTCAATTTGGATCAATGGTATAACAATATGTTCATTCCACTCTTGCACATTAGAATGCCTAGGTTAGAATGCTATAAACATGGTGTTGGGACTTGAGACCCTTTGGATTACCTTCCTTATCACTTTAAACAACCTTAAGCAACACAAAGGAAATGGAAGATAGACCCCATCAAAGAATTACTTGATGAAGTCCCCGAGAGGTAAAGGAGGGAGATTATGGCACAATTTATGGATGTATTCTCGCAAGTTATCCTCTTGCAATTGACCCCACCTTCATAACAATGTCCACGTCAATTAGATCCTTTATGGGTCTAACACCCTTCAAGGTACAAGTACATTTTTATTTTACTTGGTTTGAAGGAATTTTTTTATATTGATGAGTTACATAAATAAATAGATCAACCATAATCATATTTCTTTGTCAATAATTCCTTTAATAACAAAATGATAATATTTGCACTCCTGAACTTCTCTACATGTCAAAAATGGTGGGAATCACATTAATTACAACAAAATGATAATGATTTTGTAATGGTCAATGTGAAACCTCCAAAAACATTGGGTGGTTTTGTAGAGGCTATCAGAGAGGAATATTATCCAATAAAAACTATGATGGCTAGTTCAATAAACTACACCAATTATGTTAGGGTCATGATCAAACAATATCATACTACACTAATGAGTTTTATTACCTATTGGAAAAAGTGGGCGCATGGGACGTTGAGAATCATTAGATTCTCAAGTATTGTAGTTGGTTGCATTATTACATCTAGTAAGAGATAGAGTTTATAGACATCGATACTCCTGGGGAAGCCTATTGATATGTAGTCAAGGTTGAAGAGAGATCCAAACATAAGGGAAAAAATATCCTTCATATTTGAAGAAAGAGAAACTAACACAGAGAATTAAGGAGAGGATGTACCACCACAAAAATATGATTAAAAAGTAGGCACAAAAAGAAAGACATGAAAAGGCAAATGAATGTGGCATAAGAAGCACAAGAGTAGTACTGTGACACAGAGGACTATTGATTCATCAACAAAATTATACTAACAAAATTATGGGAGTCAAATGAACGAGAAGCCTTATGTGAAGAAGGAGAGTTGATTGTGAGTACAAATTTGTATACCGTAGTTACCACCGCAAAAATAGCATCTTCACCAAACAAGGATTCAAAATGACTATTTCACTTGCATATGTGGCTAAATGGTGCGACTCTTAGCTTTACTCTAGATAGTGGGAGTCAAAATAACATATCTACAAAAATAGTAAAGATGCTAAATATGGTAATAACTCCTCACCCACAACCATACTTTGTCGGTTGGGTTAGTTAAGGAAGATAAATCTGTGAATTGATAGTGTCATATTCCTTATTCAATCAACCCATTTAAGGATGTGGTGGTATGTGAAGGTACACATTTTGATTTTTGTGGTGAATTTATTAGATAACCATATATGTGGGATTAGCGTGGTGTATATGAGGCAAAGAATAGGAGTGTCATAATTACTCTAAGTCATAAGCACCACTCTATCCCGTAGGTAGCCCCTACTAATTCAACGACCTTGATCAATTCAAAATAGTGTTAGAGGTTGATTTGTCAAACTACGACCTTTTTCCTACCGATGATCCGACCTAATGATAAATAAAAGGTTGCACTAACCACGAGAGATATCACACTAACCTAAATAATGCAATGAAAACAAATGTATCAAATGATATCTAAATACATATATGTATTCATACCACCAACAGGACATGCCTTTGCATTGTGAGGTTAAACATAAAATTGACTTAGTCCCTAGAACCCAAATTTTGATTGGTCCCCTATACATATGCTTAGTACTTGAGAATGAAGAAACTAGACATCAAATTCAAGAGCTGATTTAGAATGGGAACATATGACAAAGTGCATCACCTTGTGGGAGCCCAATTGTTCTTGGAAAAAATAAAGATAGAACATGGTGGATCTATATTGACTATCAATTATCGAAAAAATAATAGTAAAAATAAATACCCACTTCCATAAATTGATGGCCACTTGGACCATCTCAAGGGAGCTAAGTTTTTCTCAAAGATTGATTTGAAGTTAGGGTACAACCAGGTTCCCATTGATGAAGCAAATGTTTGGAAAACTACCTTCAAATCCAAGGAGAGCTTATTCAAATGGTTATTCATGCCATTTGAGCTGACATATTCACCAACAACATCCATGATGATGATGAATGACATCATATAACCATTCATTGATTCATTTTTGGTTGCGTACTGTTGATAATTTTTACACTTGTGTAAAAATGAGCAACTCGAAACTTTTAAAAGTTTCTCAGATTGGTCAGTTACGAGTCTGGTTATGTTTGGGATAGCCACCTTTGATTTAGATACAATTTTTAATTATTTGGTTCTGGATAGTCTTGGAAGTCATTTGGAATCAAAACTAAAACTTGAGTACAGTTTAAGAATGCCATGCCTCATAGATGCAGCCATTCCATTTGAAACCTTCATCAGAACTATGCAACAGCTGTGAATAACCATTACAAAGCCCTGAGGAAGGCAGGAAGGGCAGCATGTATCAGACATGATGTTCTGAAGCTGTAGATAGGTGGCAGTTTTGAGGGACAGTTTGCACTTTTTACAAGTAGTTTGCATTTTCAGTGAGCGACAATAAGGTACACTTGATCGTTTACTTATTTCTATGATCAAGTGAATTATTTAAGTGTTTTGAGTTATCTAAGTTCATTCATTAACCACACAGATGAAAGAAAGTATAGAAAGGAAGGACATACATCTCATAACATGAAAATATTTTCATTTATTCATTAGGAATAATAGTACATATTTTTCTCACACAAGCCATGAGAAATAACTGAAAGGAAAGAAAATGCATATATTTATGAAGCTGAAAATGTAAAGAGGTAAAAGAAACCTGTCATTTCCTCAAGGGAGTGTTCTTCTCTTTCAAAATGTTGTTCTAGTTGTCCACTACAACTGCATCATGGTACCTAAGAAGGGAGAAGCAAACGATCATCAATACTGAGCTCAGGGTTTAATTTAACTCTTTATACTTCCAACTTCAGAAATTCATGCATTCAAAAGTGTATTATCAGGTGAAGTAGAAGAATCAGATTTTAGAGGCTAAAGTCGATAGAAATGAGATTAAATTACAAATTGAAACAGAATGAAAAGAGAATTCTGGGAAAATTTTGACAGGGTCTTCGCCATGTGAAATGGACATTTACGAATTTTCCAGCATACATGTAAAGCTGTAATGAAGCTCAAATATAGTATTGAAGTAGAAAATAAATGGAACTACAACTTCAAAAGTATGAAAGAAAGAGATCAATTTCAGAGATGCTCCAAATCTCATAATGAAATGAGATTGTTCTGAATTTCTAAGGCAGTGGATTTCATTCACAAAAGAAAGAGTACATCACTATAAACATACAACTTTTCAACAGGTTATCATTGGTGTTAAAGTGGGGCTATTAGCTAGTACAAAAGTTCATTTCTGCTCCCAAAATGATTAATGGATTACAACTATTATTTTGAGATGGAAGATTCCAATAATAACGAGAAACCAATTTCATTCAAGCACTCATCTCAGAAGGAATTTCAGTTTTCAAGTGATCTCAGATTGGAAAAGGATTAAAGCAAGTATGCTCAAAGGGTGCTACAAAATTTTCAAAGAATCAAGTTGATCCTGAACAATGAATTACAACAGAATTGATTTTCCAGAATACAAAAATCGAGCCAAGGATTTCAGAACAGACCTGAAGTAATATACAAAACCTATTTTTGCAGAGAAGCAAACTAACACACATAGTGGTTGAGCTTCAGACTTCAACAATGGCGTTCATAGTGAAACAAAACTATCAGAGGAAGGATGAAACTAAAATCTACATCTACCCGAGATCTCTAAAAATGACAGATAAAAGATTACCCAGAATGGAAATCATCTAGCAAACCCTCCACAACCGTTCAAGGTAAGCTAACAGGAGAATCACGGAGACCATGATGATAAAATACATACCAACTTTGAGTAAATAGAAGTTCTTTTTATGACACCCATTGAAGATAAAGAAACAGAAAGCTCCATGAGAAAGCTCAGAAGTGAACATTCATGGCAGCCTAGGAAAAATCGACCAGATCTCGCAAAGAAAACTAATTAATAGAGCTTGAAGGCTTCATCAATGGCTGCCGCCGTTTAACTTAAAAATTTATAGAGTTTGTTTAAACTCTAAGTTAATGATCAGAGGATCGAAGGCTATAAATCAACAAGTACAGAGATCAACGTTCCTAAATAATTCATCAAAATCGATGCAAAAGTCATCCAAATGGAATGGCGGTCGACTTAGTCAAAGTTCCAAAATTTCAAATTGTAAAACTTTCATCCGCAGTCCACAGGCCCAAGAAGGACACGTGTTGTCACCACAGTGGAAGCGGAGAAATGGAGGTTAGGAGTCATTTGGGTTTTCAAACCTTAAAAATGTAAAAAGTTAAAAGTTCCAAAGTTTCCCACGAAGCCCTAGCCCCGCAAGGACAAAGTCAATATCAAGAGAAAAGTCAAAAATTGATTCCACATAGTATCGGGGAGCGTGGGTTTTCTCAAAGTTTTGAGACTTTATGCAAATGTGGTTAAAATTCCAAGTTATTCCATGTGCCCGCATATCCCCTGAGGCGGAAGGCCGAAGAATTTTTTTCCTTTAAGGCTCAAAGCAATTAACCACGGTCATGCCCACCAACCACATTAATTGTGGGGAAAACCCTAAATCATAGTCAAAGATCAACGGTGCAGGTCCATCAAGGATAGAGATCGATGGTGTCGATAAAAGACCAAACCCGACCAGAGTTTAAAAACGCATATACGTGGCGAGTGGACAGAAACCCTAGTTTGGGTTGAGTTAAAATGCCACCGACAAATAGCCAAGGGTTGACTCATCGTGCAGAAGGGGCCAGCCCACGTGTCCATCAAATAATCATTGCAATATTGACTAAAGTCTGAACTATAGTATATGCTCCAAATAATATGAGTGTCGACCAAATCATGCCAACAATGATCACCGAAAAGGTGAGTCTTTCAAACCATACATTATCCAATGTGCAAAGGCCGACAAGTGTATACATGCATATATTTATCACAAAGGTGGCGACTATAGTCTAAGGTCGGATAATCAAGAGTGGCCAAACCAATGAAGACTAATGGTCAAGTTCAAAGGTGGTCCCCACTAGTGGGAAGATTAGAGATAATTTACATTGTGCTATCCATGTGATCACTAGAAGATAGAACAAGTGTCAACATCAGAGACAAAGGTGGTCCTAATCAGGATAGATATTTGGATGAATTATTTTGTAAAGTATTGTAATTAATGTAATTTATTTTTGCTCAATACACAGGAGTATTTTTACATGCCTTCACAACATGACAAAATAGAGAAGAAGATAGAGTTGCATGTTCATGGAGAGAGACTTTCCTAGCAAGCAATCTTATTTTTAGCAAATTATTCACCCTTCTTTCTTAAAAATAGAACAATCAACTTCAGTTTGACTATATTGTAATTAAGGCTAATAATGCCTATTTGTAATTGCATGCTCTATTTTTATTCCTTTATCTATTATTAAATAAAGGATAAAAATAAGATGCATGGGAGAGTACAAGCCTTAAGCTATTTTTAGGAAGGGGGTGAAATTTATTTTGCTATATATCAGTGTGCCTTTGAAAAACACAAAAGAGGTTTTTTTGTAAGGGGAGGTTTTTTTCATAAAGGAGGTTTTTTTTTGTAAGAGAACGTCTAGAGGACTTTTGGATATAGGAGTACTGAAGCAAATTTTTTTAAGTTTTGCCCTCTGAGTGTGAAGTATTTTCTACCTTTCCAAGTTATTTGCATTCTTGTGTTTCATCATATTAGTCTTGTGAATTAAAATTCCCTGACCAATTATCTTACCCTGCTGCAAATTCAGTTCTTCTACATAATTTTAATGTGCATGTTAACTTATTAGTACTGTTGTGATTTTCTCCCTCAGTATAACCAAGTGTTTTGCCCTTAGATATTCTATAGAAAACTATTGGCTTGTGCATCAAAATTCTTCCCATATCAGTTGTGCATATACTCAGTCAAAGCCCTCATACAAATTTGGTGTATCACCTTAGTTTTAATCATTTTACAGTCATCTTTTACCCCTTAAAACCCCATAATCAATTTAGGATACATCAACAAGGAACCGGCCTTGATACCAAAGACTCACCTCAAAATAGGTATACCCACAGACCTGAGGTGTTTCCATTGTATCTATGAAAGAGAGAGATCAAATTTTGCAAGCTTAGAAAACCTGCAGCCATCTCTCTACAGGGTGCACTTTCGAGAGATAACACGTACCTAGATGACGTTATTGGCTTCAGAAAGACATGGGAGGACCACATTCAGAATGTCCATTACATTATTTATACCTTACGTCGAAATAAAATTTATGCCAATATAGAAATGTATTACTTTGGAATGGAGAGTATCTAATACTTAGGGTGCATCATCAATAAGGAGAACATATATATAGACCCAAAGGAGATCCAACTCATCCTAGATTGGCCAACCCCAAAGACCCCGATAGAACTTTGAATTTTCTTAGGACTAAACAAATTATATCACAGGTTTTTACTTGGTTTTCTCACATTACATGGCCTTTAAGCCAAGTGACATATGGAGGAGCAAAAGAAACATATGCGTAGATAAAGGTGCAACACAAGGTATTTATATGAATGAAGGAGAGCCCATGTTCAACATCAATTTTGTTATTGTTAGATCTACAATAGTTATTTGAGATAGAAACAAATGCTTCAAAATATGCACTTGACACACTCCTCATGCAACTTAGGCATCCCATGGTATACCAAAATGAGACCTTATTTGACCTAGTGAACGGGTAACTAACATACGATAAGGAGTCGTATGCCATTGTGTAAGGTTGTAAACAACGAGAACACTACATTCTATGAAAAGAGACTATCATACATGCATATCATAAACCTTTGTAGTTTATATAGACACAAGGAAAGTTGTAAAATGATTGTCACCAAAGAGGGTCTACCTATTTGGAATGGTTCTATATAAACATCCCACATAAGAAGTGAAATACCAATTGAGTTGTTTATTATTTGAGTCAAACGTTGATTTCCCTCTTGACTTTTGTAAGCATAATACATTAGAGTGGTATCAAATGTATGAACATGACCTTGAATTTTCTAACGTATATAAGGATTTGAGGGTTGGATTTTTTATAGACTATCATTTACAATAAGGGTTATATGCCACATGAGATACCTTTGTGCTCCTATAGGGGAACATCGAAAATTGATTTGGGAGGGTCGCTACAATCAGTGTTACAAGTCACTTTGGAGTAGAGAAAATACTGCAATCTTGTAGAATTTTTTTATTGGTCAAAGCTTTGTCGTGATGTTACCATATACATCAAGTCTTGTAGATCCTACACAATTTTCATGCCAGTCGGTCAAAAGTGGGACCTTTATACCCTTTTTTATTCTAGAATTCTATGGGAATGTATCTTAGTGGATTTCATGTCATGTCTCCCTTACACCAAACAGGGGTATGACTATGTTTTGTTGGTGATTGACAGACTCTCAAAAATGGAAATATTGGCCTTCTAAGAAGCATCATGTCCGATAGGGATTATAGATTTGTGGGGATCTTATAGTTTGTACTATGGTCCATGATGTACATGATACCGAACTATTCTACTACTTTCCAACCCTAAACTAATGGGAAAAAAGGTAATCAACTACATGATTATGCATCTTCTTCAAATGTATCACTCCAAACATCCACACATATGGACTAAATGTTTTGTGTATTTACAACATAGCTACAACTAATCTCTTTATAGCTCCACAAGACATAACTCATTTCATGTATGTATCGGATTCTAGCCATTGATTCTCATTAATGTAGCATTGCCTATTATGTTGGAAGAAGGATTTTTCCATACATATAAAGAATTGGATAAGACAACCAAATTCATGGAATAAATTTGACACATCTAACAATGAGTTCATGAGATTTTGGAACCAACCAACTATAAGTACAAACAATGTCACAATTCTGTCAGGTTTCTCATTATTTCCAAGTGGGGGATAAGGTCTATCTACATATGCAAAAATAAAACTCAAGGGTCCATACATGAAACTCATCCCTCTGCAACATGGAACATACACCACCACCAAAAAATTAGTGACAATGTGTTTGAGCTTAATATTCCACCCTACCTTGGGGTGCATCCTCTTTCGATGCTAAGTTGTTCCTTACATACTTTCCACCACTCTTGGATACATCAAATATTGGTGAATAGTTATGGAGTACATAGATAAACCTAGAATGTGTGACATCAATGAACTCAGATTGAATCATTATCAATGTGTTCAAGAACACAAAACCTTAACATATCAAACTCTACCAACTAGTGAAGATAGGGTAGATTGCACACCAAGGGAAGTGGTTCACCAAGAGCCAAATTGAGAAGTCATTTCTATGCTTGGTAAAAAATAGAAATAATGGGGTCCATTGTTTCTTAAAGAGGAAAAATGATCTAGATCATTTTTTTGTAAATTTATTTTGGAAAGTTTTGAAAATCTATTTTTAGTAGTTTTGGAAAATTTTACTAGTCTAATTTTTGGGGTCTTTAGAGCATTTATGGGATTCATAATAGACGACAATTGCCAAAGATTGTTATTGTCATAGTGTTTTTTTAGTTCACTCTGTCATCTTTCCAAGGAGTGTTATGGTTCACAAATTAGGTCAATGGGCTAGGAGATATGACCCCAACAAGGAGCACTACAAAGCAATAATAATAATAGGATAAATTTAAGATTTTCTCCACTTTCGTATTTTTTAATCCATCCCTAAGGTGGATACAAATGGTTTCCGTGTCGGATGACGTTTTGGTTCCCATCCATAACCCTTCATATTATATTTTTAATAATTTTTCATATTCTCCATTGTATAGCTATAAAATAGCTTGTTTTGAATAAAGAGATAGATCTTCGGGCATACATCTCTCTTATGGAGTTTGTCAATTTGTATACATTTTGAATTGCAATAGAATTAGTTTGTTTCTACAACTCTTTTATTGTGAATTGATTGCCATAACACATTAGACATCATCATCAATATGTTCTCCACTAGGTCAGTAGCTCAATCCAGTTATGGAAAAGTAAGAAAACCTTGTTTTACCTACTTATCACACCAATGGTCTTATGCGGATGTCAAATTTAAGGAAATAATGTGTTTGATGTAAAGTGGAGACAAATAGAGAAAATTGAAAAATATTTAATCACAACTAATTTCAAAGTCAAAAACGCCAATTCCATATGAGATATTGTCACTAAAACATACTCATTTTCCATTGGAGGCATCGTTGATGACTCAAACACCAAGTTATTTTTAAAAGGCTCAAATATGGAAACTCATCGGTGGCCTAAAATGGTGGTAAAGAGTTAAGAAAAAGTAAAAACACGTGGATGAAACAAAACAATAAGTGGATGAGTAAATGGGGAATCGACATGCAAGAGTGCCCAAACACTAATGGGGAAATAAAAAATAATATGAGGAAGAAATTTAGGACAACTATGTGGACAGGAAACCGAGACAAAAGAAAGCTTATTATATCAAACAGTTTAATTCCACATGGGACAAAGATGAAAGGACATACGAGTATAAATTAAGTGGAAGGCAAAATTTTTTGCTAGCCCGGCTAAGGACCAACGTACACCATCTTAGATGTGAAATCGGTAGGTGGATAACACCTAAGAAGGAGTGGGAAACGAGAACTTACATTTTTATTATAGAACGACACTACACAATGGAGTGCACGACCTATATAGATATTCATACTAACTACAACCTTAGTGTAGACAAGCTAACCTATTTATTTGAGGAAATGGAATGCCAATTAAACTAACAAGTTTTTTGATCAAGTTCCACAATTGAATATCCAATCTCAAAAAGAGATTGAGAGTTTAATATGATTTTTAAGGTAGCCATTATGGTAAACAATTGGATTTGTGCAAGTCAATATTGTTACAACTTTTGATCCCACAATTTTTTTGGTTTTATATACATTGTTAAAATCTTTCACTCATTCATTTAAGTTTCTCCTCGAACAACCACCACACTACACAAAAAAAATAACACTATCCATACACATTCATGCACAAACAAAACACTATTGTGTTCTTTGAATCGCAACCGAGACAATTAAAAGCTTCAACATAAACGAAGTTCTCTTTACCCCTTCCACGCAACTGCTAGTTATTGTTCCATTTCCAAAGATTTTGCGACTTTACAAGAAATCATCAGAGGCTAACGGCACGCCGGCGACAAAGACTGGTTTATTGTATTAAGTAGTTATCATCTGTAATTATCTGCTGAAAATTTTCCGTGGTATGTCTTTTTATTTTCGAAATAATTTTTGTCTTCTTCATTGGGTTTATTATACTGCCGAAGGCAGTTATATTGGCTTCACACCAACAAATACATATTTTGGTCAAATCCAATCAAACAATGCCATCTGTATTTAAACCATATCTATCTATAGTTTCAGAATAATTTTTATGATTTGCTGCAATTCCATTAGTTACTCCCTTTATTTTGCACTGTGCAGAAACATTAATTGTTTGGCAGCAAATTTGTGGGGGTGGCAATTTCAGGAAGAGTGATTAATTGACTGCTGACAGGGGAAATCCGTACCTGAAGGTAGATAAATTTGACAAATGTATTTTCACTGACAGGCTTGATGTGCGCCATGCTCGTTAATTGTTTTCTGGAATTATTTTCTGAATTTGCACTTAGCAAGGGAAACAATCAGCTTTTTGTTATTGAAAGTGGTGGTGAATACAAGTTGGAGTTTCATTTTCAAGACATTGTTCAGACCTGTACCGGTGCTTTGAAAGAGAATAGAAGACAGATAATTCTCTTACAGGTATGTTTACATTCCTCATCACAGTAGCTGCAAGATTATGCAATCATCATTTCTTTTTTTACAATGAATTTGAAAATGGTAGCTGCATTGTTTTCCTGACTTTGTATAGTCATTAATTTCCATTTTTTAATTTCAGTTTAAATTGTTCTAGAGAAACATATCTGTAGGGATTTTCTCGGTTTAACCAGTACTGTATTTTATCCTTTTTGGAGATAACCTGCAACTTCACAACCAAGGTATATTCTTTGCCAATTTGACAGTTAATTCCAGAATTTGACTGCTATAACCTGCTTACATTTTGTTGCCTTTTTGAAGTTTTCGATTGTAGTTTCAAACTATTACACAGGGTATCTGGAGACTGTTATGGAGCAATGCATATTTCAAAAAAAACTTAGCAAGTAGAATTTTATCAAATATATAAGAGGAATTTTCTCCCAGAAATTCTCTAAACTTTTCCCACAATAACGTCGTTCATTGTTTAAAAAAATTATCAAATTGGTAATTTTGACATTCATAACTGTATAGATATATAGATTTTAACCTTTTTTAAAAAGGAAGATAGATATTGGTTCAGCGCATATTTAAAAATTAAACCAGTTGAGAAATATTGTCGGTTTTTAACATAACCCCACGATAAATCAAAATTGTGAACCATATTCAAATATAAAGCCTCCAAACGACTCTACAATAGCTTATCAGTGAAAGAGAATCGTTTGTGCGCATATCAGAACCGACATTTTATTTTTCCACAGCAAGGCACACAATATTGCAAATATCCTGCATTACAGAAATAACAGGTATGTGTAACATCATCAAGATTCCCCTCCATATTTGTATTCTTCTCAGATGTGGTTGCTGATAAACTAGAAAATGCACGGATAAATTTCATAATAGTTAATATTTTGTACAAAGAGACAAATAGTGAATGTCGATAGTTCATAAACTAGAAAATGTTGGATAAATGTCATAATAGTTAATACCGGGCGTTGTGTACCGGGCAAGAAGTTTTCTCTACCCGATCGAGCATTGGCAATGGGAAGCGCGTTATTCACTAAACAATGAATTCCAACTCTAGTCACAGAAAATACTTATCTCATCTTTGTCACCAAATCGCTTGTCAGAGCTGCATTATCAACAGGGGACGACAAAAGCTCGTGGAATCCCAGCATAAGCAACAGTTGCAACTTGTTTTTTTCTCAAAACAATAAATTCCAATGCTAATTGCAAAACAAACTAATCCCGCCTAAGTTCCCAAGTCGCTTTTACCCATTGTTGCAGGGTGAATTGGGTGCGGGAAAACCTCATCTAAACCCATCCTAAGCATCGTTTGCACTATTTTTCCCCAGCCAAACAGTGAATTCAAACCCTACTAACAGGACCTTAAAGTAGAATCCCAATTACATACGCCAAAACATTCAACCTCATTGCTACATTTTGTATCCAAAAAGCACATAACCAGTAACAACTGCAAATTTTTCTGCCAAAAAAGTTCCTCAATGCATATTCCACTCATATAAAATTAACAAAAATGCAAAAACGTTACTTTACATAACGGCTGAGAAGACGAAGTTGATGACAGATTCAGCGGAGTGTTTCATAGCTTGGTCCTATTACTCACTTTTCTGACCTTTATTCTTAGCCAACGCCAAAGCATAGATATCAACTACACAAAGCTTGAATTAGCATGTGGATTACACAAACAGATTAAGAACTGCCACCATAAACCAATACGAAATTCACCTGCAAGTTCCTATCAGAGTGAGAGGACATGATAATGTTGTAATGAGGCAAGGACCTATAGCAAATTGTCCCCATCTTTCCCATGCTCAAGAATCCTTATATATTATCACAAGATTCATAGCTTTCAACTAGGAGTTCCATGGCATAAATTGATGGCTTCTTCTTGGATAGTAGCCCTGCATGGGATGTGTACGAGGAAGCTCTCAACTGTTCCTCCTGGATAGTAGTGATTCATGAGATGCGTAAGTGACACCACTGAAGGCTTTCACTTAAATGCCACTTACAAATAAAGTTATATTAGTCTTATCACGGTTTGAGTTCATAAAAATGCAATATTAAGACTCAGGTTGTCTTTAAATACTAAGGGTTCTAAGTTCCTTCATGCGTCTATATGGATCATCCCAACATGTGACTGCCACATCCACATGCATCTTCCAAACTATCTTTGACTCATTAATTTAGTACACATCTTCGTCCATGCAAGCTCTCTCACAGTCAAATAATTTCATATTTTGATTTGTATTGTCAAAATTATAGTCTAATTGTCACTGAGCCATTTTTCCATTGTATTCAAATATATCAAAGTCAAATTCAAAGTAGGGTTAGTCTTTAAATTTTTAATCGATGTAATCATTTATTTCTTCTTCTATCAATTTTATGGTTCATGGTCAATTCCTCCTCTAATAGTCTTCTTTTGAATGACACTATGTCACGATGGGATATGTAGGACATTGATTTTTTTTTCGTTTCATAGGTATTGTATGTCTGTTATCACAATCCTCTTCTTTAACAGCTAAAGTGACTTATTTTTGAATCTTGAGGTTTTCATATTTATACATTTTCATCTTAACTGCAATACCCCCATTTGTCTCCCTAGGCTTTTGCTCTCCCAACTTTGAATGTTTGAAGCCTCACATTGTTTTTCCCTTTAACAATATGATATTTGGGAAGGGCTTCAAAAAACAATTATATGCTACAATTAAAGCACTAGAAGAGTCTCTTTCAAAAATCTTATTCAAATAGAATGAAGCAATTCAAGCTTTCAAATAGAAAAAAATTGAATATCCACATTTCTAAATTTCATTTTCCTTAAGAAGAATGAGTGCACTATTTTAATTTATTTCAATTTCTTTTCTCTCGTAATACAAACACTTATCTTGGAAAAATAACTCTTTACATCTTATTTACTCTAGTGCAATACTTATTAAATTTATAAGTTCATCTGTATTTAACAATAACGCAAAGTGCTTAAGAAATGTACTATCATATTAACATTGTATTTTGCATTTCACGTGGAAAAACGTAGAAGATCAAAACAAATGTATCATTGACTTTCACATATTGCCTATTTATTGTGTCCCTCCACCCTCAAAATGCATCCATCAAATTTTATTGTATTTTTCATATCACAATTTTATTGTTTTACCCTCCACTTTTAAAAAACATCAACTTCGGCAGTATTTGCCATATCATGGCCTTGTTTTGCTTTCTCACTACTTTACTTTCATGCAAATAAGATTTTGTTTTAATGTATCAAAGGAAACATTTTTTCTTTTTGTTTTGTGTAATGGTAGTAGCGTTTTGAGGGTGTCGATCCAATAGTTTTTTTATTGTTGCATCGATTAGATGATTATATGCTATAGTTTTTTCATTTAATGTGTTCTTATTATGGGTTTAAAATATTGTGCGCTATGTTTTGTATTCTATTTTTCCGAGGATTATATATTTTTGTTCATTTGGATTTTAGACAATTGCAAGCCTCGGACAAGTGTTCAACGCTAATATCAAAACCATTTGATAAGGGGGAAGCCGTAAAATACCGACCAGTCCAGGGGTTGATAAATGTTGGATGGTTTTTTTTAAGTTATTGCCGACCTTTTAAATTTCACGGTCTTCAAACATTTTTTTAGTGACTATGAATTTAATTGTATTGCTCTTCAAATTGTGGAAAATAGTATTATCAATACAATATTTATAAAATATAAAAGGCATACTTTATTTCTTCGACACTTTTTAATTTACAATTATATATACATCTATATTCAACATTGCACCATTTTATATATGCAAGGTGGAAAAGAATTTGCAATTATTTCTTGGCTAAAAAAACTAAAAATGTGTAAACAATCACAAATTTAAACCATGTACTATTTACATTTTTTTGGAATTGTTTTCTATTTGTTTCCTTACACAATGTCTTTGAATTTTTCGTTTACTAGGGTTTTCCTTTTTTTTTAACCTTGACTCTAAATATAATTTTGGTGAAATAATTTATCGTGTTGTGAATTATATGTTTCCACCAATGGTCACGAGGTTAAGCCCCTCCTTATTGGGTATGGGAGGCTCCCATTATTGAATGTAAAGTATCCTAATTTTGTGGGGTGGCCAATAGGTTGGGGATCACACAGGAACACTCCACTTAACCTATGGCAAAGTGCTTGTATGGAGTACAAGGGAGGAAATTATAGCGAAGGGATGTATATGGGAATAGGAAAAATAAGGAGAGAGGGTTAATGTTGTGAGTAGGCACTAGAAAAGTTCGCATACAATAACCAAAGTAGGTCCACATTCAATTAAAAGAATCTAACTTATGCAAATAAAAATGAGATCAACAAACTAAAGAATCAAAGTTCCATTAATCTGTTCCTCAAAAGTACAAATCCTTATCTTGGTTTTTCAAGATCACTATGCTTTCAAAGATAGGAAATAGAGAGAGAGAGTAGACGAAAGCATAAGCAAAGAAATGGAAGAAAACTCTTATTTCTTGTGTAGTGGTGATTTAAATCTCAACAGCATAAAACAATCCACAATTGTTAACCAAAATCTAAAACTTAAAAACTTAAAATCTCCTCGAATGGAGAAGCCATTCAAATTTATAGCATTGAAAATTGTCTTTTCATCTCCACCACATGACTTTTCACCTTCCTTCATGACCATTTACCTTCTACATTCCCTTGTAATTTTTTCATATTCCAAGTGTTACAAAACAGGGAGAAAGTGCATTTTCGACGAGGAATTGGAATATAGGGAGAAAAGGAGAGAAGGGGTGACTGCAGATGCCCAACTACAACTTTTAGACACTGGTTGCATCCCCTAGATGCCTCACATCTTCCATATTCCCGTCTACATCTTCTAGACACTGTCAGTATCCTTCGGATGCATGACCAAAATTGTTTTCTTCGCCTCAAGGGTCAAAACTTGATGGATTTTGGTCATCCAATATATTAATCTTCATTGAAAAGGGCCAACGAAGCCATTGAGATTGTTTATAATATTTGAAAATTAATTATTCAACATTTTTACCCATAACTTCAATTTTGCCTAAAGTTGTATGTCGATGAGCCGAGTGGCAAGAAGCGTTTGCAACCACCACAGACTAAACCGTCCTATGGATCATGAAGAGCATTGAAAATACCATCACTCAATATTTTATTAGGATCATAACTCTACAAGAGGCTCCTGAAACAATTCAAACAAGTTTTACCTTATAGAAGCACTCTTGTGCTACATTGCTTGACAATTTTCCATATTTCAATGTTCTAAAATCTTTCCTTGACTATTCCACCAAGAATTAGGATTTATTATCTTTCTAATGCCTAGGGTATGAGCTCCTAAAACTTCACGGGGCTCCTAAAACCCTTTGAACTAGGTGACTAGCTTTTTAGAACTTGCATTTCCCAATACCTTATCCACAAACACCCGGTTTTACTTAACTTTTCTGACTTAAATTTTCTTCCCTTAATCTTCCTAAACTACCTCTCGAAAACTTCATTGATCTCCCATACAACTCTTAGATGATATTTATCTTCCCCAAACACTTCTAGAGGATGTTCAATATTAGCAAAAAGGCCAAGAAAAGCCCTTTTTGAGCATTTGGATATTCTTTCTTAGATCTCAATAGCTTCAAGAACTAATCTAGGTAATCTTCCTCCACATGAAAAACATTTGGAAATCATGTTAGTAAATTACTCTTGACCATAATGAGGGTGAAATAGTTGAAATGATGGTTGGAGGAAAGGTTTATGTAGTCACAAAATCATGCACTTTAGACATTTATTTATCCCAGGTCTCATACTACCATTTAGAAGGTTCTTGAGTGAAGAAAGTACTAATTAACCCCTATCCTTTTGGCCATCTTGTTTATTTTATTTCGTAATTTGTGACCTATTGCACCCATATGCCCATCCATTTTCTGACATCCCGTGTTATTTTAGCCTCAACTGGGGTGCCTAGATTTAGTATTGAGGCCCACCCATGGTGCCCTAATCTTTCTAGCACTTTCTGCCGCTTTTTTGGGCCTCGTATAACAATTTTTTATCTTTATCTTTCTTGTGGTCAGCCTTTTCAAGGTTAATTACAAAATTAGAGCAAGATAACCCTATAAATATAAAGTTATGAGACCATAATGAGGGACTTAGCATCATTTATTACTATCACTCCATCTAGAGTTGCATCCATATATTGCATTGGCATCCACATAGCTCCATCATCAAGGTACACACTAGGACATTTGCATCACACTTCATAGGGGAGGGATTCTATTCTATTCCATGCACACATTCTATTACATTTTCTACATTTATCTATTTCTCATTATTTCACAAAGTGCAACTGGCACAAGAGCACCTAGGGTACGACATGCACACACTCACTAGAACTTCATTTGGGACTCAAATAAAATGCGGTGCTCTCAATTTACTAAGCCCAATGTTGTGGCAGCTGAGGTCAGTTTTAATGATCCTCATGTGTATTTCACTAATGCCTCGAGGTTTTGGTGTAACGGTTTGTTACAAGTGGTATCAAAGTCTGCGATCTGGCAAAAATTAGGCAAAATCCTAATTTTTGTTTCCATATATATTGCGAACCAAAGAGAATTGGTGGGATATATTTTTACCATAGTTGTGAAACCTTTCAAATAAGGTTCCTTGAAAATTTTAGACTTTTTTGATTTATTTTACAAAAGTTATTACAAATTTAGGGTTTTTAATCAAATCGCTCCCTAGGGTGAAAATTGTGGAATATTTTCAAGTTATTTATAGTTTCGTAAAGCTCTCAAAAAATATTATTAGTATATTCTCTGTTTTTTTTCCTGTTTGGCCAAATTTGTATCAAAACCCTAAACCCTAAGGTTTGACATCATGGCGGGGCCTTCCACAAGAGCAAAAAGAATCCAGTTACTCTGGGTAAAACCCCAAATAAAGATGGGGTAGTGATTGAAGAGATGGAGTTAGAAGGGGTAAATACAAATTCTTCAGCACTAGGTTTACCTCAGTTGATCATAAGGTGAGCCAACTTGAGTATGAGCTGCGAAATGTACAATCTAAGATGGCCTCTAAAGGAGACATAGACCAAATCAATCAGTGGTTGGATGATATCATGCAACATGTAAAGGGTAAACAATATGGCCAAATCCGCCCCATATCAACCAAGGAGGATCTTCAGTTCAAAATCATGGACAAAATAACCATGTTAGATCACTTTTCCAGCCTAATCAGAATCCAACTTATTCGCAACCACGGAACATGATGCCGAAAGTGGATATGCGCAAATTTGATGGTAAGGATCCCCTGAATTGGATAAATAAAATGGAGAACTTCTTTGAGTTACATCACACACCATCGGAAAAAGGTGACATTGGCATCCCTGTATCTTGAACCAGACCAATTCATTTGGTATCGATGGTTATGTGCTCAAAGGCAGAAGAATGGTCTCAGTGTCACTTGGACAATTTTACCGAGGAGTTGCAATTGCACTATAGTTCCAAATGTTTCAAATAACTAATTTAGTCAATTATCAAAGTTACGGAAAATAGGATCAATCAAATATTATTTGGATCAATTCTAGAACCTATCCTTAATAGTGGAGAATATTCCAAAAGAGAATCTAAATGACCTATTTCTTGGGGGTCTTAAGGACCACATCGAGCATGAGGTACGTATGTTTAATCCACTCAAGCTTTCTGATTCTATTATCATGGCACATCAAGTAGAGGAAAAATTCTTTGTAGTAGGAGGCCACCTTTCATTAACACCAGAGATCATAGTATCTCTTCCCCTTCATTTGTTAGGCCAATTAGACCGACTCCTCAAAAAATGGAAGAAAAGAGAGCAAAAGGATTATGTTTTAACGATGATAGCAAATATGGACCAGACACAAATGTGCTGAGAAGAAGTTGTTCTATATTGACGGAGGTAATGAGGATGATGAGGAAGCTGAAATTATAGGAGAGGTTGAGGAACCAATAGAAGATGAAGTAGAGGATCACCAACCTACAATTTCTTGCCATGCATTTTCAGGTATTAGTACTCCTCAAATACTCAAAGTTATTGGCTATCTCAAAAAACAAAAGGTGACGGTGTTGATTGACTCGGGATTACTCATAACTTCATAAATAGTAAGTTAGTTTCTCGCCTCAATTGTTTTATTTACACGGCTCCAAAATGCAAGTTTTGATTGTGGATGGTGGGACAGTCAAGTGCATAGGAAAGTGCCATAGTATCAAGCTTTCCATGGGAGACTACATGTTAGACTCACCTATGTTTGTTATTTCTATGGGAGGGGCAGATATTGTTTTGGGTGTCCAATGGCTCACAAACTTAGGTACTATAGAGATGAATTTCCAAGAATTGTTCATGTGATTTCATTCAGATGGAAGGACAATACAATTGAATGGGATGGTAGCTAAGTCTCCATTGATTATTATCTCTCATCAGATGCAGAAGGTTCTCATAAAAGGAGTAGATGGATTTATAGAAAATTTATTTTCCATAGAAGTACAAAATATAGAGTCTTCAATGTCACCCGATCTTCGAATATCATTGTTGATGCTCACTCATCTGTTTTTGATGCAATTCCAAAGGGACTACCACCAGCTAAATATCATGATCATGCCATTCGGTTGATTCTAAGGATCCAAACACCTAACATCATGCCATATAGATACCCATACTCCCATAAAAGTGAGATCGAGAAAATGGTTCAGAAATGTTAAAGGCGGTATCATTAGGCATAGCCAGAGAGTGCATATTCTTCACCAAAGGGTCATGGTACGTAAGAAGGATGAAACATGGAGGATGTGTCCATATTACCGAGAACTCAACAAGTACACCATCAAAGATAAGTTTCCTATTCCAATAATTGATTATTTACTTGATGAATTGTATGGTGCTATTTATTTCACAAAATTAGATCTTCGTTTGGGGTACCATCAAATTAGAATAAAAGAGGAAGATGTTCATAAAATGGCTTTCGGACTCATGAGGGCCATTATGATTTTTTGTAATGCCTTTTGGTCTTACAAATGCACCTTCAACCTTTCAAAGCTTGATGAACACTATTTTTAGGCCATTTTTAAGGAAATTTGTATTAGTTTTCTTTGATGACATATTGATTTACAGTAAGACATGGGAAGAACACTTACAACATGTAAATAAAGTGTTGTAATTTTTGGAGAAACATACTCTCTATGCAAATCCATCCAAATGTTCTTTTGGTGTACAAGAGGTAGAGTACTTGGGTCACATTATATCCCATGAAGGCGTCAAGGTTGATCCTCAGAAGATCAAAGCTATAGTGGAATGGCTAAGGCCCAAAACTCTTAAAAATATTTGTGGTTCTTAGGACTAACAGGGCACTACATAAGATTTGTGCGGGGATATGGTAGAATAGTAACCCCACTCACTTTGCATTGCTAAAGAAGGATTCCTTCTATTGGACAGACGTAGCCACTAAATCCTTTGAGCAGCTGAAGGAAGCCATGTGCAGCACCCCAGTTTTGGCTACTCCTAACTTCTCAAAAACCTTCATTGTTGAATGTGACGCTTCAAGATCAGGATTGGGAGCAGTTCTAATGTAAGAAGGAAGACCAATTGCATTTGAGATTCACCAATTCAAAGGAAAAGATCTTCTCAAACCTGTCAATGAGAAAGAAATGATGGCTATTCTTCATGCAGTCAAGCAATGGAGGCCTTATCTCATGGGTAGACACTTCAAGGTACAAACTAATCATGATAGTCTCAAATACTTTTTGGAACAAAGGTTATCATCTGAGGAACAACAAAAGTGGGTAACAAAAATGTTGGGTTATGATTTTGAAATCATATACAAAAAGGGTAAAGAAAATGTAGTAGTTGATACGTTATCCAGAAGGGATACATCCGCCGATGCCTTACTATGTGGAATGTCCATGTTGATGGCTGATTGGGTGGATGAAGCAAGATTGGAATGGGATCAAGACAAGGATACACAATCTCTAATACAAAATATCAAGCAAGGATCTATGACATCTAACAAATTTGAGTGGATAGGTATTGCCCTATGGTACAAGGACATGTTATACTTGAGTAAAGATTCTGAGTTAAAGCATAACATTCTTGTAGCAGCTACATGCCTCACCTATTGAGGACACTCTAGGTTTTGAAGACATATCATAGAATAAAAAGAGAATTATTTTGGGAAGGACTCAAGGGGATGTACAAAATTTTGTATCGAGAGTGTTTAGTGTGCCAACAGAACAAAGGGGAAATAATTAAGACACCAAGTCATTCTTGACCCTTACCAATTCCTAGCCGAGATGGGAGGAGGTCTCCATGGATTTCATCACCGATTGCCTTGTTCAAGGGTAAGAATGTTATTTTCGTGATGTGGATAGGCTCACAAAATATTCCCATTTTTGTGCCCTATCACATCCATTTTGTAGCCAATACATCCACAACTATTTTTTTTGGAGACACGGTTCAAGGCTACATGGAACCCCAAAGATAATTGTAAGTGATCGTGATCCTATTTTCACAAGTAATTTTTGGACAGAATTATTTTCATGTTTGGGTACTCAAATAGCTCACGGTTCATCTTATCATCCTCAAATTGATGGGCAAAGGGAAGTGGTCAACAAATGCTTAGAGGGGTATCTACGTTGTTTTGTATCAGATAAGTAGGAAATGTGGATTAAATGGCTACCACTTGCAGAATGGTGGTATAACACATCTTTTCATACCTCTTCTCAAATGACCCCATTTTTAGCATTATATGGTTACCATCCACCTTCTATCACTTCCTCCTTGAGGGTGCAAACTAAGGTTAGAGATGTTGAGGAACACATTCGACATCAACAACAGGTTTTGGCTAGTTTGAAGGAGAATTTAGCATTAGCACAAAACATGATGAAACAACAAGCAGATCAACACCGTAGTGAAAGACATTTTGAAATTGGTGACTGGGTTTTTGTATGTCTCCAGCCTTACAAATAGATGTCCCTAAAGCAACATAAAAAGGACAACAAACTTGCTCCTAAATATTATGGCCCTTATTAAGTTCTACAGAAAATTGGAAGTGTTGCTTATAAACTAGAGTTGCCTCCATCTTCATGCATACACCCAATATTCCATGTTTCTTTCCTGAAGAAGGATATTGGATATAAATTTTAAGCCCAAATAGAGTTACCATAACTTTACGAGGAAGGAAGAATCATTTTGGAGCCAGAGAATATTCTACAAACATGTACTAAGAGGCTGAGAACCAAAGACATTAAGGAATATTTGATCAAGTGGAAGAATCTGAGCATATAAGATGCAACTTGGAGAGGATGAAGGTTTTCTACAACAACATCCAGATTATTCAACGTTGAGGACAACGTTGGTTTGAAGGGGAAGGGCATGCTACACCCTTAACCTATTGCTTGTATTAGGATATGAGTAGCCGACTTGTGGCTTACCATATCATTTTATTATATCATTTATACTTTCTCATGCTTAATAGGTCAGCCTTGGTGATGGCCATAGCATATGAATAGTATATATAGGGGATTGTAGGTAGTATTTCATTATCATTTGAGCATTTGAGTCTTATTATATGGTTTGGAGGTTGCCCCCTCGAAGTGGCGAAGCTATTCTAATTGTATATTGAGATCATTATTCTGAAATATTGTGTTATTTGGTGTTCTATTGTTGCTCATAATCTGAATTATACAAGTAATTTCATTACAAGTGGTATTAGAGCGACCACCCAGGTTTGATTCCCGGCACGGTTAGCTATGTCGGCATTGCAGTGTTCACCCGAGGCTCGTATAGGGTAGGGTGTGGTCCCGCTATACAGGCACAAATCTAGCCTAGGGTCCGGGCTACGAAAGCATGGTGGGATGTTATGATCCTCATGTGCGAATTTCACTAATGCCTCGAGGTTTTGGTGTAACGGTTCATTACACAATCGACCCATTCATTTGCATATTTATTTTTTTAGGGTTTTGATACTTCCTTTTGGGTCTTTTGCAGGTTATTCTTCCTCTTGGAATATTTGGAGCATTTGGCACAATATAGAGAAATTAATGCGACAAGTAGTGAAGGATAATGTACCATCTCCCGGACCTATGAAGACCAGTTCTGGACCTTTTTCCTAGACCAGGGCACATGTTTTACTTACCAGAGTAGCATGGGCGCCCTAATCCTCTCCCGAAACACTCCAATCCAAACCACATCACCTAGATTTGTCTTCTACGGGACCTCAACAGAGTAGTTCTTACTTTCGATTTTTTTTTATCATTGCGACACAACTCAAAAGGGTTCATTATTCAAATGAGTTCTTTCCTCTTCCCTCTTGCACATTAGGGTTTAGTATTTCATTTTATATATTTGTTTATATCATTAGCATACTTCCTTCTTACATTTATTTACTTTAGTACAATTGTGCATAGCTTGGATTAACTACCTTAACACTACATAGTTATTACAATTTTAGTTAATCAATTTACATTGACCAAGAAAGGGGATTTCAAGTGTGGGCTTGGTTTTCATGACCAAAATTGTGAATTTTTCATGTTAGACATTTTACATGACAACAACCGGCTCTAGCTGGGGACATTGGATTATAAGGGACAATAGAGAACTCTAGATATCTCATGGGTGAGTAGACCACTCCTTATTCAAGTTGGGCAAAAGAGGCAATTCTTCACCAAGAACACAATCAACAAACACATAAAGGGAAAAAATCGAGAACACACACAACAGAAAGGGGAAACACACAAAGTAGGTAAGAAAGCACACAACGGAAAGGGAAACTATATTACGGGGTAGGAAATTCATTGAGGTGTGAGAAAAATATACACACACTAGACAACGGGTTGAGAGAAGTACATACCATCATGGAGCAATGGGCTAAATTCAAACCTCTGGAGCTCAAAGATCATTATCTGATCATACCATGCTCTTGTGATGGCTTTACATGGTTTGAGAATAAGGAGAAATACCAAGATTCCATCTTCATATTAATATTGCATAGAAAACACTCTTACTTCCAATGACCACTTTGTAACACTCTTAGAGGTATTGATTTCAAGAGTCTCCACCCAGTGCTTCATGAATATGAGAAACCATTCTTACATGTTTTCAAAAGTAGAATCTTTGATTTTGTCATGGAAGCATTCATCACCCTTAAGTGAAAGTTGTAGTATGGACCCCTATTCAAAATCAACACGGGCTTTAGAAATGGTGAAAGAAAACTGATTCTGAATCCATTCACAAGACTCTTGCACATTCTCACTTTATAGTTTTGAATAATTTATTTTTATACAAACCAGCTCATCATCGGTCTTGGTAAAATTCACTTGAAAACAGGACAACCATACCCTAGTGTCAAAAAAATTCTATGGTATACCTTTCCGAACTCACCCTCCCAGGTCAACCTATTTCCTTTATTAGTCCTACCATTTCCTTCCAATTATCCACATGTGTGTTTCATCATTCCAAATAGGTGATTTAGGAAAGATAATATCATTCAAGTACTTTTGGAGCAGTCTCTTGAAAGTCGACTTTTCAAACAAGCTAGAATGGGCTATCATCAGCCTTTCTAAGACAAGTGCATAGTCACCAGAGCAGTTTCAAAAGTCTAATTTCATCAAGGAGGTATATTCAAGGTCCAAGATCATTTTAAACTAATTTAGGAAGATTCTTGGGAAATATTCAGAGGTTTAGGAGCTAATTCACCAAAAGCGGGTTTTTGAGGCCGAAGGAGCTTTAATTGCGAAAGAGCGCCTAAACTTCAGAGATGATTCCAGGAGCTATGAAATAATTTTTGATTCAAAAAAAATATCAAAGGAAATAATTTTCAGTCCTCCACATGGTGGTAAAATCATATCCATCCTAAACCTCATGCATTTTTCTATACAACTCATTCTTTCCATGCACAAATGGCGATCCCAATAAAAATGAGATTTTTTAGGGTGTTTCAAGCAGAATCAATGCATGATAATCATTCCATTCATCTCAAAATTTCATTTATAGTCAAAATAATATAAGGAAGTTCCTAAAAATACCTCTGGGAGCTCGAGATATGGCATTTTCAAGTCTCTTCCCAAGGTAACATGTTTAACAATTAGTCAATTTTTTGAAGGACACATGTCAACATGGCGATCAAGTACATTTTTGTGTCCTCATTTTCCCTTTACAAGGGTGCAAGATGGAAAACAATTGTTCCCCTCCTCCCATAGAGCTCATGGACATGCAATATGACCCTAGAACCCTCCGGTAAGCTCTTTTTGGCCATTCTCCTAGCCCCCTCCTCATCGCACGCATGAGTGACAAGTGTCACTCCCAGGATAAGGAATATTTTTTTGCCTATTTTCCCATCCCAAGGGGACAATAAAAACACAAAAATGTGCCCTCTCCCTTGGTTTCCCTCTGGTTTCACATACGACCCAAAACTAGCCTCTTAGGAGCTTATTTCCAGCCCCCTCCTCCACTTCTCTCGGCTAGTGAATGAGTGCCACTTGACAAGATAAGGCTAAGGCTCATTTTTTTACACCCATTGTCCCTTTCAAAGGGGTAAAATGTGGAAAAAAATTCACCCTCCCACCGTCAATATTTCAAATGCATATAAGACCAAAACTTAGTCATTTTTTTTGCTCATTCCCCCACATTCTTCCACACACTTTGCCAAAACTCTGCTAGATTTTTCTTGGGATTATTCCTTCACCATTTCCATCCTCCATTAATTTAATTCATTCTCCCATTATCTAAAAATGATAAAACTATCAAAAAACATGAATTTTTGAAGACTCCGAGAAGATTTTTCATCTGATGAACTTCGTAACCCACAAAGAGGAATCGGTCATATCTTTAAGACCTTTGCACAAATCAACATGGGGTTGTTTACATTCATCTACACTCCCATCCACCTTGAGAATAAAAGAGAACTATTTTTATGAATGACCTAGATTTTTGCAAAAAGAAACTCCATTTTCCCCACGAAAATTTTTCAAATTTTAAAATCTTTCATTTCGGAGACCGGGTTGACACGAAACTTTAGAGGTGCAACAAAAATGAAAAACCCATATTAGAAAAACTAATTTTGTCGAAATCTGAGGTCCAAAACACCACTTTATAAAAATAGTAAGCCTCCTACACATGCACTTGCTATTTTTAGTAAGTCATCACAAAGAGTGGTTTTGACAAAGGCAATGTGCACAAAGGTCATCTAGAAGGACAAGTGGAGTGATTGAGATCGAAAAGGGTTGAAAATTTCCATTTTCTAAAAATAGTAAATCCCCTTTTCAAGTACAAAGAAGTGCCTTGGTCATCATGAAATTCAAGTTCACATGCATCAAATCAGTCTCAGCTTTGTCATCTAGGCATTCACATGTGTCACACACATGGACTTCGTTGAATCTCAAAGAACGCATGTTTGGTGAGTCCAAATTGCAGTCATTCATGTCTTCAAGATAACAAGATTTTCATGGCTTCATTTTCTAAGTAACGGTTCCAATTTCTCATTCATATGTATAATCATAAGATCATAGGAATGGTGGCGCTTCATGTTGTGGAATGGGCATTCTTTGTTGTCAATGGTGTAATCATCGGTGCTCACCACTTTCCTTCTCGGTGTATACGGGAAAGTGCATAATTTTAGGAGCAATCTTTGTCAACAGAACATGATAACAAAGGATCATCAAGAGGATCATATTTGAACATCCTCGAGGTGGTAGAATCATGATGGTTGCATTGTGCAAGCAATTGTATCAAGTCTTCATTCGTATGCATAATTGGTCAAAAGGATTGGAAAATTTTAATGGATTGTTCAGAGAGAATTCTCTCATGATTCAAAGGTTCACAATTCATCATTACATTGGAGAATTTCACCATTTCATTGGTAGAGATGATCTTTATCGGAGACAAAGTGTTCTTCATTTAGGCTTTAGAGCATCTCTTTTTCCCTCCTCTTTCTCCCTCTTTCTTCTCTCTCCTTTCTAATTTTTCATTGGGATTCATCATTGTATTTTGTCCTATTCACTTAAGTGACCTATTATAAAATTGTAAAAGTATTTTCTCAAAATTATAATAGAAATACTTAATTTGTATTTTCTAATGGAAAACAAAAGGTCACAAGTGGAATAGGAATGTGAAGAGTCATGTGAGGGAAGATGAGAGGTCAATTCACATTACTATAAATTGGGATGGCCTCTCCATTCCAAAGGATCCTAATTTTTGAAAATTTCCACTTTGTAGCAATTGTGGATTGTAGTTATTGAAATCTGTATTAATGTACATGAAATAAAGCTACATTTCTTCCATTCTCCTTCTCTTGTGTTTCCTCTATCTCTTTTACGCACTTTGTGAAGCATAGTTGAATCAATGATGTTGGAGAAGAACTTTGCTTCTCGATAGATGAATCCAAAAAAATGTGTTTTAATTCATTGGTCCTATCTAGCTTCATTGTTGTTCTCTTCTATATTGAATGTTCAACTACTCACAGTTACTGGGTGTGAACTATGTAATTAGTATACTCACAATAAGTAACTTTCCTTCCCTAAGTTCTCTCATTTCCCTACATCATTGTGATTTACTCCCTTATACCCCCATACCCCATTTTGCCAAGACCAATGGAGTGTACCTGTGATCCCCAACCTATTTGGCCAACCCACATCATTTAGTTTAGGATTAGATTATTCACATTCAATAATTTGAGAGTGTCATTCAATGTAGAGGGATGTAGCCCCGTGAACATTTGTGGAGACACCTAATTTTCCCAACTGAAAATTTTTCTCACCAACATTTTTGGTGACTCCATTGGGGAGATATTTTCCCAAGTGCACCCAAAAATATCTTTGCCAAAAAAATACAAAAAGTATATATTTAAAAAAAAGATAAGGTTTTAAAGAAGAATCATTTTTGAAGTCGACTCCGTCAAGGAATGAATCCATGTCACATTCGCAACACAATGAAGAAATTTCTAGATTGGAGTGAAGTACTAATGAGTGACAATGAAGAAGAAGAAGAAGATGGTGACCGAGAAATGAATATTTTTGGCCAACCATGGTTCTAAACCAATTCTTGTAAAGAGGGAAACTCAAGAATATTAGAGAGGTCTTCTACTTCAAGCAATAATCTGCAATCAGACAAAGGAAAGAAAAAATAACTTGTTGATGAAGAAGAAGATAAGGAATGGTTGAAAGAAGCATGAAGAAGATACAAAATGTTGTGTGAAGCCCAAGAAGAATAAGAATTTAAAGGTAATACTCTCTTCCATGCACAATTGAATGAAAATATTGGAGCCATGTCTTTCATCACCCTCCCTTGGGATGATTTCCTTGCATATAGAAACAATGAAATGGGAGCCTTAACTATCGAATATATGGAAGAATCATAAGCACTATGCAAGGAAATTTCAATCCCAAAATCTACCTCAAAATTCTGAAATATGTCAAAGCCTTACAAGAGATGTATGAGAAACTTAAAGCAGCCCATATCAAGGAAGAAGAAAAAGATTTTTCCCATAAAGATACCTCAGGATCACTTCAGTACCACAAGGTGTTCATCCCCAAAATATTCTTGGACATTGGTGAAGAAAATCTTATCCTTGCACCTTCTGATGAAAATCAAATCAGCACTATGGAGAATGATGAAGGATCCACTTAAGAAGACTTTTGTAGCCTCACACAGGTCACTATAAAATTGAGGACATTTTCCTTCTTCTGCCACTCTTTAGATGACTTCCTTGCACATGGTGACAAATAAATGGTTATTTTGAAAAGATAATATGTGGAAAGGAGCATAATAGAAGGAAATTCTGACCCCAAAGCTTATCAAAAATTTGGAGGTATGTTTTAGCTCTGCAAAGAAGGTATGAACACCTTGAAGCACTTTGTGTTGTCAATAATAATGAAACTCAAGAAGATCTTGATGGTTTTCTGCACTACAAGGTGTTTTTCCCTAGAATATTCTTGGATGCTTCTGAGGATTTTCTTCTCTTGAACCCTCCATTGAAAATCAAAGAAACACCTTTGAAGATGATGAAAAATACATGGAGGTGGAACCACCATTCATCAATTCTTTTTTTCTTGAGGCACAACCCATTGGAGGAGCAATAGATTCAAGAGAGGAAGATTCTTGTTGCATGATGGATGATTCAATGCTTTTCGAAGACTCCACTAACAATGAAAAAGTACAAATGATGAGTTCAAGGCAATCATGGATAATATCCTTTCAATTGATGGTGGAATGGAGATATGTGAATAAGTGCAAGAAATCCATCCCTCACCTTAGACTCAAGATGATGAATGTAAGGTATTCATGGAAAATTTTCTTTCCAATTTTGACTTTTCAAGTGATGAGGAAATGATTAATAATAAAATGGAGGTATGTGAAGAATCAAGTTTCTCCCGATTCAATCATGGATGACCAAATGGGAGAGTCCAAATTCCTTTTTGAAGCCAAAGATAATGAGAAATTTGAGCATATCCTCTTCAGGAATCGACTCCATCATTCTCACCCAAGGGGCATGACATTGATCACTACGGTGAGTATGAAAACTTTCATTTTCTATATGAGAAATAACATGTAATGATAGGTGATCAAGATAGAGTTGAAAGTCTTCCCATATTGCTGCTCCAACATGGCCCTATACTTCCCATCAAGAGTATGATGAAATGGATTTCGAGCTCAAGGAGTGCCCTTCCCACAAAGTATGGGCCTCTTCTCCTTATCAGAAGGTGTTGTGAATCATGTGTGCTCATGCCTGCGACAAGGTGAGCCTTGGGCGACATAAAATATGGAATAGGTGAACTAGAATGTTTTGAATGAATCATGGGTATGTATGCATCATATTTTCAACTATCTCCTAAGCACAACACAAAGATTCTTCCCATGAGGATGAAGATGAGTATATGGCAAGCTCAAAGAGTTATCTATACAAGACTTCTTGAAGGCTACAGAAGAGACTGAAGATCCCAACTTAGTCTTGAGTTCTTAACACAAGCTATGGAGACGTAGGATAGGCATAAGTCAATTTCTTTTCTCATTTTGATACACCAATGTTTGATGTTGAGATGGAACAGATAGGTGAGCTTGATGACTTCCCCAATGCCTTGGTTGATGAGAGGGAGTGTAAAGACATGTATTTTTCTTTCACATTGTGTGAAGAGGTTCATGAGTGAAAAATAAGGAAGGTTCTTGAATCTCCTTTGAGGTCCCCAATCTTGAAAATAACATCTCCACCATGGAGGAATATAGTAGGGAAAATGTTGAGCTGACTTACATTGAAGAGAGTTGTTTGGAACAAAGTGAAAAGTTGAGAGAGTATTGGGAGTGTATTAAAAATAAACTTGTTCCCACCACTTTGGAATGCTCCACCAATGCAGAACAAGGATTCTTATGGCAAAGTCCACTCGAGGGTAAAGAATTCTTCTATGAAAAAAATTGAGGGTTGCAATTTTGAAAATGATACCAAGAGGGACTTTGAGTGGATGGATATTGATGACAATTTCTCCAGACTACAAAGTGAGAATGTGCATGACACTTTGTCAAGGAATTCAAAATAAGAATACACTCACTTTTTCCCAAGCTCTGACTTGTCTTAAACATGTTTCCATGCTACAACAATTTCTTGAGGATGATAAAGACCTCCGGCCCGGATGACATGGACTCTTCTTTTTAAAGCAATTATTCAAAACAACAAAGTGAGATGTTTAAAGAAGAAAATTATTTTATCCTCACTCCTTCCGAGAATTCCTTGTTAATACAAGGATGTTCCTATGTTGCAATTCCAGGATGAAGAATGTTTATGTGAAGAGATGAATTTTCTTACTCCACGAAGACATGGAGGAACAATATTTCATGATCACAGACATCAAGTGAAAGTTGCAAGGTACGAAGGTTCCGAAAGAGAATTTTTTTTCATTGGATGTAAGAAAATTTTTAATATACTGTGAATATGAAGATGGATTCTTGGTGTGTCTTCTTCTTCTCAAGCCATGAAAATCCATCACAAGAGCATGGTTTGATCAGATAATAGTTTTTGTGCTTCAAAGATCACATTTCAGTCCATTATTCCATGATGGCATGTACTTTTCTCAACCCATCGTTGGGTATGTATATATTATTTTCCCACCTCTATAAATACCCCTCCCACATAACATAATTTCCCTTTTCCATTGTGTGTTGTTTTTCCTTTTGGTGTGTTTCCCTTCATTTTTGTTTATTTGTGTGTGTGTGTGTGTGTGGAAGAAATGACTATATAGCCCAATGAATAAGGCATTGGTCCACAAAATACAATTAAGATTATGGGGTTCTCATGCTTATGTCCTTGTTGTGCTCGATCCACAACATGTCCCCAAACTAGATTTAGTTGTTGTCATGTGTTTTTGTATGGGAAAATTCACTTGAAAACAAGATAACCATACCCTAGTGTCGAAAAAATTCTATGGTATACCTTTCCAAACACACCCTCCCAGGTCAGCCTATTCCCTATATCATTCCTATCATGTCCTTCTTATGGTCCATATGCATGCATCATCCTTCCATGTAGTTTATTTAGGAAAGATACAATCATTTAAGTACTTTTGGAGCAAGTCTCTAAAGACAAACTTTTTAAGCAAGCTAGAAAGGGATATCATCAGCCTTTTTCTAGGACAAGTGCATAATCACCAGAGCAAAGTATAAAAATACTAATTTCATCAAGGAGGTGTATTCAAGGGCTTGGATCATTGTGCAACTGATTTAGGATGATTCTGGAAAGATTCGGAGGTTTAGGAGAAAATTCACCAAAAAACAGGTTTTTGAGCACAAAGGAGCTTTCATCACGAAAGAGCACTTGAACCTCAAGAGATGATTCTAGAGATCTGGAATGAGTTATGATTCCAAAAAATATAAATGGAAATAATTTTCATTCCTCTACATGGTGGTAAAATCATATCTATCCTATACCTCATGCATTTTTCTAGACAAATCATTCTTTCCATGCACAACTAGTGATCCCGAGAAAAAGGAGGTTTTTGATGGTGTTTCAGGAATAATCAAGGTATTATACTCATTCCATTCATCTAAAAATGTATTTTTTTACTCAAAATAATTTAAGAAAGTGCCTAAAAATACCTCTGGTAGCCCAAGATATGGCGTTGTCAAAATTTTAGACACGTGTCAACATGGCGCTCAAGAACCTTTTTGTCCTCATTGTCCCTTTATAATGGGACAAGAGGGATAAAAAATTGTTCCCCTTCTCCCATAGAGCTCATGGACATGCAATATGACCTTGGAACCCTCCGGTAAGCTCTTTTTGGCCATTCTCCTAGCCCCCTCCTCATCGCACACATGAGTGACAAGTGACACTCCCAGGATAAGGCCTCTTTTTTTGCACCTATTGTCCCCTCACAAGGGAAAATAGGACACAAAAGAGTTCCCTCTCCCTTGGTTTCCCTCTGGTTTCACGTATGACCCAAAACTAGCCTCCGAGCTTATTTCTAGCCCCCTCCACTTCTCTCGACAAGTGAATGAGTGCCACTTGGAAAGCTAAAGCTAAGGCTCCTTTTTGTGCACCCATTGTCCCATTCAATTGGGGAAATGGGGAAAAAAAATTACCCTCCCCCCTCAAGATTTTAAAATCCTATAAAACCATAACTTAGTCATTTTTTCTCATTCCCCCCACATTCTTCCACACATTGCCGAAATTTTGCTGGATTTTTCCTGGGATTCTTCCTTCACCGTTTCCATCCTCCATTGATTTCATTCATGCTCTCATGATCTAAAAAATATGAAAACCATTAAAAACATGAATTTTTGAAGACTCCAGAGAATATTTTTTCTGATGAGTAACGTAACTCGCAAAGAGGAATCACTCATATCTTGAAGACTCGTTGCATGAATCAACGCGGGGTTTTTACATTCATCTTCACTCCCATGCACCTTGAGAATCCAAGAGAAATATTTTGCATGCATGGCCTGGATTTTTGCAGCAAGAAACCCCGTTTCCCCATGAAAAATTAATGTCTTCAGGATAGCATGCTTGGTGATTCCAAATTTTAGTCATTCATGTCTTCGGGATATCACCATTGTCATGACTTCATCGTCTAAGTAATGGTTCCACTTTCTCATTCATACGTGTAATTAGAAGATCACAAGAATGGTGGTGATTCATGTTTTGGAATGGGTATTCTTTGTTTTAATGGTGTAATCATCGGTGCTCACCACTTTCTTTCTCATTTGTACGGGCAAGTGCATCATTTTAGGAGAAACCTTTGTCAACGAGAACATGATGATAGTGGTTAGAGGATCATCTTTGAACATCCTCAATGTGGTAGAATCATCATGGTTATATTATGCAAGTAATTGTATCAAGTCTTCATTCGTATACATAATTGGTCAAAAGAAGTGGCAACTTTTCATGTATTGTTCAGGAGGAGTTTTCTCATGGTTCAAAGGTTCACAATTCATCATTACATTGGAGCATTTCACTAGTTCATCGGTGGAGCTTATCTTTATCGGAGATGGAGTGTTCTTCATTCAGGATTCAAAGCATCTCTTTTCCCCTCCTCTCTTTCTCTCTCTTTCTTCTCTCTCCTTTCTAATTCTTCGTTGGGCTTCATCATTGTATTTCGTCCTATTCACTTAAGTGGCCTATTTTAAAATTGTAAAAGTATTTTCTCAAAATTATAAGAGAAATACTTAATTTGTCTTTTCTAATGGAAAACAAAAGGTCACAAGTTGCAATAGGAATGCGAAGAGCCATGTGAGAGAAGATGAGAGGTCAATTCACATTACTATAAATTGGGATGACCTCTCCATTCCAAAGGATCCTAGTTATTGAACTTTGTAGTTATTGAATTTTGTATCAATGTACATGAAATAAAGCTACATTTCTTCCATTCTCCTTCTCTTTTATTTCCTCTATTTCTTTCTTTTATGCACTTTGCAAGCATAGTTGAATCTGTATGATGTTGGAGAGGAACTTTGCTTCCTCAATAGATGAATCCAAAAAATTTGTGTTTTAATTCATTGGTCCCTTAGCTTCATTGTTTCTTTCTTCTATATTTAATGTTGAAATACTCTAGTTATTGGGTGTGAACTTTGCAATTAGTCTACTCACGGCAGTAACTTTCCTTCCCTAATTTCTCTCTTTTCCCTTCATCGTTTTGATGTACTCCCTTATACCCCATACAATCACTTTACCATAAGTTTAGTGGAGTGTCCCTGTGTGATCCCTAACCTATTTGGATAGTCCATAACATTTAGTTTAGGATTAGATTAGTCACATTTAATAATGGGAGTTGTATCATTCAATGCAGAGGGGTGTAGCCCCATGAACGTTGGTGGAGACACCTAATTTTCCCAACTAAAAATTTTCTCACCAACACACATTAATTCTCACCCACCAAGGCTTCAAGAAAACATTAAGCTCATCTACTTGTTCCATCTCATTGTTGTGTACTTGTGCATAAAAAGGATCATGACTAAAATCATACTTATCTTGCATAGCCATGGCATGGGTCAAGATCTCGAGACTCAGTTGAGGGTCTTCAATCTCTTCTGCAATCTTCAAGATGTTTTGCACAAAATCCTCCTTCAAAGTTGCTACGTACTCACTTTCACCTTTACTTGAAGATTATTTAAGTTGAGCCTCAAGGGGATGACTAGAAATATGATCTACACATGGCCATAATTCTTTCCATACATGAGTTACCTTCTTGCAAGCTCAGGAATACTTGGTCTTCATCATTTTCAGACAGAGAGAAGAGATTCATGCTATATGGGAAGGGTGCACCTTTCAACTCAAATTCCATTAGATCATCATGATGACAGGGGAAGCAATCAACATTGGGGCTACAACATGAGAAAAATATTCTTCTCCATCTTGATCATTCCTTATAGAGTCTTCTTGTTCACAAGGAAAAGGAAAGACTCCATACTTGCTATGGTGATCAACATTACACCCTTTTGGTGAAGGTAAGGACATCAGCTCCTCGAGAGAGGTCTTGTTCAATTTTCTCATCCATGATTATGTCAAGAAGGAAGTTGGATTCTTTGATATTCTTCATCTCATCATTGGTCGTCTATGAATCAAAAGGAGAGACCAAATCAAGAAAGAAAATCATCAATGATTACCTCAAATTCATCTTCTTGAATAAGTTGAGTCTAGGATGGAGAATTGATTTCTTGAATATCTTCATGGTTGGTGGAGTCCTCAGCAAGCATTGGTTCATCTATCATAGAACAAGAATCTTCATCTCTTATATATGTTGTTTCTCCAAAGGGTTGTGCCTCAAGCCAAAATGAATTTATGAATGGAGGTTCAACTTTCATGTTTCTTCATCATCCTCCAAGGTGTTGATTTGACTGTGATCATAAGGTTCAAGGACAAAGAATTCATGAGGATTACCCAAGAATATTTCAAGAACAAATACCTCATAATACATACAATCATTGAGATCTTCTTTTGAAAGATGAGTTTTTTTCACCATTATGAAGTGCTTCAAGATGTTCATATCTTTCTTGCATAGCCTCAACATAATTCAAAATTTCAAGGTTGATTTGGGGATCATAATTTCCTTCTACAATGCTCAAAATTCTTTGCATGAAATCTCTTTTCAATGATGTCATTTCCTCATCTCCATATGCAAGAAAAGCATCCAAAGGAAGAGAGACAAAAGACAATTTTTTGAGTTTCTTAGTCAGCTGTGTGAAATTCAAAACATTACCTTCATATAACATCTTGTATCTATTTTACATATTCCTCATTAAGCTCTTGGATTTGTGATCATCAATAGGTGCAAGTCCCATTTTATTTCCTTTAGCAATCATCCACTTGAGTTGAAGGCACCAATTTTATGGCAGGATCTTCACGGATAGTAATTTTCTCCATTCTAGACATTCTTTTCTCTACTGTAAAAATTCCACTAACCTTCTTTTCCTTGGTTGATTGCAGATTTTTATTTTAAGTAAGAGACATGTTCATTATTCCTTAATCCTTACCCTTGTAAGAGCTGGTCCAGAATGACAACCGATCATAAATTTGTAGATATTAGTGGTCTTCTTCTTTTACATGGTTGTTGTCACTAATTGGTGTCAAACACCAATCTCAAAACTTCATCATTGTGATGTGGGAAACAAATGTGATATGGATTCGTTCTCTGATGTAGTCACCTTCAAAAACTGATTTTTCTTTGAAACATTATTTTTTTTGTTTTTTTGAAAGATAAAATTTTATGTATTTTCCATAGATCTTTATGGGTGCACAAGGGCAGATCTCTCTCTAGTAGAGTCACCAAAAACTATTGGTGAAATAATTTTTCATGTTACAAATTATGTGTTTCCACCAACGGTCATGGAGATAAGCCCCTCCTTCTTAGATATGGGGAGGCTCCCATTATTGAATGTAAAATATCCTAATTCGATGGAGTGGCCAGATATGTTGGGAATCACACAGGGGACATTGAACCTGTGGTAAAGTGTTTGTATGGAGTACAAGAGAGGAAATTGCAGCGAAGGGATGTAAAGGGGAATAAGAGAAATAAGGAGAGAGGGTTAATGTTGTGAGTAGGCACTAGAAGAGTTCACATACAATAACCGAGTAGGTCCACATTCAATTAGAAGAATCTAACTTATGCAAACAATAATGAGATCAACAAACTAAAGACACAAAGTTCCATTAATTTGTTCCTCAAAAGTACAAATCCTTTTCTTGGTTGTTCAAGATCACTATGTTTGCAAAGCTAGGAAATAGAGAGAGAATAGAGGAAAGCATAAGCAAAGAAATGGAAGAAATGTAACTCTTATTTCTTGTGTAGTGGTGATACAAAGCTCAACAACATACAACAATCCACAATTGCTAGCCAAAATCTAAAACTTCAAAACTCAAAAACTGCTTGGAATGGAAAATACATTCCAATTTATAGCATTTCAAATTGTCTTTTCATCTACCCCACATGAGTTTTCACCTTCCCTCATGACCATTGACCTTCCACATTCCCTCGTGACTTTTGACCTTCCACATTCCCTTGTGACTTTTTCATATTCTAATCATTACAAAATAGGGAGAAAACGCATTTTCAACGAGGAATTGGAATATATAGAGAGAACAAGGGAGATAAAGGCTGACTAAAAATGCCCAACTACACCTTTCAGATGTCCATTTATATCCTTTAGATGCCTCACATCTTCCAGACGCTCATCTACATTCTCCAAACGCTTGACATCCTCCAAACGCATGACTATAATTGTTTTCTTCACCCCGGGGTCAAAACTTGATGGATTTTGGTTGTCCAATATATGAATCTCAATGGAATGTGGCCAAGGAAGCCAATGAGACTATTTAGAAGCCTTGAAAATGAATTCTTCAATTTCACCTCAAGTTTTACGTCGGTGAGCCGAGTGGCAAGAAGCGTATACAACCACCGTGAACTAAACCATCCTATGGATCATGAAGAGAATTAAAAATACCCTCACTTGAGATTTTTTAGGATTATAACTCTTCACGAGGATCTTGAAACAATTCAAACAAGTTTTTCCTTATAGAAGGAATCTTGTGTTGCACTATCGGATATTTTTCCATATTTCAATGTTCCCTTAATCTTCCCTTGATCATTCCACAATGAAGTAGGCTTTGTTATATTTTTAATGTCTAGGGTATGAGCTCCTAACACTTCACGAAGCTCTTGAAACCCTTCGAATCAGGTGACTGCTTCTTAGAACTTGCATTTCCCAATACCTTATCCACAAAGACCTGATTTTACTTAACTTTATTCTGACTTCAATTTTATTCCCTTATTCTTCATAAACTACCTCAGAAAACTTCATTTCTCTCTCATACAACTCTTGGATGATTTTTATCTTCCCCGAACACTTTTAGAGGATGTTCAATAGTAGCAAAAAGGCCAAGAATAGCCCTTTTTGATCCTTCGGCAGCAATTTTCTTTGTTAGATCGCAATAGCTTCAAGAACCAAGCTAAGTAATATTCCCTACACATGAAACACATTTGGAAATCATGTTAGTACATTCCTCTCAACCATAATGAGGGTGACACTATTGAAATGATGGTTGGAGGAAAGGTTTACACTTACCGGAAAGGGGATTTCAAGTCGTGGGGCTTGATTGTCATGACCAAAATTGTGATTTTTTCATGCTAGACATTTTACATGACAACATACATCAAAGTTTATTGGTAATTTTTGGCCCTTTGGTATGCAACCCCTTTCTATTGGAGAGGAAATTTCAGTGATGTTTATTTCAAATGCCACAAAACTAATGTAGAGTAGATCCGATACATGGGATGAGTGTTTGCATTCTTTTATTTCCATTTTTGCATCATGCTTTGTTGGCGAGATCACCGCATTTTTTTGCATTGATGTAGCCTATTCTAAATGTTATTGTGGTTGTTATTTCACATGGTACTACCATAGTAGTTGCACGAGCTTCTTTTTGTAGGTCTAGAGACTAAAAATGCTATGGTCTTTAGCAGGGCCAAGTGTTTTGGATTCTTTAAGATTGAAGGATGAGTTCTGATTTGAATCCTTCATATTGGATGGTTAAGGTTATAGATATCCTCAAATATATATACTTAAGTCTCCTTTTGAAAAATTGTCTCCATTACATATTGTGCTTATGCATTGACTTCATCAATGTATTTATAAATTGTTTCCTTTAATTGAGGCTTCTTTGTCTTATTTTTCAGCTTGGATTTTACAAATTATAAAAGTTACATTATTTAATTGGATTCTATATCTTTTAGTTCATGTTCCTTCAATTGAGATATCAAGCATGTCTGGGCTAATCTTACTGTGTAGACTATTATTTATATTTCCAAATTTAGACATATCGGTTCATGATGACTCGCCTAGATGAAAGATTTTTTCCATAGCTTTTTGGTGTGCACCCACCAATTTCATGCCATGGAATTTCTTTATGAATGTCATAAATTTTGTGATGCAATAACGAAATATAATTTGAAGTCCATTGAAACCAATAAGTAATACTGATCCTTGATTACTTTTTTCTCCTTGCAATTAGATATGACTTTTTTCAGAATCATTAAAACTCATTTACTTCTAGAAATCATCAATCTAGGAAAAAATACACATATAAGCTTATAAATTATCTCTTGAATTTTGAAACTGGGTATAATTTATTTTTGAAAATCACAGTTTGTGAATTTCGTTTTGGAAATTGTCTTCAATGTGTATTTTTTTGTCGAGTAAGTTAGCCATATTCTAGGGGCTTATCTTGCACAATAAATCTTTTAATTCCCAAAATTCAAGATATGCAATCATGTATAGCTAGAAAAAGAGAAAAGTAGCAAATTAGAAAAGTTCTACGTGAAGAATAATTAGCATGGTGTGAAACTGCAGGCAAGAAAAAATAGACGTGCAGTGAATACAAAAGATCAAATGGTCTTTGTCTGTGGGCATCTTCTTAAAGGAAACTTCCAACTCCAGAATTGAGAGTGATTACAACCAAACTTGGAAGACGATTCATCCTAACATTTTCCAAAATGCCCCTAATTTAAATTGTTCTCACTTCAATCATAACATTTAAGAGTGTGATTGTGTTAGAGAGCTACTCCATTTGTGGTGTGATGGTCTTATATGCTTAGTTATGCCTATGTATCATATGATTAAACAATCACAAGATTTTATATGTAATTACGCCGTAGGCAGTTTTATAGTGGGCGGTACTAACTTGGAAACGAGTACGAATGCTTACCAATACCATTGTTGTTCTTATTATTTTAGAGAATCCACAGTACTTTACAGATTGCCCTCAAACTCAAACTGAATTAGCAGATGGAAATTCTGTTGCTAAAATGTAACAAAAAGAGTGTTATTTGCTAAGGGAAGATTGATTCAATATTTTCGAAGGAGTGCAGCATGTGTGGCGATGTGGGTTTTGCAGAAAAACTCTTCCAATGCAACTCCTGTCTCTTCATATTTCAGCACACGTAATTTACCTCTATTCTCAGATCTGAATTCATTTTTCTTATGATTTTGCCGGGCGTTTGAATTGTGTAATGAGAATTGTGCAGGTATTGCAGCAGCCTTTATCCAGCATCACCACACGGCGACACTTTCTCTTGCGAATGGTGCATTTACACTGAAAAGTACAAGAGGAGCACCACTCCTTTACCAACAGATAATTTCAAGAATATTTGCAAACGCCAAAGTATTTCGTCGTCTAAAGACAGAATAAGTACTAAGAAAACAGGGAATTCAGAGTCACTTGTTGGTGTTAAGAAAAGGGTGCATGTTCAGGCTCCTCGCCGATACAAACGACTTGCGGATTTTTTTCTGTGAACTGCCAGAGAGGGTTAAGTACAGTCTGCAGAGAGATCTGATGTATGGGCGGTTTTCACCAAGTGATTAATAAAAATGTATATACATTTGTAAGATACATGTCATAGGTAGTAAGTACATGTTTCACAATTATGTATGAATTAAGATTTAAATTTGTAACAGAATTTGTATATAAATGTATCTAAATATTCACGGCTAATACAAAACAGCATTGAAAAGTGTTGGATATATGTAAGTATTACATATAATTCAGAAAGCGCTCTCCAAATGTATCCATACGTGCAGGTCTACAAAGGGCATTCACACACTGTGCATATGCCCTTTCAGCTTGGTTTTGACCTTGAATACTAGGTGTTACATAATCGATGGGAGGTGGATCTACAGTTGCAATTTACAAATTTACTGATTAGGTCTCACCAAGGCCAACTCGCATCTCCCAATTTGGCCATCAATTATCTTCCATGGATGGCTCAGCACAAACTCTGCATCCTCCATGTACTTGTATGTAACAAATTAGGCGTATCCCCATTCTTCCTCCATCATCACTGCTGTGCAATCTTCAAGCTCTGCGAAATGAGAGAAAACGGTATTTAATCTGTCAGAAATAGTGTTGAGGCGAAGTGAAGATATCAAAAGCACTCTATAAATAGGAATTTCATCAGCGAGTTTTCGTATCTTATCCGTCATGCGCCGGGTGTCTTCCATGGCAGCTTCGCATAGAATATCCATTTTCTGCTCTGTTCTCAACGCCTTCGACAGCTTTGTAATTCTTTCTTTATAAATTGCTTCGTCCGCTACCTCTCCTCCATGCCATTTCCATCTTTTTGTTGTTTGCTCCTCTGGTATCCAAATAAATATTTCAGGCACTTGTTCGCATTAGCATAAAAATAGAATCCAACATTAAAATTTGTACCTTGCTTGTGGTGTTATTATTGTTGTTTGAGCTTGAGTGGATGCAAGTCGATGATGCATTTGAAATTCTGGTGCGTAGGTCATATCGTGGCACTTTTGCGAAGGTGCTGAATCATGGTTTCTCTTCCACGTCACTTTTTTACCAAGGTATAGTTACATGCATCGTGGGTTTTTTTGTTGTATTGATTTTGTTTGGCTATCAACCCTTTTTCATAATTGCGAAATAATGGTAAAAATTACGTATAGTTTAATGCAGTTTGCTTATATTGGCTTGAATTGTGATTAAGGAGAAACACTAGGGAACTTTTGCAAAAATGACTCTACTCTTCTATTATGTAGCAATGAATCCTTTAAGCTGCAAGCCCATACCTTCAAAACTCGTTATTACACCTTCCTCCCCATTTTTTGTATTCATGCGATGCTACAATTTCAAATGGGTCAGGATTTTTAATGTCCAATAGAAAATAAAAAATGGAAAAGTGTTTGCATGTAATAGAAAAGTGTTAAAACGGATGACCGCAATATTCTGATTTAATGTTAATCATTTTATATTTAGAATACAAGTATCAAACTCACTACCAATTTGAAGAACATATTAAAGATAAAGTTGAGGAATGTCATCACAAGGAATGAAGAATGCATCCATGTAGTTGTAGGATGTCGTTATTAAGAATTTTTAAGAATGTTTCCAAAATACATAGCAGTCCAAGAATGTCAATAAGAGCATAGTCATCTGCACATTTTTCTTTACTTTCAATAAGTGATGTCAAATCTTCCCTAACATAAGTCTTACAACAAGGTTACATGAGAGGTATCTTCATTAAAAAGGCAACATAACTAACATATGTGCCCTTATTTTTAATAATCAATGTCAAATTTAGATTTTAAAGTTGTAAAAGTAATTCCAAGATGCATTAAATATTTTGGTAGTAAGGCATGTATTTCTAGGATATTGTACAAGTTTTTTCTTTAGATTTGGAAGCAACCAATCAACCATTATGTTAGTAAGATGACAACTTCCATTGTAACATCACCCTTATTGGTATAAGGATCTAATGATATATATTGGAGTTTGAGGCACATATGATTTCAGATAATATGGTAAGTATTTAGAGACAATTTTACATGGTATTTTATTTAATTATCTTAGTAATATGGCCACCTTCAGCGTGGTTGTCATCCCAATTGGCATAAGGATCATGATATATAGGAGTTTATATGTTACGACTAACCAAGTTGACCAACCAATCTATTTGCCATACTCAAGTCAACTGTAACAAAACTTAAACATATTCTTTTATCTCTTTATGTACTGCTGAGAAAGTTCAAATAAAACCAGTGATGTGGAAAACATGTGTCTTTTTTTCATCTATTTGTTGTTCTTCTGCTCTCAACATTTGTATATCTGATCTTGGGTTTCTCATTGAATATAGAAGAGAGTTACAAACTCACGATTGAATAACATGTTTAATAACTGCACATGCACAAGCAAAGAGTCTGGTCTGTCACACATAATTACATTGTGATTGAATGCTTGTGTTTCCTATGTTAATGTCATTCATTGAGAAATTGTGCCTTACACGGTAGAACCCATTAACAAAATTTCCATCCGTTCTATTAGAGCATTACTGCTTCAAAGGTGACACCATCCAAATTACTACATGTGCTCACTGTAACATCTTTATGCTTACCGTCTGCCCATAAGAAGTGTTGCATGTGCTCACTGTAACATCTCTATGCTTACCATATGCATATTCATCATCCGATAGCTTCATGCATGGTGGGTCGATTAGAGGGTTATTTTTTGGTGCAAAGCAAGACCAACCGTGAGACTTGTAATTGCAACATTCTACTAATTGCAAGAATCATCCCAATAGTATAGGTAACACATACCCGTGGTGGCCAATATAGATATAGTGGCCACACCATCAACTTTCCACAGGACATCTCATCTATATTAAAAATTTTACCCTATCATATTGGAGACCTAGACATTTTAGTCTAGGTGTTATTTTTTTATTAAATTGAATTTATTAATATATGTGAAATTCATATTTTAATCTCATATTCTATTATATTAAATGTCTATTATAATTGGTATAGATTTTTATTGCTTAGATCAATTTTGGCAACATTTGGTGGGCGTTGTTTCACCAGATTCTTGATAAATTAATGAAAAAAATAGAGGGGGATAGGGCAAGGAGGAATACCTATTTTTGATGTCGGTTGAAGGTTGTACATGTGTTCTGATTTCCTGATCCAATGTTGATTGTGAATACTCCCTTTTGGCTAGGAGGAACTACTTGTAAAATGCAAAACAATACCACCATATAGAGTTAAATAAAACAACAAGTGGACTCACGTAGTAGAAGCTAGATCCGGAAGCCTGATGCTTCCTCAAAACAAGCTATCAATCCACTTTTTAAATAACAGTATTAATGCTTATCCAAAATAAACATGAAATAACAATCTTATTGGAATTGAAACGATTTAGGTATCTCGTACAAAAAAAATAAGAAAGGTCGATAAAAGGTGATTGAGGTCAAAATGGTCAGGTGATGGGCTGGTATTGGGTTGCAGTCCTGTACAAGGCTCTAGGTAAGATCTGGTAAATATTAGGAGTGATCTAGGGTTATTAAGGAATGGGTATGAGCTCGTTGGTCTAAGAGTATGTTTCTGACACACGGTGAATCGACGTCGCCATGTGACCGATGTCGGTTTTTAGATGACCAAAGTCGGTTGGCTAACAAAATCGGTAGGGGGAAGTTAATAAAAAGCTCTTAGAAATGGTCTTCAGACTCTCTGTGATTGCACAGAGGCTGGAAATGGTGGGGGTGAGGTCATGGAATGGTCTAAAAGGTTCAAAGATGATTAGGATAGGGGAAGACATGTGGAAGGTCCAGGTATGGTAGGGTGATATGGGTGGTGGAGGAAGGGAGGTGTACGGATGTACAAAAGAATAAATTACTAAGATGAATAATAAATATTACTAAAAAAAATAGAGATAAATGAAGAGATATTAGGTACTTACTGAATAATGGGTCTGGAGAGTGCATATAATGAGGACGGTGATGGTGGAGATCTAGAGAGAAGAGAAGTTGCGTTGTCATGTGCCACAAATGCAGTTTGAACCTTCGTGCTTCTCTGTGTGAATTTTGATCTTCTTGAAGAAGATGATGGATGTCAATGGTTGTTGGTAGTGTTCCCGTGTGTTTTCCTTTGCCTGAGTGCTTCAGAAAATCTGAGTGCTCCAAGTCTTTATTCATATGAGATCCTAAATCGAATGACCAACCTCAGCAAAGGCTTTTGGAAAAGTATTTAACCTAACCGGGACAGCTAGGGACCGATGTCGGTTGAGGTATAACCGGCATCGGTTAAGGTGGAATATCTAGGTTGGCCAAAAATAACTTGATTGTTGCTATTTTTGGCATGGTCTTCAATCTTCGTCTAAGTCTCAGAGTGATAGATCATGGAATAAAGAGTAAGAGTCCACTTAGGTTTGTTAATAGGAGTTAAGTCTAGGTTTAGACTAAGTCCTAGTTGGTTAGGATAGGCTTAGACTTGGTCTTAGGTCATTAATGGGGTTTGAGTGGGTCATGGAGTGAGGTGGTTAGGTGAGTTGGCTGGGTGAGGTGGTCAAGTGAGGATGTTAATTAAATTAATTAAAGTAATTAATTTAATTAATCATGTGCACTATGGGATATGAATAGGTAAGGTATGGTTAATTTAATTAACGAGGTTATAAGGGTAGTATGACCTAATTTTGGTGTCTACATTTTGCCCCTTTTTTCGTGTAGCTTGTATTGATAAGTGACGTTGTAAAAATAGGAAGTGATTGCCCCATGTATGGGTGAGAGCAGGGTTTCCCCAAGTTTGGGTGAAGGTGATCCCCCTCAAACCAGAACTGATGAGGTGTTATACAAGTCGGTGAGTGGTTTGATAAATGTGTAGTTAGTGTAAGTTAAGGTAGGTGTAGGGAAGGGTATGGGTACTTTGGGTAAAGGGTAATGGTCAAATCGGGTAATAAGTAATGGGCCAAGGTCAAATTGGGTAATGGGTAATGACAATCAAATGCACACACACGTATAGACTACAACACGGTACTAGGTTGAAGAGCTTGCAAAATCTACATCGTCCAAGGTCGATAGGTTTATCCAAACAAGGTTGAAATGATTCAGGTATCTAGGGTATAGGATATGGTCCGAAACACAACATAGGTTAGGTGTAGGAACGTTTAGGTTTGATCCAGTACACCATGGGTTTGGTCAGGATAAACGGCACGACAATAGGAAAGGTATGGTTGTTAGGCTAAAACAACATAGGTAACAACATCGCAAGGTATAGTGAGTACACAAGTTCAATGGTCACAAAAATTAGGTCAAGTCCAGGTAAATAGGTCATGGCATGGGTAAGGCCAAGGTATAGGTAAAAGAACAAATCCTTAAATGCAATTAAGGAATTGTATGGGTAGTTTAGGCTTGTGGGTAGGGTACAATGGGTGTTGGTACTGGCAAAAAAGGTATGTGGTAGTAATGAGGTTAGGTCAAAATAGGAAAACGTGGAGGAAATGGTATTGGCAAATGACCGATGCCGTTATAAGGTAACCGACGTTGGTTTTGTATGACCGATCGGTCATGTCGTTAGGTTAGGGTTATAAAGTTGAAATTTCATATTTTACGGAATCATTGTTGTTGTTGACTTTGAGAAAATGACAGAGTTGAGTGACTTGTGCATTTTTCGGGAGGAAAAAGACAAGCTATTGTACCAGGATGAGGTGGAGGTGACTAAGTGTTGAGAGGAGCCAGGTAGATGGGTCCACTAGAGTAGTTGGAGACGTGTGATTGGTGGAGAGATTCGAGGTAGATTTTGGTATGACAGAGGCAGGAGAGGGGTCGGGTGGACCACCGTGCAATGGCCAGACGTGTGCCACCATGTAGACACATCAAGATGAGGTAGGCAGCATTTTCTAGCTTGTTTTTTTGCTCCAATTGTGTTTTTACAATGAAGAAATTTTGGGTGGGAATGTTAATTTTGAAATATGGGTGAAAAATAGATGAATCTAGGGGAGGAGGTCAAATATAGGCTAAGTAGGGGGAGAAATAAATGTGGGGTGTAAGTGTTCGGGATTAATTAGGATTATAGGTTGGTTTTTGTCAATTTTTAAGAAATAGAGGAGGGGGTTTCAGTTTTGGGGTCATGACAGAGAGACCGACGTCGGTCAAGGTTTGGCCGACATCGGTCAGTTGTAGCCGATATCGGTCAAGAAGACTAAGGTGACCGACACCGGTTAATCGGAACCATGTCGGTCAAGGAGAACCGGTGATGGTCCAGGAGACCGATACTAGTTAGGGTGAAAGAGGGACTGGGGTAAGAAGGGTTATGTTTCAAAGGAAAAAGAGGTCAAAAAGGGGTAAGTAATGTTGGTTGTAGGGTAAGGGTAACATATGGTCATTGGCTAGATGGGTTAGGTGAGTAGGTGAAATAATGTGAAGGTAATGAGTCATGAGTGTAAAGGGTAGGAGGTTGGTATGTGAATTAGGTAAATGGGGTAAGTAGGATTGGTGTGATTGGGTATGGTGTTGGGGTTAAGATGTAATTAGAGGTAGTGAGGTCTTAACAATGTTTTTTTTTGTTAGATGCAGGCTAGGGACCAGCTACATATGTGAGACAGAGTACCACCTCTGTTTGTAGAGATGCGGTCGAGTGTGACTGCAGAAGGAGGGAGCACATGATTGATGTTAGATTGATTGGGATCTAACACTATAGACGTGTAGCTCGAGATCCTAGTTTGATGGTCACACTCATCGATAGATGGGATTCAACGACCAACACTTTTCATTTACCGATGGTGAGATTATTATTACACCTGAGGATGTATACATGATCCTGGCTACCGATTATGGTGAGTGAGTGTATTCTATTTTTTCAAAGGCCTCCATGGGAGCCTATAGTGGCTATGTTTGGGGAGGCGATGGGTGAGATGAGGTACCATAACACGAGCCTTAGCTATGGAGAGATGTATGTAGCCCATCCTCAGGAGATGAGGTTGATTGTTTTGATGATGGAGGCGATATGTTGTTTCACCCTACCAGATGCCGAGGGTGGTATAGATTCCCATGAGCATTGATGGGAGTGCTCTAGGATATGGTGGAGGAGTGGATCTATTTTGCATGGGCACCAACATTCCTAGTGCAGCTATATAGGGAGCTATGGGCCTATGGGAGGTTACATGGTGGTTTAGTTTGTGTTGCACTTTTCTTTTGACATTGTTGGGCATATGAGCACATCGTATGTGTACGTCCAGTTGGTTTTCCCGACTTGATTGGTTTGGGGTGGCTTGGTTAGATTTGGCTATAGATGGTGGGTACCAGTTGGTGGGGAGCACAGGTGGCTAGGGCCACACATGATGTTTCATATTACAGGCAGGTGTTGGAGGGATTGTCTAGGTGTGGATATTGTTTGAGGCCCTATGTTGGCTATCCCTCATATAGGGACATGGCGGAGGAGTTAGAGGAGTTATAACTACTCAGGTGGATATAGGGTCTTCGTGGTGGTGAGCATGAGATGATACCTGTAGAGATAGGGTCAGATGGCAGTTTGGGTTGCCACAGACGTGTCACCACCCTTCCCTCAGTATAGGAGAGATGACGTGGAGAGACCTATGTCTCCACCATGACCGAGTGTGCCAATAGGGCAGGAGGAGGAGCAGGTGGTAGACATGTGATTGATGATGTTGGGGTCATTGATAGATATAGGCAATGGTGGGGGTGGCACAGCTACGAGTGACACCCTCGAGGCTAGGGTAGCCAGACTTAGCCACCATCACAATGTAGAGGGATACCTTGCAGGTCATGGTGGCCACCCCTGCAAGCATGGATTATAGTTTTACAGGGGCATATCATAGGTTCAAAGGCACATGTTTCCATTTTACAGCTTAGGTGGTGGCCCTACAGCCTAGGTTACACAGGAGGGACAAGTTCCCACATTGCAGGTGGAGATGAGATGGGGGATAGGTAGCCACCTTACAAGCACAAGTAGCAATAGGTTTGTAAGGGCTAGTTAGCCACTACACACAAGCTCAGTTGTGGCCTTACTGAGCCCAGGTTACAATGCAGGCACCACCACAGGCTCAGGGATAGGGTCCCACACTACAGGGCAAGTGATGATAATATAGGTCCTCAGGTACACAGGGGGAGGACAGGGAGCACATGTACAGGGTCCAGGCCAGCCCTAGCAGGATAGAGCTCACAGTTGTTGTGAGACCTATGGCACCACCTCGATGGTGTCGATGGTAAGGTTCAGGGATGCCCTAAATGAGGCATGGTATTACTAGGATCATCTTGATGACCATAGGGATAGACGTCCCCTCTATATGAGTACAGTACAAGCACAATAGGTAAGTGAGTGAGAGGACTAGATCCCACACTCATAGCTTAGAGAGCACAGGGGGTCAGCGAGCCCAGAGATAGGGTTAGGGTGAGGTGATGAGTTCACGGAGGCTAGACCCAGTTGAGGGCTAGGTGGAGGCTAGACCGAGACCTATGATCGGTGGAGAGATGTTGGCAGGGTAGCAAATAGGTAGAGGGGAGGAGGAGACATATGAGAGATATGTATGGATATCAGGTGGGGTGATGATTAGTCACGATATGATCAGTGTAGATTTTTGGTATATACCACCTACGTGTGATGATAGTGAGGATGTATATGAGGGTTTTGAGATTTTGATCCTATACCGACCTACGTGCCAAGATGGTGAGGATGTATCTGAGCATTTGAGATACTTGTATGTATTTGTATCGGTGTATATTTGTATTGATACACAAACTTTCATTATTATAGATGATGAGATTTATGGTATGGATGATGTACTTGTGTTTTAATTTCCATTTTATTTGTGTATGGATGGAAACTAGGTGAATTAGGCATGGTGGAGTCTAGGTCATGTAGGCATGATGGAGTCTAGGTCAGTCATGTAGGCATGGTGGAGTTAGGTCAGTTAGGCATGGTTGAGTTAGGTCAGTTAGGCATGCTTTGGTTATGTTTATGGGTTGGATTTAATTGCCAAGTTATTGGTAGCATGGAAAAATGAATGATGATGAATATGTATGTTATGGTGTAAATGTCTAAAATATTTGATATGATGGAAATGTGAAATGATTAATGTATGATATGATGATGTAAGAAATAGGTAGATATACATGTTTGTATACTTGTATGTTTGTTTAATTTCCAAGTAGTGTATAAGATGGAAACTAACTAAGGTAGAATGTGAATAGAAAAATGGGGGTGGAAATTGGTTAGGGTAGAGTGGTCAAGCTAACCTCCAAGGGCCCCATGCCCTCGGAGTGCTGCCTACATAGCCTCGGTGAAAAGGGGCCTCAGGCGATGTAGTTCTCCCATAAGCTAGGGAAAAATAAGATGAGGTAGTAGAATGGGTGGGTAGGTTTTAGGTATGATTGATTCTAGGTCATTTAGGCCTGGTTGGGTTTAGGTCATTTTAGGTAGGGTTGGTTTAGGTCATTTTAGGTAGGGTTGGGTTCAGTCATTTTAGGCATGATTGATGTTGGTGAAAGGGGAATCCCTAAAACATGTAGGTATCGATGGTCTAGTCCTATATAGGGTAATCAATAAGTAATGAAGAAGGTGAATGGTAAGAGGTGACAAAAGAGCCACCTAATTGATAAGAACCATAACAGTCTACCATACCAAATATTGGCTTATGAACGTAAGACCCTAAAGGCATTACATGATTGACTATGCTAAGGGTGAAGAAAGTCACATGATCACGAAATGTCATTTTTGTGGAAAGTCCCTTGAGAAGGTAGGAAATTAGGGTGAAAAGGAAATGAGGTGAAAATGGTTGGTGTTTAGCATCACTTGGTGTAAGACAACATGCCTACTTGGCAAGAGACCTAAGATCAAAATAGGCAAGTCCATGACAAAAAAAAGTTATCATTTTCTTTTTTGTTGTTGTTTTGATAGATTGATCGATGCGGGAAGTCTATGTGGGATGAGTATATTATCTCCTTGAGGTCTTCATGAAGTTGATCGATGTGGGAAGCTTCTAAATATTTTTTTTATTTTTGCAAGAATAGTCCTCTTTTGATGAGAGACTAAGTACAATATGGCTAGCTTTGTATAGTTTCCTTCGAGGGAGCAGTCTATTTATAAACAAGAGAAGAGAGAGAGAATAGATGTCCTTTTGAGGGAATCATATTTTTGTAGAAGTTTGACTCAAGGAGTTTGAATCCCATTTTACTTTTGAAATTTCTTTGCTTTTGGACTTTTAAGTCATGGACAAGACTATAGAGAAAAATAGGCCCTTATTTTGAATACAAAACTATATCACACAGAGGTTAACTATGAAAGAGAGGGTTTAAGTGATGAATGACCATGGGATTCCATCTTGAAAAAGATGAAAAGTATCCATGAGAATCATGCCATGAGTAGAGTCGTGGTACTCATATTGAAGATAGGGATGAAAAAGTGACGGGTAATCACATGATTCTTGTTGAGTCATGGATCCTTAAAATAGTTAAAATGGAAGGTGAATGGTGCTCAAGGGATGAGCATTTAATAGACAAGAGGTGATATAGGACTTAATTCAATAGTAGAATGGTCTAAGATGCAAGGCATTGAGGGGCTCAAGTTTGGGTTTACCTTTGAGTGAAGACAAATGATAAGCACCTGATCCATAGGTATGAGTAACGATATAAGGTCCAAGCCAATTAGGAGTGAATTTTCCCATTTACTTTTCTCCTCTTTGGTTACATGTTGATTTTCCTTCAGATGAGGTCACCGACCTGAAAGGTTCATTCATGGACACACTTTTTCATAGGCACATTTGATACATTTTTGGTAGATTTGGAGATGATCAAGAGCATTAAGATGACGTTCGTCTAATAACTCAAGTTGTGCCAAAAATGGTCTTGGCGAAAATTCATCATCATTAAGCATCTCTTTGAGTGAGATACGAAGAGACAAATCTGACTTCGAGAGGCAAGGACAACCTCTGATACCATAGACCAGAGAAAAAGGTGTGGCCACAGTTGAGGTATGAATACTAGTACGGTAAGCCCATAAAGCAAAAGGAATGTGTGTGTGCCAATCCTTTCCCATATCATCAACCACCTTCATAAGAATTTTGTTCAAGGTTTTGTTGGTTGATTCAACTTGGCCATTTGTTTGTGGGTAGTAAGGTGAAGAAAAACTAAGTTGAATGTCGAAGGCATCACAAAGTTTCCGTAGGGTTTTGTTTTTGAATTTTTTTATTATCAGTGATGAGGCGGTGAGGACACCAAAGCGACAAATGATGTGATGATTAATGAATTCACATATTTTCTCAGCTTTTGTAGAGATGAGGGGGATGGATTCTACCCATTTAGTGTAGTATTTGGTTGTGGTAATAATCCATTGATGGCGTTGTGAAGAATGAGGATTGATCTCTCCACAAGATCCAAACCCCATTGAGAGAAAGGCCAAAGATCTCATGTGACCTATAAGGCGTGACTAGGTGTGTGATGAAGATTATCATGTTGTGGAATTTCACACAATGTTTGATGTAGTCACAAAAATCATGGTTGAGGGTGGGCCAATAATAGCCTAGGCGAAGGATGCGTTTGGTGACAACTAAGCCACTGAAATGACCTCCACAAATTCCATCGTGAACTCCTTGATGGTATAAGGAATTTCAGAACTTGTAAGGCATCGTAAGAGGATACCATCAAAGCCACATTTATAAAGAAGGCCACCCATGATGACATAGTGAGAGACACTTTTTGAGAAAGGCACCTTGCCCATTACAAGTAAGGTCGGGAGGTATGAATTGATAAGGAAAGGTAATCTACAATATGCTTATACCAAAGGTCACATGGGTCACATGTAATGGTTCCAACGAGGTTGATGTCTCGAAATAAATAAGAAGGTGATTATAACCTTTGTACTGTGACAAATATTTTGATTCGGCAGGTGAAGCTGGGTATCTTGAGAAGCAAGGTAGGCCATGGTATCTACAAATTTATTAGTAGAATGTGGGTGGTTTAAAGCTCATAATGGTCAAAGGTAGTCAAAAGTATGTCCACATGATGCTTATACTTTTGAAGTATTTTGTTATGACACTGGTATATACCATTGACTTGATTTACAACCAGCTGAGAGTCACCAAAAATATTAATCGATTTAACATCTAAGGTGATAGCGGCTTGAAGACCTAATACGAGTGCTTCATATTCAAAATATTATTAGTACATTCAAAATCTAATTTGAAGGATAATGGCATAGGTTCACTATCAAGAGGTATGAGGATGATGCCTGCACCACCCCCACACTGACATTTGGAGTTGTCAAGAATAAGGTCATTTGGTAAATGGTATCATCCAAAGAGAGGTAACAATGGATTCATCTGAAAAATCAAAGTTAGAAGATTGATATTCTAGAGAGGGGTGCATCTGCAAGTTGGTCAACGATGAGTTTGACCTTTGATAGATTTTTGATGAATGAATTTGAGGTCGAGGTCTGCAAGAAGCATGAGCCAACGTGCAACACGTTGATGTTGGTAGGGTTTGGCATACATGTAATGTAAGGGGTCAATATTGGTGACTAAAAATGTTTTTGATTGAGTAGGTAATGTTGAAGCTTAGTGGCAACAAAAACTAAGGCTAAGAAGTTTTTTTGGCATGGGTGTATCTAGTTTCATAGTCTAGAAAGCGTATGACTTATATAATAAACCACTTGCTCTCCCTATGTTGCTCATCGTGATGAGTCAAGCATGGCACCCAAGGAATGATCAGTAGCTGAAAATGTAAAGGTAAAATGGTTGGTCATCCTTAGGAGGAATGAGCACAAGTGGTTGTAGGAGGTATCATTTTAAGGCATCAAAGGCTTTATGGCATTCATCATCCCATTTGAAAGGAGATATCCTTTTTGAGGAGATGATGAAAGGGTGGTAGTGGTCGGAAAAAGATGTGAAATAAAATGATGAATAGATTACAACTTACCTTGCAAAACTACGAAGTTGGAAAGGTTAGTAGGTGGAGGCATTTCAAGAATGACCTTGATTTTAGCGGGATCAACTTCTATGCCACACAAAGAAATGATAAAACCAAGGAGCTTTCTGAGAGAACAACAAAGACACACTTCTTTGGTTGAAGGTGAACACAATATTTGATGAGATGGTCAAAGATGACCTTAAGGACTATAAGGTGTTCACCCGATGTTTGATTTGGCAAGAAGGTCATCTACATAATCTTCCAATATGATGCATGATGTCATGAAAGATATAGGTCATAGCCCGCTGATATGTAACACCAACATTTTTAAGGCCAAAGGGCATAACACGATAGCAGAAGGTCCCCAAGGAGTGATGAAGGTGGTTTTTTGTGTTGATCTTCTAGGGTGAGTAATATTTGGTTATAACCCAGAAACCATCCATGAGTGATAACATCTCATGACCAGCAATAAGATCAACTAGTTGGTCAATACTAGGTAGAGGAAAGTCATCTTTGGGGCAAGCTAAGTTTAGGTCACGGAAATCCATGCAAATGCAGAGTCCCCTATCACTTTTGTGACAAGAATGATGTTAGAGATCCATTAGGGATAATCAATGGGTAGGATGAAGGAAACCGAAAGAAGGCACTGAAGTTCTTCCTTGACCAGAAGGGGAAATGCGAGGATGCATTTTTCGTAGCTTTTGTTTTATGGGTTTGGCTTTAGGAATGGTGATGATATTGTGGACCACAATGTTTGGGTCAATACTGGGCATATCAACATAGGACCAAGAAAAAGTGTTGTTATAATCCCAAAGGAAAGAAGTGAAAGCTTCATGTTCAACAACATCTAAAGATTGACCTATCTTTAGAATGTGTGGGTCATCTTGAGTGTGAATATTAATTTCGATGGTCGATTCATTTAACATGGTTTACATCTCAAAAGGAAATGACCGATGAATATAAGAATCTTCCACACCAAGGTAGGTGAGGATAGACTCATCATCCTGACATTGAATGACATTAATAAATGGTGTATCATCATCGATCATGTCAGGATATAGGAAGGAAGAGAAGAGGGAGCCTCCATCATCACATTGATAAGTCAGAGTCCCAGGGAAATGGTGTTCATGAAAAAAAAAAAGTTAGGAGGAATAGATTCGGGATCTATAGACTCTGGGTGAAGGTGGTGACATTGGTGAATGGGGTGGAAAAGGTTTTTCATCCTCGATGAGGTCGATGTGGGCCTTCTTGGAAGATGGTTTAGAAAATTCAATACCACTATGGTCTTTGTGTTTACGTGTGGTACACAGGATGACAATATGATGGCCTTGTTTGTAGAACCCAAAGCCAAAGCCTTTCCATGCACAACGGTGAAGGAAAGTGTGGGTGAAGTGGTGGTTGGTGAGAGATTGGAGGTCAGATGAAAATGGTCATGTTTGGGAAGGTGGCTCAGTGAATAGGTGGAAGTATCAAGTCCCCCATACGTTAAGTTGGTGTGAAGGTGGGGAGGACCATAAGGGAAGACCTCACCTATGTGATGGTCATAACGAGGATGTTGGCATAGGTTACCATACTCTTGTGGAGTAAGGAATGTGTTTATGTTGTACAAGTGGTATTCCCCCAGAGTGAGGCATTGAAAAACACCTTCTAAGGGATCGGTAGTGGATATGTGTGTATCGAATAGATGAATTACTAGGTGATTGGGAAGAAGAAGGATTAGTTGGTTGGGAACTAGATGGGTTAGTAGATGGGTCAGCTGTAGAGGCCACGAGAAGCAAAGTGGGAATAGAAGAGGTAGGCATGGGTGAGGTAGTGGACAACATCTGTGGATGGGGTGTGGGTGAAGGAGAAGTGGCGGCAGTGGTAGATGCCTTAACTGGTATAAGGACATCATTAGGTCAATACAACATGTTGCAAGTTTTGAATGGTGAAAGGGTCAATGGGATGGTGTAGTTATGTCCTTCATGTTCAAATTTGACACAATGATGTAAAGTTGAAGGAACACAACCCATGACATGGATCCAAGGTCGGCCAAGCAACATAGTTATACTAGAATTCCCCTTCTAAAATGTAGAATAACTCCGCACAATACGGGGGCCCACACGAACATGAAGAATAATGGTGCCAAGGGTGGAAGTGATGGCATCATTGAAGGAGTGCAACATAATCAAGTTATTATGCATGTAATTTGAAGGGATGTGCATTTGATTGTATGCGTGGGAGGAGATGATGTTGATGTTAGCACCGCCATCGATCATAACATGTCGAAACATGAATATTATCGATATAGATGGAGATGAAAAGAGTGGGATCAAGGTCATCTGATTGAGAGAGGTATGATCTCCTCATCAAAGAAAAATGAGGGTGACCACTTGATGAGTGGGAGTGGGGGTAGAAGAAGGAGATGTTTTGGTAAGAGAGGCCACGTGGTGAGGGGTGATAATGGAAGCTACTTGGTGTGGGGTCATTAGGTAAAACCTCGATGGATTGCAAAACCTCCATGAGGGCTTGTCGATGAGATTCAGAGGTTTGGACGAGATCATACAAAGACATTTTTAGAGGGGATTGGTGCATTTTTTATCATTGTACGATGGGTGACCCCATCAGAAATAGGGTATGTGGGTCCTCGAATGGTGATTTTGGGTGTGGGTGCAGATGGTATGTTAGGCACATGATTAGCGGATGGGCTGGTTGATTTTTCTTTTCCTTTGTCTTTTTGGGTGTGAGTGGTAACTTGGATCATGTTAATATGAGGAAAAGAGGTGGATGGAGAAGGTATGTCATGAGTAGTATAACGACATGATGGAAAAAAACCTAATGCGGGGTAAGAACCTTGTGAAATGAGTAGGGCACATTGGCATTTTGGTGGGGTTTGGCAAGCTCTCTATATGAACCATGTTGATCTCAAATTTTGGAGGTGGATAAAAGGTTGTGGAGGTGGTGATGTGGGCCACTGAATAGGTAGTGGATGAGGATGTATGGTGATAGGTGAAGATGAAACAGATCCTCATCAAGAAGATCATCATGTCATGTCAAAATTTTCTTTAGGGGGCATAATTGGAGAGAATGGTTTTGAGAGCCTTACAACCTTCTACATCATGTCCTGACACACGATGGTAGGCAAAAATTTTAGTTTCATCAAACCCTTTTGGTTTGGGTTTGAGGGGGTCATAAGGTCTAAGCGGTGGTAATGTGATGACCGAGGTCTCTAAGAGGTTGGCTAAAATGTTGGCATAGGACCCTACCAATGGATCACAGTGGGAAGTGAGTGTGGGTTTGGGTAAAGGTGTGGATGATTGTGGTGGAAGAGGTGTTATAGGAGGTGGAATAGGTTTGACCACCGGTTTGGTAGGTGGTACTATCTTAGGTTTTGATGGTACCTACTTGGGTAAAGGTGTGGTAGATGAACTAGCAATGGAAGGTGTTGTTGGTTTAACTACCCTTTTGGAGGGTAGTGGGTTCTTGTCCTTGGATTGCACCTTCTTGGGTAAAGGTGAGGTGGGAGTACATGTGATGCAGAAGGGAAAGCGATGGTGGCAGAGGATGGGTTAGCCACGGTGATAACGGAGGTGTGGTAAAGGTTTCCAGTAGAGAGTCGGGTGGAAGGTATGGGTTGAGGAGAAGAAATTTACATAGGTAGTGATGGGGTTATGGTAGTTGGTGGGGGTATAGGTGGTAAGGAAGTTGTGGGTGACGGTGATGAGTGAAGGTTGTGTTGGTCGATTGGGCATAATAAAGGATCATGATGAAGAGGTGGACTGCTGTGCTTTTGATTTGCTTTGGGTAGGTGGTTGCTTGACTAGGGTAGATGGGTGAGGTCCAAGGATAGATGGAAAGGGTGAAAAGGTGACAGAGGCGTAGTGGGTGAAACTGGTGTATGCGTCCTAGAAGTTTGGGTCTTCCTTTTAGGTGGAGGAATGGTTTTCATGTGGGCTTGGGAAGATGTGGATAAGTCCAATTTGATGGGTGGATGGACAAGGCTTGATGTCGACATGACACCCAGGTAGTGATAGGTCTAGATGTGGGAGGAGATGTAGGTGCAGGTAAGTTCTTAGGTAGAGGAATGGGTTTGGTTATGGGTAAAGGTTCGATGTAGGTAAAGGTGATGAAGAAGAATCATTTCAATAGGCATGGTCAGGGTTTATTTGGTCACTTGAAATACCTTCGATAGATCATGGAGGTATCTATAGGTGACATTTATATTTGGGTCAAAAGGGGATCCGAAGACATCCCCAAAGCATGGAATTATCAACGTAATCCAAGCGATCAGCCAATCATGAAAATGAACACTGTTGTAAGAGGAGATGCAGTTGGTTTAGTGGAAATCCCTATAAAATATGTCCATGAGATAGGGAATTGGTTAGCCTCGGACTCTGTGGGTAAAAGAGCCAGAGAGAGATATCAACGGATCCTAGAATGCTAATGGGGAATTGTCCCAATAGGTAGTGGCATGTCTAAAGGATCCCCATGGGTAAGAGAGATGGTAGATGGGGTGAGGTAGATTCTTCTTTTGGTGGAGAAGAAAGTGATGATGATTCTCCCATGGGTAGGAGAGTTAATACCATTGATTGTTTGGTAGGTTACGAGGTAGATGGTGGAATGACATCGGCAAAATTGTGGACTCCTCTCATGGGTGAAGAGGGAGATGAAGGGGACTCCTCTGTGGGTGAAGGAGTAGATGAGGTAGGCTCCTTCATGGGTAGAGGAGCTCGTGCTAGAATCTCCTCGATAGACGGAATAGGTGGAAATTGAGGAATGACTAGTATGATATCAAAATAACATGGACTTCACAGACATTGTTGTCATTGGTTGGTTGAAGGTTCACCATTTTGATTAGATGATGGTGTATGATTAGGAAAAAAATTCTTAAAGATATGCAAGTTTTGATTTTCCGGTGCATTTGGGTTGTCAGATGAGATCTCCATTATCTAACATTTCCTGACAATGTTCTTGAAGGTTATGCAATTACCATCATTATGGCCTTTGACGTGATGATAATTACAATAGTCATGTTCCTTATACCATGCAGGCATAGGATGAGTGGGATCAAACTAGTATGAGGTTTTATGGGGGAAGTGTAATGGCTCCGGCCTTAAGAAGATTTTCCAAGACTAAAGAATAGGCTCTCTAATTGAGTGTATTTTCATTGTTCCCATCGAACTGAAAAGTTTGAATGGGAGAAATATTGGAGGAAGGTTTGGCTTGGTTAGATGGATGAGATGGACCAGATTTGAGAACTACCGTGTTGGCAGATCCTTTGGCTTTTGAATAATTATTTTGGGGATTTGAAGATGAAGAAGCATCATTTGATTTGAATGTGGCATTTTTGTTTCGCAATTGAATTTTCTTCTCTTCAATGGCACAAATTTCAATTTTCATGCACCATGGTAAATGCTTTGTCAAGGTACGGAAGGTTTGTACCTACATAGTTGGTGAGATGTGCCTGCACAAGCTCTAGTGAAACAACTCTATAAGCTCATCTTGAGGTAATTGGAATGTTAATTGGTTGATAAGGCTTCACCAATGAGCAAAAAAATCTGATAGATTCATCATCATACTATCGTGTCGAGTATAGGTCAGTCATGGTGACTTTTTGATGACATTGATTGAGAAATGGTCCAAGAATGCTTGAGCCACTTGGTTAAATGAGTAAATGGAATGTCTGGTAAACCACTATACCAATCTAAGGTGGGTCTGTCAAGGACATGGGGAATGTCCGTAGGAGTAAAGCATCATCATGGGAAATTAGATAACACCCATGTTTGAATGACCACAAGTGTTGTTGCGGGTCTTCTTTACTTGTTGAAATGGTTGAACTTGGGCATTTCCCAATGTACAGGTATGGGTGAATGGGGATAGATGGATGAATAGGCTCATTACAAATTTTGTCATAAGTTAAGGAGTTGCGAGAGCTAGAAAACTAATGCTTCTAATGTTTGCATATTTTCCATCATCATCTTAATGAGGTCATTGGTGGGTTGTGAGGAATGGGCACCCCCTACAGTAAAAGGAGGTTGATGATGGATGTATGATGTGGATGGCATCCCAATATATGGGGGTGCCAAGTATGAGAACTATGAAGGGGGAATAGATGCGGGTGGAAGATATCCCGAATAAGCAATAGACGAGATTGGGGGTTGTTGGTGATGTGTATGTAAATAGGTGGGGTAGTCATAACGACTCTTATGGTAATTGGGGGTAGAGATTATGGGATGGAAAGGATGAGGTTTTGGAATGGGGTGTGGGTTTCCGACACCATGGGTGGTTGCGATGCAATGGTATATATGAGGTGACAAGTGTAGACAAGGCTATGCCAAGGGCAGATGGTGAAGGGATGGTTGACACCATGGGTGTGATAGATGCCATAGGTGCAGCAGTTATAGTGGATGTGGGGTCCAGTTGAGATACCACAAGTGGTAAGGTGGATGAAGGTAATGTCGAGCTAGTGGTAGTGACGCGTGGGGGGGGGGGGGAGGGAGGGATAGACACATGGGCATGCCATATACCAACTATCTCGAGGAGTCTCGGGTGGATGAGTGGGTGAGATAGTATTGTAGGGAAGTGGGATTTTGGTCAAGGAGTCTTGCAAACTCCTCATCACCAGTATTAATGGTGATGGGATGAGTTGGATCCATAGGTGACAAGATAGAAGGTGATGATGGGCTAGGTGGAAGCGGCTGAAGGCTAGCATGAAACACAAGGGCATTGGCTTGGATTGAGTCAAAACCATGTGAATTAGTGTAGACCTAGTAAATTGTACTCTATAAATGACACAAAAAAACATAAAATGGAAAAGGCTAGATTTCGGGAGGTGAAACGGGTCGGTGTTCTAATTAAAAATCATAACAAAGGAACAATGATTTTAATGATAACCGATGATGGTTACAAGATGACTTATGATGATGGTCAAGGAAACCTCTATCGCTTACTGTAGAAATCAATAGTTTTGCAAATGAGGCAAAACTAATGAAAATGAAATAACAAAGTTGTATTTGATTGTGATTTTAAATTCTGGGGTATGATGATGTCTTGAGAACTTAAAAAGAACAGAAGATGTGATGAATGTTATTTTTGGTAGAATGACCAAAAAGAGCTGAAACCGACAATGGTTAGGTAGATCGATGCCAATCGATGTAAACGAAACCGATGATCTCTGGACCGCTGCGATCACTATGAAATTTGGAAAAGTGAAGAAAAATTGATTTTTGTGAATTAAGTCAGATGAAATATCAACCCAAAAAATTGAGTATGATAATAATGGATCTTGACACACTCGAAATAATCAGAATACACCAACTATGATGGCGAGTGTGAAAGGAAGAAGAAAATGAAGAATGTAACCTCACAACTCAAAACACAACTCAAGAAAAAGCTAAGAAAAACACACAATCCTATAAGTGAATTTTTATGTTTTAGCTTATGTTATTTTAGATTGACTTTGTGAATCAAAACAAAGTTTTTGTTGGGAAGGTGTCCTATGAAGAGGAAAATTCTAAGGGTGGTTTCAAGTTATGTTTTGGTGGGGGGGTCCTTTCTCTGAGTTAATGACTAGACAAAGAAACCAGTTGGGTGCCCACTGTCAATCCTCTGATCGTGTGATCATTGACAACTTCTTCTACAGGTAAGGTGTTGTTTAAGAAGATGTGTGAATTTTTATTTGTGCAGTTTGGAAAAGAGAGAGAGAGAAAGAGAAAGTGCTCTATGATTCAATTATGTCAACCATCAGCTGGGCATGACTTCCAACGTATAGGTTTCCCTCAGTTTTAATGTGAGCTAAAAATGCAAGCATAGAAGTATGAAATGCAAGTATTTTAGAACCCAAATCAAAATGTGATATTCGATGTAAACAGAGAGTGAATAAGAGAGAGAATGACTTTCACTAATGCAAAAACAAGAAGAAAAAGAAGGATTCTTTTTAGTCCCAAAATATAAATGTCACTTAGAAAAAATAGAAGAAGAGAAGATTCCCAAGGAGAAGATTTAATGTTAACTTCCTTTTTTAAAAGAAACAAACATACAAAATATTTCCCTAAGAATGAATAAATGCAAGGAACCCCGAATGGGTCCCACCGGCTTGCCAAAATGTTTCACCAGATTCTTGATAAATTAATGAAATAGATAGAGGGTGATAGGCCAAGGAGGAATACATGTTTGTGATGTCGGTTGAAGGTTGTGCGTGCATTCTGATTTCTGATCCAATGTTGATTGCGAATACTCCCTTTTGGCTAGGAGGAACTACCTATAAAATGCAAAACAATACCACCAGATAGAGTTAAATAAAACAACAAGTGGACTACCTAGTAGAAGCTAGATCCGAGAAGCGTGATGCTTCCTGAACAAGTTGTCAATCCACTTTTTAAATAACAATATTAATGTTATCCAAAATAAACATGAAATAACAATCTTATTGGAATTGAAATGATTTAGGTATCTCATACAAAACAAATAAGAAAGGTCAGATAAAAGGTGATTGAGGTCAAAATGGGTCAGGTGATGGGTTGGTATTGGGTTGTAGGTCTTGGTACAGGCTTTGGGTAAGATCTGTAAAGATTAGGAGTGATTTTGGGTTGTTAGGGAATGGGTATGAGCTCACTGGTCTGAGGTATGTTTCAGACACAATAACCGATGTCATGGTTGTGTGACGATGCCGGTTTTGAAGGATGACCAACGTCGGTTGGCTAACCGGCATCGATAGGGGGGAAGTTAATAAAAAGCTCTTAGAAATGGTCTTTAGACTCTTTGTGATTACATAGAGGTTAGAAATGGTGGGGGTGAGGTCGTGGAATGGTCTAAAAGGTTCAGAGATGATTAGGATAGGGGAAGACATGTGGAAGGTCCAGGTATGGTAGGGTGATAAGTTGGTGGGAGGAAGGGAGGTGTACGGATGTATAGAAGAATAAATTACTAAGATGAATAATAAATCTTACTGAAAAAAAAAGATAAATGAAGAGATATTAGGTACTTACTGAAGAATGGGTCTAGAGAGTGCAGGTGATGAGGAATGATGATGAGAGATCCAGAGAGAAGAGAAGTTGCATTCATGTGCATGTAGTTTGAACCTCTTTGTGCTTCTCTATGTGAATTTGTGATCGTGAAGAAGATGATGGATGTCAATGGTTGTTGGTAGTGTTCTCAAGTGTTTCCTTTTCCTGAGTGCTTTAAAAAATTGAGTGCTCCAAGTCTCTATTCATATGAGATCTTGAATCGAATGACCAACCTCAACAAAGGATTTTGGAAATTTATTTAACCTAAACAACAATGGTTAGGGGACCGATGTGTCGGTTGAGGTATAACCGGTGTCGGTTAAGGTGAGGAATATCTAGGTTGGCCAAAAATAGCCTGATTGTTGCTATTTTTGGCGTGGTCTTCAATCTTCATCCGAGTCTCGAGTGATAGATCACGGAAGAAAGAGTAAGAGTCCACTTAGGTTTTGTTAATAGAGTTAAGTCTAGGTTTAGACTAAGTCCTAGTTGGTTAGGATAGGCTTAGACTTGGTCTTAGGTCATTAATGGGGTTTGAGTGGGTCATGGAGTGAGGTGGCTAGGTGAGTTGGCTGGGTGAGGTGGTCAAGTGAGGATGTTAATTAAATTAATTAAATTAATTAATTTAATTAATCATGTACACTATGGGATATGAATAGGTAATGGTTAATTTAATTAACAGGTTAATTTAAATTAAGATGTCTACAGTGTTAGTTATGTTGAGGAGACACCGTATACCAGAACCTTGTCGGTAGTGGCAAATATGTATATGCACAAAGTGAGATCAACTATGGAAGCAATACCTTTCCTTTCTCTATGATCTCATCTATTTGTCATTTTCTCGTCCCTACATGGTGAAGACCTATGTATTTTAATGGACTCTGGGTTGACGCTACTTATTGGGGTAACTTCTTTAATTGGGAGCGATTACGAAGCATTCGGATCCATGAAGTGTTGTACATACGAGGAGAGTGTTTGTACTTGGTCTTCCAGCCGATCAATTTTTACCTTATAATCTTGGTTCCTCGTAAGGAGGTTGTGGAAGGCTCCTAGAACATGTGTGCATCTCCTTTGTGAGTGGTCGGGCCTAGGGAATGGTGCTCATTTCATATTCGCCAGTTTTATCTCTTCAATAAGCTTGATTACCTTCAGTCAAACAATTTCTACATATTGATTACCCATGGCACCACTATAAAACCATGAAGCCACTTGAGCAAAAAATTTCTTCTTCCCCTTGGCTAGTGTTGATATCATCTGAAAAGCAGGATCATTACTTGTTGGGTCAGTATGAGCTTATTTTGTGATCATTTCCTTCATCTAAGGAAACATCTCATCTATCTCGGCTCGGTAAATGTCATTATTATTGTCTCCTTCTTGAGGTGAGATGGTACATCTTGCATAGGAGGAGCAGGAGTGGTAATGGAAGGTGGTAAACTCTAGGGATGCTCGAAGTTGAGAGGTGAACTAGCTCATTCTCTTCAAGTTCTACTTCTACTATAGGATCCTATGTTGATCTAATCTTCTTATGCAATCTCCAATAGTATGGGGCCTCGACTCCACTAATTTATAGTTCAAACTCTTTCCGAGAATGGAATGAGCCCAAGTCTTCTCCACGACCTTCGATGAAGAGTGGTGTGATGCCTTTCTCGAAGGGTGGGGAAACTTCTTGATGCGATGGAGGTAGCCTTCTTCTTCTTGAACCATTATTTTGATCTTTTTATTACAACTTCGGTCCACTCACATATATCTTCTCGTCTCACTGGACACTCCATGTTACCTATGGTAGAGGTGAAGCCTTCACTATTTTATATTCTAGATCATAAAAATTTGTTCCATCATCTTGAAATCCCTCTTCATACCAGTGGAACTTGAATATCCTCATTTTTCTAATTGTCATGCATATAATATATTTCTCTGACATCAAATTCATCTATGCAATTCACCCAATAATCTTTGATTTATGGTACATGATATGACTCTAGGAGATAGAAAGTGTTTGGATCACCTCAAATGTCAAAGTCTTCCCTCGTGTATGAATACAAGCTCAAGGATGCGAAGGAGGATTCCAGGTGTGATGCATCATTGACACTCTTACAGGTGAAAATTCCAAGTGAGATGGGAAAGGAGACATTTTTCCTTTTCCTGTTCTTGAGCTTACTATGAACATGGGAAAGTCGTCTGTAAAGCTCAAACAATACGATCTTATTGTTGAGATACCGAGGTATCCTTAGCGGGGTAAGATCATAATTGGAAACTCAGATGTAGGATAAAGTGGAAAATTATATGAAATTTGATCTGTACTTTTTGACTAAGGAGGTCGCTTGGCGAAAACCTTGAGTGAATATTTCCCTTCGATGTCTTGATGACGAACAAGGTGATGGCATCATTTACTCTTGTGAAGTATTGATTTATCTCCTCAAAACCAAGGATATCTCTCGAATGTTGGGGCCTTGGGAGATATGTTTTGATTAAGTGTCAACCCTTTGAAAGGTCTCGAGCTTGCAAGAATGTACACTAGATATGAAGTCATTGTGAGCTTTTTGAGACTGGTATCTGGAACAACTAGTGGAATAGGTTGTCATGATGATCTATCCCCAATCAATTCTTTTCCTGACTTACATGATCATGAATATGAATAGAGCCATCTAGTCTTGAAATTATTTTGACATTTCTTCTCCCATCACCCGACTAATACGGATGATTACATCTAAATAGCCTTCATGAAATTCACCTCGTAGAAAGACTTTAACACCCGCGAAGGTTTTATTACTTGTTTTAACCATGAACCAAGTGTGAGGCCCTGAAGGTATGAGTCCATTTTGATCCACTCTTTTGTTACAACCTCTTTTGAAATGATAAGCACATTTCTATAAGTTGGGATTTGCATTGAATGAGAGATGGATTTGGGAACAAGTATTGCTAGGGCTGAGCCATCATCTCCTCGAATGGTTTTGGTTTTGGGTTCATAGTGGTGAGAACATGCCAATACAAATTCTACATTTTGAACTTATACTAGATGTCCACCTGCCACATATATTCCACTCATGAAAACTTTGTCCTCCAAAGTGGCTCTCTTAGTCCTCCAAACATTCAATCTTAGAGATCTTTGAGGTCCATATGGGTGACATTATTGTCCCCCACAACTGAGTTCTCAGAAGAGAGAGATGAGACTGGTTTGAGGCTTGCAAATTTGAACGTTATGGTTGACACTAACACTTCTCCGTGTCCGGAATGGGAGTTTACCATTTTTAGTAAGTTGAGATTTTTTACTTTTTTAACTTGGACCGCCTTTGATCACCTTTCTCGTTCCTTTGGATGTTCCTCATACACACTACCCTTGAAGAATTTGCCCTCTATGAGACTTTATTATTTATAGTAAGTGCTCGTGTAGAGACTTACTATTTTTGGAAAGTGGCTTTCTTGACCTCATATTTTGATGAAATAAACTTTTTTTGAAATGGGGTTTTCCTCTTTATTTCACATACAAATCTCTAGCTCAACCCGATCTTTGGAATAATGGGAAATACATTTTTAAAATTTGAGGGTATGAAATTGGGGTTTTCTCACCGTAAAAATATGTTTCATGCTGCAATTGCTTTCACTTGGGTCTTCAAGGTTCCTAGAAATGGTGAAGAATTTAAAAAATCCCACATCAATCTGTGCACTAGTTTGCAAGTTATAAGGATTTTCTCTTCGCGGGCTACAAAGTCAATCTCGTGAAAGATGTGCCCGGAGCCTTTAAAAATTACAATTTTTCATGAAATTTCTTCCGCCACGATCGTAGGAAAATAGAGGGGTGAATGCAAGGAGAAAAATGGAGATGAAGGAATTTGGAAAAATTTCACGAGTTCCTAGTAAACAAAGCAATGTGGGGGGAGTGAAGAAAAAAGGCTAACTCGGGTTTTATAGGCATGAGAGAGAGAGAGAGAAGGGGGCACATTTTTCTACCCTCCTTGTCCCCTTGGAACAAGATAGGGGACACAAAAAGTGTTTCTTATCCCTACATTTCCACATGGCACACATGCATGTGTGAGAAAATTTTAGGAAAGGGCTTTATTTGAGCACTCGGGAACTAGTTTCTAGTCGGTGAGGAACTCGGGAGCATGGTCGGGGGATAATTTTCTACCTCCCTTATCCCCATGGAACGGGATAGAGGGGAACCAAAAGTGTGCATTATCCTAGTGATGACAAGTGTCAAGCATGCGGGAGTTGGAGCGGGGCTAGAAATTTAGTGAAAGGTGCTTATCGGAGCCCCCAGGGTCATGTGGTGGGTCCACGAGGCTTAAGGTGGGAGGGAGAATTTTATCGGCCCCCTTATCCCCTTGAAAAGGGATAAATGGACACCAAAAGTGTGCATTAGCCTCATGGTCACACGTGTCACAAATGTTTTTGGCTAAGTACGGAGCTTGTACCTTAGAGAGGAGCTTGAAAATGATAGCGTCGAGCTCACGGATGAATTTTTAGGCGGTTATTTATATTATTTTGATTGGAAAAAACATTTTGAGAAGTATAGGATGGGTATCAAAGTCTGATTCTATTATCAGCTAATTTTGACAGCGCAAAATTAATAAAAATGGAAATTTTGAAATTTTTCAAAAGTGTTACTTTGCGTGAGTTGTCGCTCTCGTCACGATTGTCTCATTTTTTTATCGTTCGGTCTTCGTTTCATCCATTTCATGCGAGAAATCCTCTTGCGCTGTGTCTTAAAATGTGTCAAATATTAATTAATTAATATTTAATTAATTAATTACTCTTTGTTTGATAAAATCAATTTTTAATAACTTTGGGGTTTTTAATTAAATAAATATTAATTAAAATTCATTCAACAAATTTTTATTTATTGCCGGGGAAATTAAGCTTCCGCTTCCCATTGTCGAGGATGCCAAATTGGCTTCCCATACCCAAATTTCCCCTTTCCTGGAAAATTTATTTTAATTCCCCACTTGTGGGATTTCTTCCACCGATTGCCAAATCAATGAATTGGCAAACGGGCAAAAATCTCCCAATTTCCCACATGGGGAAATAAAATGGGGATTGTCAACCCACCTTTCCATTTCCACTGGAAAATGGCTATTTATTTCCCCACTTCCCCGGCAATTAATGCCACTACCCGGGAAAGAGGGAAGTTTTTTTAACGAGACGAATAAGAAACGGTTGTGAGGAAGCTTCCTAAATCCTCATAAAATCCTTTCGTCAAACTTGTTGGAAGAAGTCGTGTGAAGCTTTCTAATTTCTTCTTATTTCTTCTGAAGGAACGTCTCAGAGTAATATTTTATCACATCCCTCAACAAATCACCACGCATTCACCAGGAGTTCTTAAAAGCTACGCATTGGTGGAAGTTTCAACGCAAGCAAAAGAATAAGGTATTAACACAAAGATATTGAAGAGGCTCTCCACATGAAGGAAAAATTTACAGTCCACACATAGGCAGCAGAAGGAACAAGTTTCCACGCCAAGTCTATTTCATGTGCATGTCTACACATCAGGAAGAGGAAGCTCACGTTGAAGGAAGAAAGAACTGCAAGTTTTGGAAGGAAGCCCAGCTCTACACGTGCCAAAAAGAGAGAGGAGCTACTCAAAGCCGAGAAGGGAGGAGAAAATTTTCCTTAGATCAAATTTGCTTTGTTGTTTACTTTTACACCAAAAGCCACACATTGGGCAAAGGAAAAACAACAGTTTAAAACACCAAAGAGTTTCTCCCATGCCACATTTCTCAGGAAAGCATAAACAGTCCAAAATAGTCTAGTTTAAATGCACAGCATGAGATGAAGAAAAATAATTCGAGACACCCTCATAGCCCACATATGCCACGCAGGTAAGGCATAAAATGTATTTGCAGGGATTAGATAAAATAAATAAAGCTTGTATTTTGTCTAAAAGACCACGTGGGGTAAGGACAAACAAATAAAAAGTAGGTATACTCACACATTTGGAGTTTAAAACACCACGCACCAATCCAAAAGGCCACGCAGTGAATGAAATAAGTTTCAACGCATTGGTTTATGCATCAAAGGAAAGCAAAATAACAAAATACAACCAACAACAAACAAAGGAGTCTTCACGCATTCCCAAAGATCATCACACATGCATAGGAGGAAGAAGTCATTTTTAATGCCCAAGGATCATCATGCATTCACCCAGAATAAAATATTAAAAAGGCAATTTAAAGGAGAAGGCAATCCAGAAGTCTCCACGCATTTGTAGAAGAATTAAGCAAGTATACTCACGCATCGATTAGAAGATCGCAAGGAAGAAGTAAATCTCAAAGTACGCGGTCATTAAAATCAGGTGATTTTCACGCATACCAAGGAGAATTTGCTCCGGAAAATTAAATAAAAATCGGGATATTAAAATTGGGTGATTTTGTTTATTTTAGAATAAATAAATAAATAAATTGTTGTCACCATAATAAAAAATTGTAACCAGGATTGATTATTATTATTATTTTTAAATATATATATATATATATATAATAAAAATGAGTCATATTTTTCTTGCATTAACGAGGGTTTTGGAGACTGAGACCCAGCCCCGTTTGCATTGTTTTACGTGCCTAAGTCATTTTTCTATAAAATTCATAATGGCCAAAAATCTAATAAATCTGCAGGAAGATCGAGGAAGCTAGTGGAGAAATCGAATAAGTCCACACTCAAGTATGAATTCCAAGGAATCATTCCTCCTAGTTCCATCAAGTTGGCATATGATAATATCACTGATACAAATCTGGGTCACATCAATGTGCAACAATTTTGCGATTGGGTGAAAGCTGAAGGCAAAACCATATTCTCGGATAGGCTTTACCATAGTGGTCTACCCCAAGCGAATTTTCGGTCTCGGTGCAATGTCCGAGTTGGTTATCGCTTGTGTGGAGCATTATGATCCCGAGAGATGAGGAAGTTTTAAAGATAATCGCGAGCCTTTCCTCTTAATCACACTAGAGCACATTGAGGAATTGCTCAGCATACCTGACTTCCCTGAGAATGTGGATATCACTCGACATCAAGACAAGAATTTTGGGATGAAGAACCCTCGTGGCGGAGAAAGATGGTTAATAACAATTGGTTAGTGACAAAGAGGCCTTGAATTGACTAGATTCCTAAATAATTGTACTACGTTGAGTTCGTGGAAGAAATCGGGACATGATTACTCTCCTACGTTGATTTTTCAGTTTACCCTTTGCTAGGATTTTCCACCCATGGATGTATCGGTTTATCTCAGTATCATTCTTGCCAGAGAGAGTTTGTGGATTGGGTCACCATCATCAGTGTTACCCTTCACAAACATTGATCGAAGTTAAGGTGATTGGATGCTTCTACATAACATCGTATCGACTTACGCGGTGGTGAGAAGAAAGCTATTTTCGGGACTCGAAACAAGAGGAGTCATGGGTCCATCAAATAGTGTCTTCCATTACTATCCATAACTAAGTTTCAAAAATAGCTCTCACCATTTCAGAAGGGTCAACGATGCATTCACCTTCCGCGTGATTCGAACCTGAATTGGAATACAGAGGAAATATTTTCTAAAGAAGTCATGGATGTCATTTCCCAATGGGGAACTTGGTTTATTCAATTCTCATCCTTTTCCTACATTCGCATAAGTGGCTTTGCGGGTACTCCATGGAAACTTCCCAAGTACGTCAGTGAAAAATGGGCATTGATGGAGCTTGTGTGACAACTATTCCAAGTTCATTGTCTTCTCAGTGACAAACATCACTCAGGAATTCATTTCCCAATCCAAATCGGGAATACCAATGTCCAAATCTCTTCAGTGCACAACTCATGGAAAAAGAGTTTTCCCTCATCACAATTCATCCATATGTGAAGAGAGCCTAGTTTGATATCAATGGATATATGTAGAAGATTCTTGGAGCAAAGTATCAACATAACCCTACCATGGAAGATTTTTGGGCTGCTTGTTCAGACGAGCATGAAGTAAGAAGATGAGAGTTTTCTCGCCTAACCCTTGCTCAAATCAAGGCCTTTCGCATCAAGAGCCTTCCATATTCATTCGTAAATGATGATGAAAATGTTATTGATCCTTCATATGATGCAATTTCTTTTACCCCGTTGCCCCAAATTGAATTGGACCAAAAGAGATGAATTTTCTCTTGATAGAAAGAATCAACCGATCCTTGAAAGAAGCATATCTTGGTACGAAAGAGAACTTTCCAAGTTACAATCAATTCAAGATCATACTTCATAATCAAAAAATTTCCAACTCGAGGAGGTCTCCATTCAACCAAAGCCTCTTCTCAATCGACCTCTGTGTCATCCAATCATATGCAACAAGCAAGAAAGGAGTGGTTACCAAAATCCACTTCACTAAATAATGTGTCACAAGGAGAAAAATCTAAGGGTCCTAGCCCTAGTGAAGGAAGAGAACATGTATCGGGATTTTCTACTTCAAGTAGAGATTATTCTACTCACATTGTTAATAGTTCTCAGAAGCTAGTGATAAACGATCCTCAGCCATGCCTTGCACAAGCGTTCACTCGGTGCAGGTAGTCAAAATATCCAACACTTCAAACCTACAGGTTCACGAAGAGATTTCCCAAAATCTCTTGAATGATCAGGAGGTGAATATTGAGGTTATTTCACCAGAGATTGAGGTCATGGAAAGGATTCTTTCATAATATCTCATGATGTCAAGAACAATGAGAATGTTGCTTCGAGATCCAAGCTTTTGTATGCAGAAATAGTGAATGATACTCCTTTCTGGGTTGATTGCAAAGTCAAGAAAAGGAAGAGGGTTTTCAAGGCAATTGACATTTATTTTGATGCCCTTTTCAAACTTTCAAATGATGTCATTCCCAAGAAGCCTAAAGTACTTTCTCGAATAATGGTGGATAGTGACAGAAACATATTTACGGATCTTACCATCCCACAAGTTGACAAGGAGTGTGATGCCATGACATCTGTTGATTATGAAGTTTCCATACTTGGACTTGGGAGGTCCACATTGGAAAGTGACATGGCGATGGCTCGAGATTCAATTGATATTGTTCTAAAGGACTTGAGAAATATAAGTCTCGATACTCTCATGTCAAGGCTAAAAAGAATCAATTGGTGGAATATGTTCAACATCTGATAAATCCCATATCATCCACTTTCCCAATACCTGATGCAGTGTCTTCCCCTGATGAAGAAACTCTCAATTTATCAAAAGAAATAAACACGTTAGGACATGTCACTAAAACTTGGCTTTTAGAGATTCTCCTTTTAGGACAAGAGACGATCAAAACAATGGTTAAGCTCCATGAAGATGTCAGTGTGTATCTTGATCCAATTCTTTCTTTCAAGGAAACATTTGTTTCTAACATATCAAATTTGGATGAGATATTGCCCAATCTACAAGAGATGACGAGTATGGAATCCTCAGTTTTAGCCATTGAAGGAATTCTCAAATTTGAACATCGAGGGACACATTTTCTTTGGTGTTTGCATCTCAAATCAAGGAATATGCTTCTCAAGGATTCTATGATCCATTATGAGAGTGTATGCAATGAAGCCTTCACTTCACTCACCTTGATTCAAGAAGTCATAGTTGAGATCCCTTGCAACCTCGGAAATGAGCATAATCAAAGGTGTCCATCAAAACATGTGGAAGAGAAATTTTCACAATTGTTTAAAGACATGTATACTCCCACCAATAATTTATCTTCAACTTCAATGGAGCATTGTGTCAAATTAAAGAACTTGTTTGAGAACACTCAATCAAAGATGGTTAACTTAAATGATATGCCAAGTATGATTTTGGAATTGCAGGTATTTTGTGAGGCTATTCTTCACCAAATGAACCTCCAAAAGAAGAAAAGATGTTCAAAACATTGGGAAGGTATGCAAAGCCCGTGCATAATTTTGAAGAGGACAGCCCATCATAGTTGTAGTCTAACTCAAAATTCTTGGATGTTATTGACATAGGAAGGATGCAACAACTATAATACTTGGAATCCCTTCCACACATCATATTAAACCCAAAAATATTCATCAAAAATATCAACCTACAATTGTCCAAGGAGAGAACTATCCATCCACAATGCAAATTTAGGAAGAGCATTTTACCCTGGCTGTAGCAGACGTGTTGTCTCATGCAAAATTGGCATGATGGTGGTGGAAGACCATCTTGTATCCCATGCAAACACTATATCCTCTACTGTGGATGAGAAATGCATTTTTCTTGTGATTTCCAATTTTCTTAAGGTTGTCATGAGGATGTAGACAGCAGTCATCAAATTTGTATCAACATCCTTCCAAAGGTTCCTTGGATCCCAAGCTTCTAGGTGCAAACAACCCGGAATTTGCAAGGAAGAATTTATGTGCCCCTTGTCCCTCAATATGTTCTTCCTCTTATCAAATTGATCTTGCTGCCCTCCATGATACAAATATGGTAGTGACAAAGGAAGAATCAACAAATTTGAAATATGATCGTACCTAGGGCTGCCCATAAATAGTTCCCTTCTTAGGGCTAAAGTAGCATCCTCTTTCCATTTGGTACCCTTCATCCTCACAAAGTTGTTAGAATATTTCTTATGACGACCAAAATGTAGCAATTCCTTAAGAAGATAATGAAATTGTTTATCATATGTTGTTGTCTTGAGATTTCCAACGATCTGAAAGTGATTGTAGTCACCCGGAAAAGCACTCTCTTCATCCACATGAACCCCAACATGGTCACCCAAAAGTCTTGGTCCATTGACCCTATGCAAATCTGATTTGTCTCCATCCATAGCATCATGAAGACTTCCCATTTTCCGTGATTTGCTTTGGAGCATCACATTTGCCCCAAGGTCATCCCTTTCAACAAATTTCCCATGACCATAATGCAAAATGGCATGGTAGAAAGCAACAAATCTGAATTACTTTCATACCTCTAGTTGTCTTCATAGTGTTCATCTTTCTTCACCATATGAGAATTTGTTGAAGAATTCTCGTTTTGTTGATACATGTACGGGACCATATCATGAATTTTGTCATAATCATGAACATCACCAATTTGTCTTTCATTGCTTGTTGTCCGGAAGGTCCTAGCAAGTTGTTCATCCTCCTTGTCCTTTGGTAATTGTGTTTCAACCTTCAACTTCTCTTCACCATCTTGTAAATCATATTTTTCTTCTTTATTTTCCTGTAACATGTCATCATTAGAAATCAATGAATCATCATGAAATATCAAAGGATTTATAATTTCCAACTCGTGCTTCATGATTTCCTCCTCTTCTCTAGGCTTGTGCTTCAAGATTTCATCAAACCCTCTCAATGCCCAACAACTTTGATTGTTCTTCGTCATCCTTGATCATGATGGAGGGATTCTTTCCCTCTAGGGCTAGAACATCTTTCCCATTTTCCTTGGGTATAACTCGGGGTTTGGACCTTGGTCCCATTCCCACTCTACCATTCTTCAACCCTATGAACTCGACAAGTGTCATGGCATCACGAATCTCACTCGGAAGAGTCTTGTACTCCTCATAGATGGTAGCAATGTTATGGCTCCCCAAATGTCACATTTCAAACTTTGGCATGGCTTCTTCCTTAGGGAGGAAGGTAGGTTGGAATGGCCTAGCAAAGAACTCCAAAATTGGACCCTAAGGGCTACCTCACGCTATGAATTCCCGAAGAATTTCCTTCTCCATTGTGGTTCTACATGGCCTGGATCAACTGTGTCATCCTATTTGCCAATCTTTCTTGCCCTAGGGCAAGCCTCTCAACCCTAACATCATCAAAATGTATGTTTGCCATTTATCTACTCTTCTGAATGAAACCCTCCAGGCTGGGAGGATAGATGCTCTGATACCATTGTAATGTCCCTTTTAGGGTTGAAAATGGAGAAAAGGGGTTTAACAACTATCCCCAATAAATTTGAATTGAAACACCTTCAAGTACACACACAACAATCTGAAAGTAGCTAAGAATAACTTAGAATGATTAACCAATTCAAAATCAACACTCTCCTAGGGCAACGAACTACCTATGAGATTCGAGTCCACTTTTCACTATGCAAATCAATGTAGAATGCCACGAAAATAATTTATCTAGCCACGACAATATTTATACATCAAAATATTGAAGAAAGATTTGATTAGCATGGCGATATATTAATTATTTATAACAAAGAAAATAGAATCCCGCCAAACCGAGGGCCAGAAAAATAGTAAATCTCCACCAAAAATCACAAAAATATAGATTTTGGCCTTAAAAATATGGAAATTCATAATATAAAATCAGATTTGAAATTTGTGGCCTAGAAAGCACCAAACCAACTTCAAACCCTAGTCGTTCCCTAGGGAAGAGCTCCACATTATCAAAATGATGTAAAGCCTTCCTTCTTCTTATGTCTCAAACTCAAATGGAGGGTTTCCGTCAAAAATGATGTAAAGCCTTTAGGAAACACAACATGCATATCAATCCTTCTTCTTGATGTCTCCAACTCAAAATGGAGGGTTTCCGTCCTCCACCAACAAGGAAGGTTTTCCAATCTTCCTTAGATGCCACACAAGAGAGCTTTCGTCCTCAAGTGGAAAGGTAGTGAACAACTAACCCAAAAAACCAATTGTATATGAAAAATGCCCCAAATATGATTGCAAATGAAGTCCTTAAGTACCTTTTATATCATTCCCTTGGTGCCAAAGGTCAAATAAAGAGAGAACCGACCTCTTAAGCCTCACCTTTTCTTTTAATTGCTTCTTTATTCTCTCCAAACCTAGTCGACCCATCTCTAAAGGCAAACACTTCAAAGAAAACATTAAATCTAATAAAGGAAAATGAAATGAAATACAATTCCTTTCCTTGTTCAATAATTTCTTCTTTTCCATGAAAAGAGAATGGAAAGAAGTCCATATTTAGGCCTCAATTTGAAAAGGGAACATCACATGAGGTTATTTTGGTGAGCCATAGCGGCCATCTACCTGAAAATGCAAATCGAAGGACAAATGAGATATCAAATTTATGGACAGCAGGATACTCTGTGAAAAAGCACTCGTGGAAACCACACTAAAATCATGATGGCAAGCTCATGGGCCTCACGTCACAAAAAATGTACAAGTCATCTCGACCTCCACGCTTCGGTCTCGATGCCTCCATCCTCCATTTATACATTTTAGGTGGAAAATGTGCCTACATTCTGTTTTCTCGAACTTCTGCATTTTTCGTAAAAGATGGTCTTTGTAATCTTTAGCTGTCAACCTTTTTCTTTTTTAGAGATCTAGGTTTACAAATTCACTATCATATTCAAGCTGAAAATTAACTTAATTTCACTATTGAAATTTGACTTCAACTCTGAATTTCTTCTTCTCAACAAACCCTTCTTTTTCCCTTGCCTCATGCTTCATGGTTACTTCTTTTATCCTTGTCAATAATGAAGAGTTATTTTCCCTATACTCTTGTAAGTGTTGTTTCCCTTGAGAATTATCAATCTAGCATCCCTAGCTCTTCTTCGCCACTCCATACAATTTCTTTGAGTTTCCATTACATCCTTCGTGCTTGCATATATGAATTCCTTCTCCTTTCTAATTTCAACATTTGGATCCTTCAAAATCATACCCTTTCCTATCAAGGGCTCTTCATTAACAACTGTTAGTTTTATGCAACCATTAGGTGCCAAGAATTCATCATTAAGCACAAAAGGATTTTTACCTTGGGTGGCATGCTCCTTAACTTCCTTCATCCCAATGGAAGGACCTCTTCTCCCTAGGGCTGAAATATTTTTCTTCATGGCATGTTGTACTTCTTTCGAGTTCTTTATCGATAATGCCTTTCTTTTGTCCTTAATTTGATGAAATCCGTGAGAGACATTGCCTCTCAAAACTCATCCACATTTCTTGGTACTCTTCAAGCCATATGGTGTAGTCATGGCCTTTCTAGGGCTCCCATGTGGAGCGATTGCCTCTTTGGTCACGAACTAGGTTTGTAAGGCCTTGCAAAAGAAAATTTCTCCTTCTTTGATTCACGATGGTTGTAGGAAACCTCTTCCCCCTTGGTCGAACCACTACCTTGCATGTTTTGGATGGCCAGAAAAGCCTACCCAATGCATCCACTATTCCTTCTTAGGTCTTCATGATCATCTCCAATTATTCCATGCTTCACAGGTTGGGAGGATGATGCTCTGATACCACTGTAATGTCCCTTTTTAGGGGACTCAATAAATGGCCAAAAACTCACAAATCATATTATAGAGTTGTTATAACCCTACAAAACAGTAATTCAAACCCTTCCTAGGGCAGCGACTTCCCTAGAGGAGATAAACCCTTCAAAGATGGGTCAAACCTTGCAAAAATCCTTCAAATCTTATGCCAAAATTAGTAGTAAACCCTTAGCAAACACATTCAGTGTTAAAATTCAGAATTGAGTGTGAAAATAATTAATTGTGGAACCCTAACCAACGAACATCATCAAGCTTGGAAAAAAATAGTAGAACATCTCCAAAATTCACCAAATTCAAGATCTTGGCCTTAGAAAATATAGAGAACAAGAGAGTAATTTCAGATTTTCCAAATTAGCATCACACATACCAAATTTCCACTCCAAAGTGGGTCGCTCCACTCCAAACAAATATAATATTGCACCAAAGAGACCAAACATGCAAGAAAAAGATACTTTATTGCTTTTCAAACCAACTTGCACACACAAAACCTCATGAAGGGTTTTCATCCTTCACAAATTCCCAAGGGTTTTCGTCCTTGGATGAGGTCCTCAACTCAAAGGGTTTCATCCTTGAGAGAGAGAGAGATAAAAGGGCTACACTAGCCAACTTTCACCAAGATATGAATAATCACCAAAAATGAATCAATAATGCCCAAGTGACCTCCTTATATAGCCACAAGGAGTGCTTTTTACAATATAAAATGATGGCCGACCCCTTAAGGTAAGTGCTTTTAAATATATAAATGGTATTTGGAGCCTATATGCTCATAATACCTTTATTTCCTAACTACTTAAGTCCCTCTATTAGAGCGTTAGGCTTCCCAACAGGATACATGATAATAAATAAAACAACAATAAAGATTTAGTTCAGATCTTCCCCTTGCTTTCCTCGGACACACGAGGAGCGAATAGGTTGAGTTATTCGAAAATCAGCCTTCAAAAAGGTACATGAAGGGTGGAGAGATTTGGGAGATTTTAGTGACAGAGTTTGGGGCAGTTTTAGCTAGTTTTTCCAGTCTAATGGCGCCCAAATCAGTTACGGATGCTTTAGGAGTGACCTTGTCTCCTTCTAGAAGATGCTTCAAGCTGTTATAACCTTCATGGCCCACCAAAATGCTTGAGGAGGAGTTGAATGATCGGTTTAACAAGAATAAAGCCATTACAATGACCCTGGCATGTGATCATGGCCATTTTTAACAAGTGGCAGCTCAAAACTTCACCCACCCTCCTGATCTCAATGGATCACATTGATCGATGGCTAAAAGTAAAACAGAGGTTTTACGTGGAAACCAAGGCATCTTTCATAACTATAAACCTCAATGATCCTTGGAATATGCTGCAAAAGAGGTTTTGGGCGGATTTCTTCATCTTGGTCATCATTGATAGCTTCCAAATCCTCCAAAGGAGATGGACAAGAAAAGAGAAAGTCCATGGCATCTTCTTCGATCCTCTCTCCTCTCTTCCTCTTCTATAAATGCAACCAAATTTTGTTGTAAAAGGATCCTCTCCCGAGTGTAAAGTCACTCTACCCAAATGGTGGCCGAACATTCTAAGTTGCAGACCTCTGATTTGAGTTGTGTAATGCGTCTAGTGCCTTCCCCATGAGTGTAATAGATTGTGCATATCTCAAGAAATAAACATCATGTTATTGTGGCTCTCTTCCTGCTCTTTAGCTTGTGTTATTGTGTTCTTGCTTGTTTGTTTAGTTATGGCATGATGTGTGTGGATTACACTTGCAAGGTTCTATCTCATTGTCTCAATTATGTAGGGAATTAGAGTTTGATAAAATGCAGAGTTGAATGTGACTTGTTTCTGCCCTCTTGGCCAAGTATTTGTCCTCTTATTGTCATCTCAGGGAGAGAGGTCTCTTTTATTTTGGTGTATCGCCATGCTTGCTTTTATTTCATGTTTTCCTTCTTCCCTTTACTCTTTCAATCCAGTAGTTTAGCCTTAGTCGGTGACTACATTAAGATAGTTAGGAAAGGAAACCAACCCTCTCCATAGGTTTGTCCCAAGGAGCCAAGGTCCCACACCTTGGGGACAACCCCATGTCACTATTGAGATACTCAAAGTCCTTCAACTTTGTAGATCTTTCACAAGTGCACATTTCGTGACAACACCTACCTCGATCCAACCCAAGTGATAATGGTGGTGACCAAACTAGTGAATGGTGTCTCCTCTAAACTAGAAAATGGCGTCTACCATCTATAGTCTCCCCCAAACTAGCAAATGGAAATCTTGGCTCTATCTGCAACGGTTTGGGTCACCACTCACAAGGATTCACACAAAAAGTTACAAAACCACACACAAAGACCACAAGTTGAGCCATGCCACATGAAGAGGTACTCAATACAAGTAGACACTCCATGCTGAAAGTCCGACTCTCGCAGGGCAAAGATTTGTAGAACAAAGCCAAATAATATTGAATGAAGGTCGGGAGTGTTGATTTTATAGGAAAAATCCAAAAAATCTAATCAAAAACACTTTTTTTAAATATATTTTAATACAAAAAACCTAATCCCTTTTCCGTATGAATTTTAGGGCAGTTTTCATTAAGTGTGCAGGATTTCAAACTTTTTACTTGATTTGTGGCAAACCCTGTGACTTATTGGGGTAAGCAAATTTGTAAAACTTGTGATATTAACAAAGTTGTTGATGAACACCATTTTCTTTTGAATTGCCATACCCTTAATAATGTGAAAGGGAAATTCTCTAAATTTTGTATCTCAACTACTATTGAAGAACTTACAGATTACAATAATCAAAATGAAAATCTTTTGAATATATAAACACAATTGATGGATCCTACATATCATTTTTGCCTAAAGCACATAAAATTATCCATGATTTCATCTATGAAATTTGGACTCAAAACAATCAAATAAAGATTGGGAATTTATTTTAAAACTAGAAATCCGTATTCACATCAATGTTTTAAACAATCTCGTTGATGGGATTAGGGTAAACCCAAAGATTAAGAAAAGGCTTGGAAAAATCAGACTGGGTGCTGCCTCCGGCTGTTTTTTTTCAAACTCAATTTTGATGGAGCTACAAGGGGAGATCCTGGAGCGTTGGGGCCAGTTGCATAATCCAGGATTGCTCAGGTTATTTGATTAGAGCAGCATCCTGGCACAAACAACGAAGCCGAGGCTCAAACTCTTGTCTTGCGCTTACAGGTGGGTGTCCACTGTGGAATTAAAAAGTTGATAATTGAAGGGCACTCTATGATTATTGCCAATGTTCTGAATAATCTCAGTAGTCAGATGCCAGTGTTGGAAAATTGAAAACATTCTTGTTAGAGCTTGGCATTTTCTCTCAGAATTTGACTCATGGTTTGGCATGTGTTGCTTCTGTCAAGTAAATGCAATGGCAGATCATCTGGCTAATGTAGCAATTGGCCAAGTCGATCTGATTATTGATAATCTTGTTGATCGTTGGAATGGGTTACGAGATTGCTACGTCCCCATCCAACATCCCAAACCATTTTCTAAAACTGTTTTTCAAGAAAGCTTATATCGATTTTCCTTTGGCACAGTTGTGAATCATTTGGGGGGCATCATGATTTCGAGGCAAAAGAATTGTGATTTGGGTCTTATTCACCCCCTTTACCATAGCCACCTGTCATCCCTTCTCTGTTCACAATGGCTCATGCATATCAGGGGTTGGGGGCACATGTTTTTAAACAGCATTCTCCATCTTCCTCCGATCAACTTTCAACCATTCTTTATGCTATCAGTCTCGGCTTCTCTCTGTAAGGGCCTAAGTTCTCTATGCAATAATGAGAATGGTTATGGAGCCCCAGTTTTTCCTCTATGTGGAGAAAAGAGAAATGGCATTTTGTACAACTATCTCAGAGGGCAAATTGAAGAATGTCTTTGCAATTCAATCAGGAGAATATGGTAGGCAATCAAGATAGTTTTGGGAATGAACTACATGAAAATGAAATTAAGAAGCAGAGTGAATTCTAAGATCGCCTCCATGTTTAAGAAAACCCCTAGATTTTCTCACAAACAAAGAGGCTGTAAAATCTTTGGCTGACCATTATGTGAGGGAAATTTCATGGGGGTCTAGAGAAGGCGTTGGAGGTCACCAATATCATGATCCCAAATCCCTTGCCAACTTCTGGTGTGAAGTGTTGGGGACTTGTGTCAGTGGCGTTGTTTAGAGACCTGGAAAATTGTTTCTCTCAAATGTTGAGTCATGTGGAGAAGATGCAGGGGTTCCTCGCTGCTGGGAATTTTATTAGCAAGGAAAGTTTACCAGATACTTACTTCGATCTCCTTCAAAGCCAAGGTAGCAGCTGTCTCCCCCAAACTGGAATGAAAGAGGGCTGAGGTGGCAGAAAGAGCAGTTAGGATGTTCGTGAGGTTAGCAGGTGTCGTGTCCAATGTGGTGGTTGGGGATGGTCATGGACTCGGTGCATTAGGGAGCAGGACTTCTATGAGCAAAGCAGTAGTGTGCACTGTTGAGCAGCTTTCAGGTGATGACTTGAGCGTTGGGTGGACAAACATCCTGCAGATGCTCCTGCTCCCTTAATGGAGTAAGACCCATGCCTCGCCAACCCTGCTGGTTTATATGTTGATGGTTGTGGTGCTGTATTTTGTTCAGCTATGGTGATATGCTCTGCTACCACTCCTAGCATTTTTGCTAAGTTGTTCTTTCGGTTATTAGCTTCAGTAATGGTGTTTTTTGCATCTATGGTAGGCTTTCTCAATCTAAGTTGTAGTCTGGTATGTTCCTCCAATTTTCTTTAGAGGTGGTCTTGATTAGCAGGTTAGGTGACCGGCTTTGGGTTAATCTTATTGGAAGCTCGTCTAACTAATCGTAAGTTAATACCTTGTGGAATGTAATTAATTATAACCATGACAGCCAAGGAACCATATACAACAGGTTCTTTCCCCCTAGAGGCCACTGCTATGACTAGGCTCATATGTTACCTGAAAAAAGTTGGAAAAATGAAGACAGACAGATGGCCTAGGGCTGCAATGGATGAAGAGTTGCACAAACGAAAGAACACGTGGATGAAGCAGAACTACAAATGGGTGGAAAGATGGGATATCAATTTAAACGAATGCCCAAACCTTAACAAAGACATCAAAAACTATGTAAATGAAAAGTTCATAATGATGATGTGGCAGAAGAAAACAAGCAGGAAGCGTCAACATTACATTACTGAGTTCAATCCAACATGTGATCATGGTGAAAAAGCTTATATAAGGGCCGAAATAAAATGGAGAGAGAAGATCCTCATTGCTCAACTAAGGACTAGCTCTCACAAACTTAGATGTGAAACAGGTGGTGGACAATATCTAAGGAGCAGTGGGAAGAGAGAACTTGTGTATTCTGCAATACAGGGGCAATTGAAATGGAAGCACACTTTATTCTCCAATGTCCAAGGTACACGGATATTCGAACCAGATATGAAGAAATTTTATACAGTGGGTCCATGGTAGAGCTATTTGAGGAAAACAAAATAAAGGGTTTGGGGTAAATACTAACACAGATCAGCCGGAAGAGGAGCAACCTCTTAAAAGAGTTCAAGAAACCCGCTATAGTCTAAGACGGTTTGGTGCAATTCTATGGTCCCATAGACCTGTTGTTCTCATGGACGCAATTAAAATCTTTTGATTCAATTCAATTCAACCTCTTTTGATCAATCCAAAAAAATGATCTTATAAACAAGTAAATATCCTTTAATAGATTCTACATACTTAGACTCTGTGTTCTCGATGAAATCATAATTTAAAATAATCAAACAAAGCCTTTCAATTTTATTTTAAGACTAAACACTCGTATAAAACATAATCTTCTAATCATGTAAATTGGGAAAGGTCCTCCAAACCATGTTTGCCTCGAGGACAATAAAATTTATTTCTCTAATCCCATGATATTGCAATAATATCGAATAGAAGAAAGTGGGTAAAAACTGACCGACAACATGGCATCCTCCCCGAAAACATTTGTACACAGAGAGAGTTGTTCATTACAGAGGGTCCTGAACTCATCACTAGGACATGCAAAGACTCCATCAGCAACAACCTTTTCCACCCTCTGCACAAATTGCACAATGCACCCACATGTCCTCTACATTGCCAGAGAGATTGCCATTGCTGAGGAACTGAGCTCGCCTTCATCATCATCCTCTGCACTACAGTGCAACACTTCAAGGTAATCGCCACCCAATTCATGTGGGTTTGTGGCAGTTTTTGGTGCATTTGAATTCTCTAAAATACCCAATTCTTGTGGGCCTGCACCATTTCGAAGGGCATTTGAATTTTCAGCAATGCATAGTTCCTGTGGGCTTGCACCATTTTTTATTGCACTTGGGTTTCTGTGTATCCTTTTACTTAGTGACCCCAAAATGAATTGGGTTTCTTTGTAGTGAAAGGTGCATGAATTTGAATTGGGAGACTTCTTGGGATTAACGGGGTTGTCAAACATGGGTGATGAAATGGGTTGGAGTGTTCGAACATGGGGAAAATGGAACTTTGCCATGAATTTAGGATGGATAATAGGAATGTTTTGTTGCGGTCTATGTTTGGAGAAGACAATAAAGATGTGCTATTTTTGTTCCCTTTTTTTTCTTAAATAAATTATTTATTTATTTTTAATTTTTTTTAAGTATTGAAAAGTTTTTCTATATAGAAATATAGAGTACTAGTTAATATACAAATGAATGAATGAATGAAAGTTTTTAATGACGTTCACGAGACCGAGCAGTCTATGGGACCCAAAGTGCAAACACCAACCAATGCCTTCTACTTTTGCCTTTCTTCCAGCTCGTTCCTTAGCTTGCTTCTTCTACAGTGAATTTTGATCAAGAAATTTGTTGTTTTTGTCACCCTTTCCTCTTCAAACAAGGTTGTAAGATCAGCCACTGTTAAAATATCTATGTAATTGCTCTGTATGTCCCCGTAAGCTACACATTCCAAGACAAAATGCCATTCTGATTCCACCGCGCCCCAACATGCAAAACTGGCAAACCCTTTTTGACCACTTCTCTTTGGGCATTTTCCATCTCCCGGTTTCACACCTAAGATGACATGAACTAGTTTTTAGTTGCCTGCACAATTAACATTTTAGCCTTCCACTTTATCGTCGCTCCAATGTAGTGTTTTTGCCCATGGTCACAAGTGGGATTAAAATTATTGACATAGTATTCTTTTTTTACCAAGTTTGCTTATTCCACATGATATTTCTAAATTTCTCTCTCACATAATTTTTTATTTCTTCATTCGTGCTAGGACACTCTTGTATGCAAATGCCCCATTTATTCATCCACTCGCCATTTTGCTTCATCCAAGTTTTCTTCCTCCTATTTAACTTTTCCTCTATTACTATTTTAGGCCACCGGGAATCCTCCATGTTTTCCACTTTTTTGAAGTATCCTAATAGCCGGGTCATCGCCACCACTTCCACTTGGAAAGGCTCTAGCTTCAACAAGGATGATTGCGTATGGAACCGTGGTTTTTATTTTGAAACGCTTGTAATTAGATGCTTTTGAATTCTTTCTATTTGTTTCCATTTCCCCACGGATGTACTGCTGCCCCAAATCTCACATCCGTATAGCACTACCGGGATTACCAGTAACACAAAAAGGTTCAATCTAGTATTCCAATCCCATAATTCTGATGTTCTGCATTTGTTTTGAAGCATATATAGAGCTTTCCACCCTCCCTGAATCCTCTTAGCTCTACAAGTTTCCCAGCTGAGATTAGTGTGAAAGTTCAGTCCCAAGTATTTGTATTCCTTGACAACTTGCAAGGAGTCTCTGTCAAACTCAAAGCTTACCTGTTCTTTTTTCTTTTTTAAGGTAAAGATCATGATTTTGGTTTTACCAATGTTCACCTGCATTCCCACCTCTTGGCAAAATAGTTCTAAAACTTTCAAATGCTCCTATAAACCCTGCTTTGTTTTAGCCATTAGGATCAGGTCATCCGCATAGAGCAACATTTTTACTACATAGGAAGCTAAATGAATCCCATCTCCTCTTGTCCTGTCAATCCATTCCTCTAGCTTGTCTATATATAACCCAAACAAGGTGGGTGACAATGGAAAACCTTGTTTGACCCCAATATCGCTCCCAAAGCACTCGGATAGACCATCCTTGGTTCTGATTTTAGCTCGTACCTGCTCATATAGTCTGTGCACCGCTGCCCTATATTTATCCGGAATACCCAACTCTTCCATTTTGTCCCACATTTTGTTTCTCGGGACCGTGTCAAAGGCCTTTTTGAAATCCACGAAACAACAATAAACCTCTTCACCCTTCTTGTCCCAAACCTTTTCAATCAAGTGTCTAAGAGTGACACAATGATCAATAATAGAGTGCTTTGGTCTAAAACCATCCTACCCTTTTGCTCTCTTACCTTTCTTTTCTGACCAAAGGCTAATCCTACACTCCACCATGCTACCAAATAGCTTTCCAAAAATTGGATTAATCATAATGGTGCGGTAGTTTTCTGGATTTTTGACATTGTTGCTTTTGTGGAGAGGGATGACAATGTTAGTTGTCCAATTTTTTGGAAAACCAAACTCGATAACTCTATTTAAGATATTTTTAATGGGGTGGACAAATCACACTCTTAAGTATCATATGGCTCAAGAAAGTTGATGATTAGCTTAATAGTTCATACAAATATTTTCAATCAAGAAATATATATCTCATTGACCAACAAGATACAAAAAATATTAGGTAATGGGAGCCATAATAAGTATAGGTGAAGGAGGCGGGGGATCATCTTGTTTGTCGCCTCATCCCCCACCACTACCAAGAGGATCAATAGCATCAACTATCGGGTTCCATCCATCCATCATCTTTTTCTTTTCCTTTTACATTCTCAACATTACCGTTTTGACATTCAAGAGAGATGGCCAAATCCAAGTGAGGGAATTTCCCTTGTGATGGCACCTCCCAACTAGTAGCGTCGATCCTAGCTTGGCCTTCACCACCACTTCCGATGCCATGAGAGTTACAAGTTGGGGATGGAAACTGTCGCCTAAAAGAATCATTCTAACATCTACTATGCGAGTGAAACCTTCGTGTTAAACAAAGCCATGACCCAAAGGGGAGAATGATGGTGATGTGTGTCAAAAGGGACTCGATGATCTCACAAGGTGTGTTGCCCCAATGATCCAACTGTTGGAGGAGAGCAACCTCCAAGTGGACTCTCCACTTGTTCTTGAATCTGGAGAGTGAAATTAGAGATAACATGAACTTTGTTAGCAATAGAAATGTAATCTTCGAGAGAAATATGATTGAAGTTAACATTATCTATATATTTCCATAACTAAAAAAATAATTTTAGAGTGGAAAATGTGCCAAATTTGTGTGTATTTTGCAGGAATCATGGTCGAGTCCCCCAAAAACACAATTTTCTCGAGTGAACTTTTCAAAACATAAGGGTTGAAAGGGTACAAATCTAATGTCAAGTAAACTAAGCTCATTTGCAGAACCAAAAGGCATGTTTAATAAACTCAAGGTGATGTCAACACGAGCAAACTAGGTGAGCCATTCTTAGGTGAACCAAGTAAGAGCCAATTGGTAGACCTTGATGAAGAATACACTAGATAAAATGGGCTTGTTTGGGCTCATTAATGGTCACCCACACCCTTACAAACCTCTTTTTCAACCTTTGTTCTCTAGTGGGAATTGAGACGACCTACTTTTAAGCACTGAGGGGAAAAGAGTTGATACCCTAATAGGGGTTTGTGCCAGTGGAAACGAATCTCAGTTGGCCACTTCCATTCAATCTACCATCTGGTAGGGAATTGAACACTAATTTTATAGAGATGTTGATCAAGTATGGCATTTTAAATTTCCATAATAGACTCCTAATCACGAGTTTGAAGGTGAAAGTATCTCTTAGAGTAGGCTAAGGAGTTCAATCTCTAGAGGTTTTACAAAGTATGATGTTTTTGATCCAAGGGACCATAGAAAAGGGTAAATTATAATAATAAGTATAGGGGACCACCATGTGGAGTGATAATTAATAAAGATCTCCAATATGGAACTATCCCATCCCAGATTAAATGTTGTTTCACATATTCCCAAGCTTACCAAATATTTTTTCCCATAAAAGCACCTACGGTTTTTAAAGGAACTTATGAGAGAAAAAGAGATTAAAGACTCGATACTTTCCAATCTCCTTTTCTCATGGGGCTACTGAAAATGATATAATTCCTAAGAAGAAATTTTTAGGATTCTTCACCTTTAAGGGCTCGAATGATCCATTTGGCATATAAGGCATGATCTTGGGTTGAATGTCAAGAATCCAAGACCGCCAAACTCTTTAGGCTTATAACATATGCCCTAAGCCACTCTTTGAAAACCTCTACTCCCTCAAAATTACCCCAAAGGAAGTCTCTCATAATCCTTTCTAGGTTGGCATAGAAGCCTTTAAGGGATCCCAATAAAAGGAGTAGTAAACATGTGTGGCAACTAAGACTTTAGAACACAATTTGAACTAGCTTGCAAGAGACAAAGGTTTGGAAACCCATATCTCAACCCGCTCGACTGCAAAATACCACAATTATGAAAGGGTGGATAGGGAAGTAACTAGGATGCAGAGGAATTTAAATTGTTCACCAGGTGGATCCAACACCACTTATACTTGTTCAACCAGTTGGGAAAAGAAGCACAAGATTGTCTGTAGCATTGAGTTTTTTCCCACTATATTGATTACTCGGGGTCAAGGAAAACATAATAAGAAAATTTATGGTATTGTTGATGGAGGATTCCTCCTTAGTAAGAATAAGGAATGTATCATCAGAAAAATACCCATTGACAATTTTATTATGAAAATGTGGAAGGGAAATACCTTTGATAAGGCCTTTAAATGTATAATATACAAGAAGATAGTTAAGCCCTTTAGTAGCTAAAACATGAAGATAAAGGGCAAGAGGGAAACCTTGCTAAATAGATATGTAGAGACCGAATTACTTAGAATCGACTCCATTGATGGTAATGTTTTCCTCAACATCTTGAAAGCAACATTTTGATAGTGTTGAAAAATATAGGGCCAAACCCAGAGCCTATAATACTATCAAAATGAAGGGCCATTTGATTTTTACTTAGGCCTTTTTAAAGTCTATTTTGACAAACATTTACATTTGATGTGAGATCATAGCCAACTCTATGCCTTCCCAAATAGCAATGATGTTATCATAGTGTTGGCAAAATATTTTGTTAGAGATAAAATATGAATATCGTCAACACTCGTGGGACTAGGTCCCTCCACTACTAAATGGGGCGGCTCCCATTTATTGAAATTTGGAAATTATGTACACTCACTCTAGAATCTAAGTGGTGGTTGGAGACCAAGGAATACGCATGAACACCCTTGTTGTAATTGTGACGGCAAGCTAGTGAGGAAGGAATTTGTAGATAGGCGAGGATGGAAGGATAGAAAAAAGGGGGAAATGAGAAATGAGCTTTGCCGATGAGAAAAATACATAATTCATTATCCAATAACCCAAAACAACTTTCCAATTTAATTATAAGAAACATGGAAACATATGCAATCACATAAGGTTCATGAAAGAATGACACATTTTAGCACAAAGTTCAACCAATAATTATCATTTCATTCAACAGAAATAAGACCTTGCTTCCTTGACAAAAAATTACAATATGTTTGGTTGAGTATTTAAGAGAGAATGGAGGAAAATATTATGTAGAAATAGAAGAATACAATTTTCTAGGGAGAGCAATCAATGATCCCCTAGAATAGATAATTCATTCCAATATATAGCCATCTTACACACCTTTTCCGATTCCCTTGCAAACTTTCATATTCCTAGCTAAAATACGACACTTTTCATTATTTTAAGAAAAATACTTTGACAATAAATGAATATTAAATCACTTAAGTGAATAAGACAAAATTGGAGAAATTGCATCCTCAACGAAGAAATAGAAATCGCCAAGTACACAAAGTCACTTTTACAAAAAAAGAAGGAATAGAAGAAACTATCTCGTATATGGAGCTTTAGGGGATGAGGACCATTGAATGCACTACACTAGAGGATTATTCTAGAATTTCAATAGCAAATTGAATCTTGACACTACATCTGGAATTTATTTCCTCGGGAAATGGTGATGTTCATCAAAATGTCTAACCAATGATCAATTGTAGCTTGTATTGATCTGTAATGATCTAGCCATTTTAGAATCTTCTAAGTTGCATCAAAATTGGTGTTTCACACTTAAGATAGGATGTCCATGGATTAGACACCATAGTTCTATGAATATGACAACTCTCCTTTAACAATTCTTCAAAAGTGTTCATGAAGTTCTTTCAGGTGTTGTTTGAGTAGAATGTAATGATGGGCACCTCATGTTGTTCAAGTCAACATTGATTTCTCCTTTGTAACGAACCATTACACCAAAACCTCGAGGCGTTAGTGAAATCCACACATGAGGATCATAACATCCCACCACGCTTCCGTAGCCCGGACCCCGGGCTAGATTTACGCCTGTATAGCGGGACCACACCCTACCCTATACGAGCCCAGGGCAAACACTTTGTAATGCCGGTGTAGCTACCTACCGTGTCGGGACTTGAACTTGGGTGGTCGCTCTGATACCAAATGTAATGAACCATTACACCAAAACCTCGAGGCATTAGTGAAATCCACACATGAGGATCATAACATCCTTCGATTTCTTGGCATCTCTTTATATGAATTGGAAAATATTCCAATGCCTTAAAGAGTGTTGTCATCTTCCAATCAATTATTTTGAGTCATGTCCAATAATAGTTATTTTTAAGACTCACAAACATATTTTTGTTGAGTAAAAAATTGGGATCAACAAGACTCGTTACTTAGATGACTGGTAGAAGTTTTTTCCAGTTATCAATTTCACCTTTGACCGCGATGAATACATTTTATACCTTCTCGATTGATATGGTGGAAACCTCATATATCTCAATCATCTTAGGGAGAAGATCACATCCCTTATGTACTATGGAATCAATCTATGTATTTGTTGCTCTTCTCAATTTTCCAAAATGTTGAGCCTCTTGTACTGCATGTGGATCAAAATTTCTCGGGGAGTGAGTGACTCGGAAGGAGTGATAGGAGGATCCTTAGGGTCCAATAAGATATGGACATATGATGCAAAAGTATGCACATATTCCTCTATTTTTTCTTGAGTTTCTCTTCCTTTCTCATCTTGAGAAACTAACCTAAAAACAATCTTTTGGAAATTATGATATTTTTCATGACTTGAATCTCCCATAGGGATTTTAGTCATATCATAATTAGATATCTGCATTTAAATATCATTATTTTCAACCCTTGGACAAGCAATCTCAATGAATTGAGATCTGAAGCATTTGACATTAGTTGAGAAGTAACTTTAGCCTTCATAGGAGTGGGTGTGAGGTGTCAAATCTCAGGAGAGATTTGGATCACGGAATCTTAGCTTTAGCAATAGTCTATTTCCGATCATTTATGAGATTCTAAATCCAAGAGAAAACAAGCTCTATGGAATAAGGTTAAGCAAGATCTACAAGGCTTACTATGGGTGAAAAAGGGACTATAGCTTGACATAGAACTAGCGAAGGTTCATGAGCATTGTCCATGTGAGGTTTCACGGAAAGTGTAGAAGACCGAGATGGGAATATATTGAAGGCTCTGAAGGCCTGAGTTGGCTTCTTTCCAGTGATGGAATGAATTCTCTAGGCTCAAAAGTCATATTTTCTACATTTCCCATTGGTATCTTCTAGCGAGAAGACTCATATTGAGATATTAAAAGTGAAAATTATTGGGGAACTTGTACCTCTTGAGAAACACCTTCATCTCTTGGAATCGTAATATAAAGTTTGGTTCCTAATTTTTTTTGTTTTTGATTAAAATATGAAGTTTCACAGTGACCTTTAGGAGTCATGAATTTAGCGAGCTTCCTGAAAACCATCTCTTTGACTATTGAAAAATTTTGTTCATATGAATTAAAACATCTATAATCTCTACAAATGACCAATCTACTAGTGGTAGAGGAGGATGTTTTATTAATTCCATATAAATTGCTTCATATAAGCCACTAAAATCATCAATTAGGCCCTCAGTGACCCGTCTTAGACAGTAGTCTTTCATTTAGTGAACTGTCATCGTCGTGAAGTGTCATTTCGAAACTCTCATTTCATCAACACAATCTTCCCAATAATCCTCAACCTTAGACCAATGAATAACACCAAGCCTTTTATGTTCAAACCCCAAATATTTCTTGTTATCAAGAAAATATCATGCAAAGTAAGCATGAAAGTTGAATGAACTTAGGGAATGCTCAATATTGTGTGCATTCGTTAAATTTTTGCATGAGTATATGCCCAAATGAATCGAAAAAAATATTCCTTAAATCTTTTTCAATTTACACTTGAGATGAAATTTATCCATTTGTCATCACAACTCAATAAGAATTATCTTGTCACTTGGGTACCGCAGGATCCTTATGGGAGCAATATGAAAGCCACCAACATGAATATATGAGAAATAGTTGAATTGTATGAAGTAGCTTCCATACTTGTTAATCAATTCACAAGCCTTCCTTGACAATATTTCGTTGAAATTACCTTCCAATATCCTGACAATAAGCATAGAAAAAGCATCATTTTCACTTGTGTAGTGTCATTTATACTCACAAAGAGTAAGTTACAGATGGACCTAATACACTGGAGCATATGTGGGAAGATTTCTCTTGGTAGACAACCCCGACCAACACTGTAGTGCTGCAATATCATACATTATATAAGAATTCATGGTGGAATTCTTAGTCCTCTCCAAGTTGATCAATTGAGAGTGTAATTTATCACTTATAATTTGATTCCAATCCATCATTTGAGTTCCCTCTATAGAAACCAAGATGAATTGAGACATCCACAAATGAAAATCCTTAGTGAATGTTTGTTGGCCATTGTGTCTATTAATTTTTATTTATGTCAAATACGTTAATGGAAAAAGGTGTGTAGGTGTCATATGAGTCCCTATGAGGTGTTAGTCAAGGTAAAACATGATGTATTGCATTGGTGAGTGGTGTTTGGGTGAAGTAACATGGCAATCAGGTGTGTTTGGTGCATAGTAATTGTATGAATCCTCCTAATTTTTTTGAAGGTTGTCATGATGTCAAACATGGTCCTAGAGATGTGTTACAAATGTCGAAGTGTGTGCATACGGTCAACATGAGTAGTTCATGAAGAGTCATGGTGTGAAGAGGTCATTCTAGGCATATTCCTAGACCTAGGGCATGTGGTATAGTATGTTAGCTTGAGAAATGGAGCAAGGAATTCATGGTTAATTATGGAACTAGTATGGTGACATTGTATATGAAGTGTACATGGCATATATGATGAATTTTAAGTCAGTTCTCAGAGGTATGATAGTGTTTCATGGTCCTTCGGAAGTAAGAAGGTGAAGATAAGATATAATATCACGGGTAAGTCAATGTGAATAGAGATTTTAATGACTATTTGAGAAATGTGGTGAGTTTTATCAGTTATATGATGTTTTCTTGATGCTTTATGACAAGTTTCAGGTCAAAATGATGAAGGAATTGCAAGATATGAAGTTGTTGGTAAAACATGGCTTAAAAGAAAGCAAAATTAGCTCAATTGTGAATTCCAGATGCTCACCCACTTTCATATACTTTTCATGGGACCAAAAGGTTTTGGGGATTTTTTTCCATTGATCTAAGAGTGTTTTTCAAAAATAATGAGGTGGTTTGATCATCATGTTTTTATAAATGATCGTTAAGGAGATAAGTTGGTTTGAAACCCTAGCAAAACCCTCCTTCTAGAGCGACTTCAGAAAATTGAATTGTTTAATATCTATAATGTCTTGGAAATAAAATGTGATGAAACAAGGTTCAATAGGATTCCTTAGATCTCATTTTGGTGGTGGTTTGGTGTTATAGCTACTTTGGGAAGAGAGAGAAAACCCTAGTATTATGGGTTTATGTTATTTCAAGGATGAGATGGAAGTTTCAAAATGAAAAGTGAATTATTCCAGAATCCTTGGGAGATTTTATACACATCCATGAAAATTTTAAGGCATTTTCCTTGGAGAAAATGGAAGTTACGGGTGCTCAAAGTGACCCTACCGATTTTGGCCTTAAGGGCTAAAATGCTAGTCTTGTGGTTTGAGATGAGTTTGGTCATTTTGCTTGTTGTTAATGCATCTAATGGTCATGGATAGTTGTTTGGCACCTCATATGATGTTTTTAAGCTCTTGATTTTTTTTTGAATTTATTTTTAGTTGAATACCTATTGGCCTAGAAATCCCTAGTTGGCTTACTTGAGAAGGTGATAGGAACAAGAGTGTTGGGTAATATTTCTCCATGTGAGATATGGTTCTTAGTGTTTGTAAATGTTGGTATAAGTGTCATTGAAGTGTTACAGGTGGTAGCTAAGTTCATAAATTGATTTGAAGTTATTTATGCATGTTTCTCTCAAGACTGATTCGTGAGTCCTTAGACTCTAAAAGAGCAGTTCCATAGATTAGCTTGGTTGAAGGCCTTCCACTATGATTTGGAAGATGAAATGAGATTTTATATAAACTATTTAGAGACCTTTCCAATGGTATATTTTTTTTCTCTTGATGATTTTTTTTTATGGGTGAACTATCTCAGTTTAGAAGACTTGATTCTGGGGTGTTGAAGCTAGTTTGGAGTAGTTGCAGAGTTTGAGCTGTTTAGAGATCTTCCACTTGAATTTGGAAGAAAAAGTGAGTTATTCTAAAAGTTGACTTGGATATATTTCCAATGGTATAGTAATTGAGCCATAATAATAAATCATCAAGATACAAACAATATACCATTGGAAATGTCTCTAAATATAGTTTCTATAAAATCTCATTTCATCTTTCAAATTGGTCGCTCTTCAAGACTAAATTTTTGGGCATTGAAGAATTAGTGGGGTTTGCATGCTTCTTGGTGAGTTTCATGGTGAAGATGGATATTTTAGTTATTCTTGAATTTTTTTGATGATGCTTGAAAGTTTTTCCTATGTTTCATGATGATTTTTGAGTCTTGATAAAAAAATTGAAGACCTTAGAGTTGTTAGAGAATGTTTTGGTGCTCAAGAAGCTTGTTTTGAGCTTGTTTGTGTTCTTGGAGCTTGTTAGTGATGTATTGACCCCTTCTGACCCTTGTGGTCTCTTTAATTGATTTAATATGATGTTATTCTTATATTTTTGAGTTGGGGTGATTGACCCACTTGGTCATGGCCAACCCATGGTTGTTTTAGAGTTGAGTTATGTATATAAGCATGTTATATGAGTCATTTGTGACTAGTTGAGCCAAGGGAGAAAAGTGAAACCTAAAGGGGGTTGAAGGAGAGTGTTAAGGGGTTAATAATATATCCAAGACGACCTATGAATACCTAAAGAATTTTGAGGATCATGTGTGCAAGTAAGATTGATAAATTCAACCCATGAAGGAGAGATATTGAGAAAGTTTTGAGAGAGATAGTTTGAATGAGAGTTTGATATGTGTGTGAGTTGAAATTGGATCACAACCAATTGTGGAATCAACATATTTTAAGTGGTCATGTTTCTTCAAAATCTCTTATGATGAATCATATTCATAGGATTCCTTTGTTGTGAGTAATATCAACAAAGGTTGTTGGTGTTCTTTATGGAGTTGGTGCCTCACTAAGCAAATCTTGTAGGATGTGTAATATTCTTGCAAGTCCTTTCTTTGAGTAATATAGGAAATCTTTTTAGTGGGTTTTCTTCAAGTGTTTCCCACTTATATTTGGTGTCTTGTGTACTCTCTCTTGTGAATGGTTAGCACACATCTAATATGCTCATGTATGGTTATGTATGATGAATGTTAATACATGGTAATTGAAGTTAAAGTTTTTAAGGACTGATTCACCCTCCCCCATTATTCCATTATGCTTCTAAAAATTGGTATCAAATCTTGTCCTTGTGAATAAATTTTGACAACTTGAAGGAGATCATCTTGAAGCACAAATAATGGGTAAATCTTCTTATATTTAAGTTGCCCTAAGAAAGAAGTATGATGTTGCAGTCCTTAATTCATGGATTACAAGATCAGATCAATTGTATGGAGATAGAGCCATGTCAACTCATCAAAGAGTTGGAATCTCAAGTTGAGAGGGTGATTAAATCCCTAAATGACAAAGAAGAAGTTTGTTCCAGTTATGAAGAAAAGTTAAGATCTTTAAAATATGATCTTGAAGATGCATCTAGTAGGTTGAAGACCTATGAGAAGTTGGAGAAAATTTCTAAAGCCCTAGATGATATGTTGAATAACCAAAGAGCAACAAATGACAAATCTGGTTTAGGCTACAAAAGAGAACACAAAGAGAAGCATGAAGATGATAGAGTTGGACCTAGCACTCAATCAGACATGAAGGTGACCAAGAAGGTTGATTCAAGAAGGTATAACCTTGTTAGACAACCTAATGCAATGAGGTATGGTGTTTCTTTTAGTGGATATTATTATTCATGTAATGATTTTGGTCATAGAGCTAGAGATTGCAAAATAAGGTCTTCTAGGAATGGTGCAAGTCTCTTCAAAGGTGAATGCTACTCATGTTGTGAGTATGGTCATAAAGCTAAGGATTGTGGCTGGAATCTTAGTGTATATGAGTCAAGAGGAAAGAAGAATGGTATTGTGTGCTACAATTGTCACAAACATGGTCACATTGTAAGATATTTCCACCAAAATCAATCTCCAGCATATATTATCAAGTTTTAAGCATCCAAGAGGCAAGAGAAGAAAGCATTCAATAGGAAAATCAGTCATAAGGATTCATCTAAGATAATTAAGTCTTCTCCTATGGTCAAAAATGATTTTGACCAAGCAAAAGAGGTCAAGAGAATTTATTCTCAGTCTGAAATGCATAGCACAAAGTCTAGTCCAATAAGGTTTGTTAAAGAGAGGGCTAGTTCAATCAAAATGGAAGACAAGTTTATCAAGTCCAAATCATATCAAGGAGGTATGTTTAGTTTAAAATAAAAACCAAGAGATGATGAGATTCATATGTGTTTGACTGTAATCCAATTACATGCTTAAGAAGTTGAGAGGTTTAGATATTCTTTGGGATACATCAAAAGTTGTAAGGTATGTACTATGATTGTCCACGAGGTTTGAGTTCAGTTATTAGGAGTTCTGGTAGCTAGTAAGGTGTTTAAATTTGTGAGCATGCTTCTTTCATCGTTGTCATTATGAAGATGTTAGGTATGTGTTGTGACATGTCTAAGGTGAAGTTATCTTGTTTTGATCAGTCATAAGCCCGTATATGTCTCTAAGTTTGTCAAAGAAGTTGTGTCTCGGTATGATTTCAGTGCCATTCATCAAAAGATGTCTATGTTGTCATGGTGTATGGGTATTAACAGTTGAGTCTCAAGAATCCATGTGCCCTGAATTGATGTTACAATGGTGTTAAGAAAGATTGGTGTAGTGTTGTTGTAACTGGTCATCGAGTATGATGAGTCATGGAGTCTTGGTCTAGCAGAGTAAGGTTAAATACTAAGTCAAGTTGTCTTAAGCACCTCATGTTGTCAAGGAGTTGTGTCTTGATTGTCTTAATCTAGGATTTTCAAGTTTTGATAGTTGTATCCAAGCTATAGATAGGTTCTCTGTCAGTGACATCAAGATATATGAATATGTGTTACCTGACATATTGTTGTCTTGATGATTGCTTTATGAAAAGATGAACTGTGCAAGCTCTTGAAGGTGTAATCATGTCTATTCTATACGGTCAAAGTGTTTAGAAGAACACTCAAAATTTGAGGGTCTTAGATTGATCCATGAAGATATGAAGCTAAGGATACCAAGGGTTGAAGTCTTTTCTGAACAACTGTGAGGTATATGTCATAGTTCATGAAATTAAATTGAAATGATGAATTTGATAATCTTGTTTGAGCAATGAAGAGTGATATCATGTCCTAAGAAGTTTATCACAAAGGTATGAGTATGATAGTATAAAAAGTATGGAGTGAGAATGATCTCAGATTGCTAAAATGTGGTGCACAACTCCAGGGGGAGATTAAGAATTTCACAACCCTTAAAGGAAGATGGTACAGTGTCCCAAATGGCCAAGATGCATGAAAAATAAAGTAGAAATTGATATCATACAGTGATGTGTATTAAGTGGGTTTATATATCAAGAAGGTGAATGGATCTATACTTGAGGTCTACAAATGATGATCGGGTTGTAGAGTACGGTGAAACAAGTTTGAGGTATCATGAAGACATCAAGTGATGTTATGGAAAAAGCAAATGACGTGAAGATCCGAGGGGAGCCAGAGAAATTGAAGTGAAACCAAGTTTACAAATAAGGTAAATAAAGGCTTATTGAAGAAAAGGGAGAAAAGTCCCAAGATGATCGGGGAATAAATGTATGAAGAGATCAAGATTGAAATTCTGCAAGGTGCTCTCTTTCTATTATAGTTTTGCCATGGGAACTCGTGATATCCGGGTCTGCACTCCAAGAAGCAAGAGTATGCAGTTTTGATCATGGAACAAGCCTAGAGGATGATGTATAGCTAATATGAAGATAAAGAGAAGTGGATATCTTCTCAGGGGGAAATTTTTGGATGATCAAATCAGGTCCATGGATACTTGTAGCTATTGTTTGGTGTCGAAAAGAGAAAATACAGTCCAAGGGGGAGCTTTTGTGCAAGTAGGTCATTATTTCTATTGTGTCATGTCTTCGTTGTCATTTTTTCATGACGAGTTTTCATTATGTCATTTGTCATAAATTTCAAAGGGGGATATTATGCTCGGGAAACATGGAAAATATTCATGTAGGTGTTTGGTCTTGTTGGTTGTCATCAATGTTTTTGAAGGTGGTTGTCATCAATGACAAATGGGGAAATTGTTGGTTATTGTGTCTAGTAGTTATCATTGATGTAAAATCCATTGATGGAAAAGGGTGTGTATGTGTCATATGAGTCTCCATGATGTGTTAGTCACAATCAAACATGATGTATTGCATTGGTGAGTGGTGCTTGGGTGAAATAACATGGTGATCAGGTGTGTTTGGTACATGGTCATTGTACCTAAGTTGGTTGAAGGTTTTCATGATGTCAAACATGGTCTTAGAGGTGTGTTACAGGTGTCTAAGTGTCTGCATATGGTCAACATGGACAATTCATGAAGAGTCATGTGTGTGAAGAGGTCATTATAGGTCGATTCCTAGACCTAGGGCATGTGGTATGGCATGGTAGCTTGATAAATGGAGCAAGAGAGTCATGGTTAACTATGGGAGAAGTATGGTGAAAATGTATATGAAGTGTACATCGCATGTATGATGAGCTTCAGGTCAGTTCTTAGAGGTATAATGGTGTTTCATGGTCTTTGGGAAGCAAGAAGGTGAAGACAAGGCATATCATAATTAAGTCATTGTGGATAAAGATTTTCAAGACTATTTGAGAAATGTGGCAAGTTTGAGAAGTTAGAGGATATTTTCATGATGTTTCATGACAAGATTTAGGTCAAAATGCTAAAGGAATTGCAATATATGAAGTTTTTGGTAAAACAGGGTTTAGAAGAAAGCAAAATCAGCTTGAATTGTGAACTTCATATGCTTAACCGCTTTCATATACTTTGCATGGGACCTAGAGGCTTTGGGGGTTTTTTTCCATTGATATAAGATTATTTTTCAAAAATAATGACGTGGTTTGATCGTCAAGTTTTTATGAATGATCGTTAAGAAGATAAGTTGGTTTGAAACCCGAGAAAAACCCTCCTAGAGCGACTTGAGAAATGTGAATTTTTTCGATATCCAAAATTACTTGGAAATAAAATATGATGCATCAATGTTGAAGATGATTCCTTAGAGTTCATTTTGGTGGTGGTTTGGTGTTCTAGTTGTTTTGGGAAGAGAGGTAAAAACCCTAATTTTGTGGGTTTTGATTGTTTTAGGGCTAAGATGGAAATTTCGGGATGAAAAGTGAATTTTCCATAATCCTTGGGAGATGTGATATAAATCCATGAAATTTTTTAGGTAGGTTTCTTAGATAAAATTGAAGTTACATGTGCTCAAAGTAACCCTACCGATTTTGGCCTTAAGGGCTAAAATGCTAGTCTTGTGGTTTGAGATGAGTTTGGTCATTTTGCTTGTTGTTGATGCATCTGATGGTCATGGATAGCTTTTTTCACCTTATATGATGTGTTTAAGCTCTTGGTTTGATGTGGTGAAGTGATTTTCAGTTGAAGACCTATTGGCCTAGAAAGCCCTAGTTGGCTTGCTTGAGAAGGTGATAAACATAAGAATGTTGGGTAAGATTTATTCATTTGAGCTATGGTTCTTAGTATTTTTAGATGTTAGTACAAGTTTCCTTGAATTTTTCTAGGTGGTATATGATATTAGAAGTTGATTTGAAGGTATTTTTGCATGTTTCTCTCAAGACTGGTTCTTGATTCCTTAGAGCCTCAAAGAGCAATTTCAGAGATTGGGTTGGTTGAAGGCCTTCCACTATGAGTTGGAAAATTAAATGAGATGTTATGGAAACAATATTCATATACATTTCTAATGATATATTTTTGTATTTTTATGATTTGTTTTGATAGGTGAACCAACTCAATTTAGAAGACCTAATTCAGGGTGTTGAAGCCAATTCAAGCGATTCAGAGTTTGAGTTGTTTAGAGAGCTTCCGCTTGGAGTTGGAAGAAAAAGTGAGTTGTTCTAAAAAATTAGACTCAGATATTTCTAATGGTATATGAATTGATCCATAATGATGGTATTTTCTATGTCAAGTTGGTCGCTCTTAAGGACTGAATTTTTGGGCATTGAAGAATTAGTGGGGTCCGCATGCTTCTTGGTGAGTTTCATGGTGAAGATGGATGTTTTAGTTGTTCTTGATCCTTTTGATGATTCTTATATGTTGTTACCATGTTCCATGATGATTTTAGAGCCTTTAAAAAAATTAAGACCTTGGAGTTGTTGGATCATTCATTAGTGCTTGAGAAGCTTGTTTTGAGATTGATTGTGTTCTTGGAGCTTGTTGGAGATGTATTGACCCTTGCCAACCATTGTGGTCTCTTGAAATGACTTTATTCTTATATTTTTGATTTGGGGTGACCAAACTACTTGGTCATGGCTGACCTAGGGGTGCTTTAGAGTTGAGTTGTGTATATAAACATGTTATATGGGTCATTTGTGACTAGTTGATCCAAGGGAGAAAATTTTGACCTAAAGGAGGTTGAAGGAGAGTGTTAAGGGGTTAAGAACATAGCTAATAAGACCTATGAATACTTGAAGAATTTTTAGTATCATATGCACAAGGAATATTGATAAATTCCCATGAAGGAGAGAGATTGAGCAAGTTTGGAGAGAGTTAGTTTGCATGATGGTTTGATGTGTGTGCGAGTTAAACATGGATCAAAATCAGATGTGGGATCAACATATTTTTAGTGGTAATTATTCTGAAAAATATCTTATGATGAGTCATATTCATAGGATTCCTTTGTTGTGAGTAATATCAACAAAGGTTTAGGGGTTGGTGCTCCTTGTGGGGTTGGTGCCTCACTAAACAAATCTTGTAGGATGTGTAATATTCTTGCAAGTCCTTGCTTTGAGTAATATAAGCAATGTTTTTCAGTGGGTTTTCTTCCCCTTGAGGGTTTCCCACTTATATTTAGTGTCTTGTGTACTCTCTCTTGTGTTATGATCTTGTGAATGGTTAACACACATCTAATATGCTCATGTATGGTTATGTATGATGAATGGCTAATTGAATTATGAATGCTAATAGATAATAATTGAATTTAATTTTTTCAATGATTGATTCATCCCCCCTCCGCATCCATTGTGCTTCTAACAATGTTTCCCCTATTAGTTGGTTAAGCATGACAATGCAATCTGATATGTTTTATATGAAATTAGTAGGGTATAGGGTTTTTAGAAGACGCGGTATTTTTAGAAATCTTCATCCAGTTACCAATGGTCATTCCTTGTAAACATGATTCTTTCCTTTACCATTCAAGTAAGGCATCTTCTTTGTTTAGAATGATTGCATTCTTGGGCCTAGAAATACCAAGACATTGAGAAATCCCTTTTGGAGACAATATGGCCACAATGGAACAATTATCCATTGTAATTACCTGATTATTTGGTTCGTAATCACATGCACATGAAAGAACAAAGTCATTATCCTAAAAATACAATGGAAATATTACAACTTGAGAGATACCACTATGGTAAATCGTGTTAGCCATTGCACTCTGGATTCCTTCTTCTATCCTTCTTCTCAAGTCATCAAAATCTATGTTATCAAAGTTATTATCTCTCACATATGGATATTATAAGATAAAAATAGAAATGACATCGTAACGGGAGTAATTGAACTTAATTGGGATATTTTGCATCGGATTTTTTTTTGAGATGAACAAGCACTTGAGAGAGGAAGAAAATTGAGTTTTTTTCTTTTATTTTTTGAGTGCTTCCAATGGTTTTTAATGGAGTTCTAACTGAAACAAAAAATTAATCATAGAAAATAAAATTATTTACCTCACCACACAAGATGGGAATAAAATAAAAGGCATCGGGATTGAGGTGTTATAGCCAAAATTTGAGGAATTTTTGTCCATGGAGTCTCTTGGAATGAACAAAACACTTCCTAATAAATTAGGGCCAAAATTGGTTTTTAACCAAAACCTTCCTCTTTATATTAACAATAAATTGATTCACAGCTTCACACAAGTTTGAGATGAGTTTGAATGCGTTGGGAAGAGGAGAATTTGAAGGAAATTTGAGGAATTTTGTCCATGAAGTCTCTTGTAATGAGCAAAAAAGCTTCTTCATGGGGCAAGGGCACAAACTTGTTTTTCATGGAGTTAGAAACAACATAAAAAATTATTATATTTTTGTTACATTTTTATTTTCAACCTCTTCATATTCTCCAAATTTTAAATAAAACATTTGAAGAGTGGTCGAGATTAGCAAGTTGAAATTGTAACTTTTGCATGGTAAGGGGAAGAAGTGCATTACAATGAGAAGGAATTCCACAAAGATGTTCCAAAGTGCACTCGATCCTTTGGATTGCTTTGTGGGCCCTCCAAAATGCATCGAAGTATAAAAAAATATTAAACATATGCACACAACAAGTACATATGTAAAAAATATTTGCATGTTGAATTTGACCCACTCATGGACTAAGGTGCACATTTTTAGGTGGAGATGAAAAAAATGAAATGAAAAAGTATCAAAATGCATGAGAGAGTCACAAAGTGTACCAATGTTCACTTAAGTGATGACATCATCATGTCAACGAAGGAATAGAATTGAAAAGTGTTTTTCATCTCCCAAAACAAAAATGAGAGTTTCATAAAAGAGTATAATAGCTCATTTTGACTCCAAAATAGATAAAAAAATCTATTACCACCATTTTCAAGGCTTGTAAATTCTTATATTTTTAATTTTAGGCCAAATCACCTTTAAGTGTGCTAAGGGACAAAAAGAGGCATTCGTGAGTTTTCCTATCACGAAAGATTGAGATGACCATGATCAAAACCAGTCCTTGGATCATGTAGATAAATCCATGAGATTTAAATTGACTACTTGTGGGTATTCTAAATTCATTTGAAGTTCCATAATCTTATGTACAATATTATCCTTCTTTTGGGACCAAAACACTATGTTTCATAGCAAACACTAGAAAAGTTTTTTATCTCCAGAACCTGCATCTAATGATTTCATAATGTGACTCTGGATATACCAATATGAATTAGACTTCAAGACCTTTCTAATGACTACACATTACTACCTAAAACTTCACAAAACTCCCACAAGACCACTCACAAGTTGACACTTACAAAGGGTCAAAGTTACAATTTTGAACAAATTTCACAAAGGTGAGATGTGTTTTTTTTTTTTTTTTTTTTTTTGGGGGGGGGGGGTTGTCTAGCAAAAAATGTCATGAAATGATAATTTTCATTTTCATGCCAATAGTTAGATCTTACTTGGGGATTCGTCTTGTGTGGGACAGAACAAAAATAAGACAAAACACAAACATCATAATCTCACAGTTTCAAACAAACCAATGCCTTATCCATTGGGCAAAATAGAGTCAATAGAAATAGGAATAAAATACAACCAACACACACACACAATGGAAAGGTAAAAACACAAACACACAATAAGAAAGGAGACACAAAAACAAAAGAAAATCTAACTCACCTATGTTACAGGGGGGAATAACTCACTTTCATTGCAACTCAAGTATTTACTGTTGTGGGGTAATTCAAAAGGAGCATCATCCAAACATGACAAGTTAGAAAGTATTTTCCATAAAAAATCTTGATCTTGAATGGCTCTAACCACAGAGAGTCAAATTTTCCATGACTACCCTTTGGCCCTCTTCCTCTGTTTCAAAGGAGGACCAAGTCTTTGATATAAAATTCTCACTTTCGAGCCTTTTTATCAAAAATATTTTTCACCTTCATCTGGTGATCTTTGATTCTATCTTCCACCATGACTCTATCTTCTCTTATCTTCTCTAGATAGAAATTTCTTTTTCCAAAGAGCCTTGGAATTGACCATCTTCTACTACCTTTACCGATTGTAAGGCAAGTAACTCAACTGAGATAGGTATTTCAACATTTATTCTATATAGAAAATGGAATGGATATATTCCAATAGCCTTATTTGGGATAATCTAGTCAGCCCAAAATGCATCATTGAGCGTCTTATACCAATTCCAATGACTTTTATCCTACAACTTGGGATGATTGTCACAATATTCTTATTGTTTGATTTTGCTTGTCCATTACCCCGTGGATAATATTTATATGAATGAGAAAGGAAAATGTCATGTTCATAACAAACATGATCCAACTCCATAGAAGATAAATAAGTAGCATTATAAAAAAAAATCTTCTACGGGACACTTAAACAAATTAATATGTACTCCTTGAGAAAGTTACATATTGTCTCAGTGTTAGCATGCTTAATTGTGATAGCTTCAACCCACTTGGTGAATTAATTTATGGTGATGAGAACATATGTGTGGTCTGAACTTGAATGTAGGTTGAGAAAACATAAAAAATCCAAACACCATTGTTGGAAAGGTTCCTTGATTATTACAAGTATGAGGGGAATTGCATCCAAAAGAGGTTTTCCAAAAACATTACTGACATTTTTCACACTTGGTTACACATTCTCGAGCAACCCAAACAATGTGGGCCAAAATCTTGTGAGTCATTATGAAATATGAGAAATGACCACCACAAGCTTGATCATGATAGGATTTTATCAACTTCTCATGTTATTCCTTATCAACACACTACAAGAAGCAACCATCTAATCCTCTTTTGTAGAGTTCATGATTCCAAATCATGTACCTCATTGCTTGTAACTTGAGAGTTATTCATTGTTTCTCATTCAAATGAGGTGGAAATCTCCATATGTCAAGAAAGGAATAATATTTTAGTACCATTCAAAATTAGTACTCACCAAGAGTATTGTAGTCAATTCATTACATCATTTATCACCTTGAGAATATGGTTCAACTTCTTCATTTGAATCCACATTATTCTTAGCAATTGGTTGGCATATGCCTTTTCATCTCATAATGTTTTTTGGCTAAATCTCAGGATCATATTATTATAATTTCACAATCTAGTTACCTATTTTGGATCTAAGTTCATGTTTAGTAAGTATTGACTTTACTATGGTGTTAGGAACAAATACAATTGTAAGATAATTTAGGATATAGAATATGAATTTTTGGCAACCGAGGTAATTACATTGGCATGTTTATCCATAGTTGAATACTTCATCTCATGAATCTTTAGTGGAAAACTCATTAATTATATTGGGGATTCAATATCCTCTTCATTTTTCTACACAAGGGTAGATGAGAGAGTATTTTCGAAGCATAAAAATATATGATAAAATCTTTATTGAAATCTAGGCACACCAACATGGGAGCATGAACAATAAATTTCTTGATTTTTACAAAAACACTCTTACCTTCATTACTCCAACCAAAATATCCTTGATGTTGCATCATGTCAGTAATATGTTTATTCAACTCTGCAAAATTAGGAATAAAGCGGTGGAGAAATTTAACCTTACCAAAGGAGTGGACACTTGGTTTACTTGTGGGGAAAGACAAATTTTGAATTTCCTTCACCCACCTAGGATCAATCTTAGTGCCTTCCATATTCATAATATATTCCCAAGGAGTTTCCCTTCAATCACTCCGAAGACTAAATTCATTTGATTTAGGGATATGTCATGTGCTCTACAATGGATTAGAACCTTCTTGATATGTTTCAAATGATCACCCCACTTATTTGAGTAAACCGTAAGATCATCAAGGTATACCAATATATAATAGTTCTTAATTTCCTTGAATTCTAAGTACATGACTCTCTAGAAAGTGGATCTTGCACTGATAAGACCAAAAGGCTTACAATTATATGCAAATGTACCCCATGGAGTTGTGAATGTGGTTTTATGTTGATCCTTGGGAGCTACTTCAATTTTTTTGTACATGGAAAAGCCATCGAGCATAGAGAGCAAATAGAAGCTAGTGACAACCTATAAAATTTAGTCCATGATAAGTAGTGGATAGTTATCTTCTAGCAAGGATTGATTTAGATTCCTGAAGTCAACATAGATCCATATCTCACCTTTTTATTGCAAAACAAAACTATATTATCCACCTAAGTGGAATGATGGATGGGAAAGATAATTAAAGAATTCAACATCTTGAGTACCTCTTATTGGATGACCCTAACTATTTTTAGATTATAGTTCCTCTTCTTTTTGCGGAACAACTCTACCCCTGGCTTGAGAGGGATAAAATGTTGTATTTCTTTAGGTTTGACGGACTTCATTTCCTCATAGGAGTCAACCAAGACATCTTATTACTTTTTGCCCAACGATACAAAACCTCTTCATTATTTTGGAGAGTAATATTTACTAATATTGACCAGCCTCAGTTGCATCATTTTTCTAGTTTTAATCTTCTCATATTCAATAGAACTATGAGGAAAATCCTTAGCCTTAGTTGTCACAAACTTATCATATTCATTGAAAAGGTCCTCTAGAGATATTAGGACCTTTGGGATTTTATTATATTTCAATTTGATAACACATTCTTAATCTACTTCCTAAATTCCATATTTGTTCTTGTTTGAAGTAGATTCCCTCTATGAAGTATTTCTTTCTTCATGATAAAGGTTGTTGAAATTGTCCTTCTGATCCCAGAAAAACAAAATATGATTATCATCATTGAAAAATTTTCAGCTTTCAAAATTTAATGGCACACTAGGTTTGAAAACAATCTCAATGGAATACTTTTTTCCCCAAATGAAGGATAATAAACCATCAAGGAGGCTGAAATAACTAGAGAATTTCCCTTCTCATTTTCCTCTCGTGGGACCGCCTAAATGGAAAATTCATCAAAAGGCTTCTATACAATCCCACACTTTATTTATATAGTGTCTGATATTTGTGTTATTCACTTGAAAATGGTTCTTTACTTTCTTAACAATCATTTATGCATCCCCAAAACATCACAAATTTTTGACCTCCATCTCTTCAACAACTCTCATACCCAACAATAGGGATTCATACAATTTAGCAATGTTATTTGTATTTGAAAATTGTAATTTATATGAGATAGGAATAACTGATAAGAAGGCAAATTGATAAAAACACTAGCACTATATCCATAAGTAGAACAATTACCATCAAAATCTAGAGTCCATAGGTCATCTACATCTTCCTCTATCAAGGTAGGTAATTCATCATTTTTCTCCATAGTCATGAATCAATTTCCCATCCCATTATCTTGATATATAATGTCTTCTCATGGATCATCTGATTTTGGAATAGTATATTTCATCCTTTTCTTAGGAAGGATATTCTTTATTTGACCTTTGACTAGAATGATGGCAAAAGACTAATCCATATATCTCTCCACCTACATCTCGACATAAACTTTTTCCCAACAACATCCTATAAGAGGTGGGGACGATGACCACCAATATAGTTATCTTCACTCTCTTGTATGGGAAGGCAACAAAAGCTACTTTTTCATCCTTACTTCAGCCAATAAGAGGGACTTCCTTGGTTTCCATAGAGAAATAATGGCCATAAGTATAAGTGAGGGTGAAACAAAGGGCATTTGTAACTTTGGCAGCATACCATTATCATAGGCACCATAATCAACTATGAAATTATTCATTTACGACTTCCAATTAGAAAGGAGAGGTAAAATGGTTCTATATTTTCCGTATTGGATGGGATTGAAGCAAGGAAGTTATGAGATAGAGATGAGGGAGGGGTAAGAAACAATCATTTTGAGGTAGATGGAATGGAGTTGTACTTAGGACTATAATTCTTGATACACTTGATTAGGTTTATTAAACTAATCAAGACAGGTTTGTAAATATTTAGATTCTAAAATTCACACCTTAAACTTATTTATAATATCAATCATATCAAAGGAAGTAGACACAAATGCTTCAGGAGTTACAACAAATTTAGTAGGAGAAGAAAACACTTCTTTGGGAGTAAAAACAACAAATTTAACAGGAGTAGAAGCAACTTTAATAGGAGTGGAAGATGACTTTCACTACCTAGAGATGAAGATGTATCCTTATTTGAAGTAAAATATGACTTCTTTGAGGATTCCATGGAATAATATAATGATGACCTTTTATTGATTTTTGTGTTGATTCTCCACATGAGGATCTATAAAATTCTTTTGGGAGCAACATAGGAAGCTTCATTTTTGCTTGTGAGTGAGTGAACATTGCACATGAGTAACTAGTAATATTAGCTTTAGCTTCATCATATTCCTCATCTGAAGAATATTCAAAATAGCTAATTTCTCCATCTTCAATCTCTTGATTCCCATGATATTTCTTTCTTCTTCATGTTAAGGCTCCACAATTTCTTTTTCATCTTCCTCTTGAGTTTCAAAGGTTACATTAACTAGTGGGTATACCAAAATAAGTCTTTGTGGGGCACTAATAAATTAGTTCTTATTTTGGAAATTATTCTTTGGCACATCCTTATATGGAATGATTTGAGTAAGTTGTTTCTTTAGGGAAATCACATCATTAGCTAGTTTTTGTAGCGGTGGGTCTATAGTTCATGAGATACAAACTTGATATTGTCTTTGTTTGGTCCTCTCTTGATCTTTCCGTACATGATCAAAACATATTCCACTTCCACTACAAGATCTTTAGCATCCTCTAAATTATTCGGTTGAGCTCTTCTTAAGATGAACCCAACCTCCAAGTAATTAAACATTCACAAAGAATCTCAACCGATTATTCTTAGTAGGCCTAAAAAAATTTGGGATCTTGTTGATAAATCTATTGAATTTTTCTATGAAATCTCTCATAGAATCATGAGGTTCTTGTTATCCCAAATTCACCCCCCCCAAAAATTTGGTCAAGACAACTCCTGCACATAAGGAAATTATGAAGGAAACGACTCAGACCCGCGAGCTCACATTCTAGGATGACAAACAAGGTTGCAGGGAGACTCTACAATGGAATGACGGGGCCTGCAAAATTTTAAACGACCTTGTGTGAGAAAAAAGAGAAGCTCAAACAAGTGCCGCATCTCCACGTGTCTCAGGATGAAATGGAGGCAGGGGCAAATGGTCAAGCAGAGTCAAAAGGCGAAGCTTTGGGGTGAGGGGGTTTTTTGAGTTTTGAGTTTCACGAAAAGGGGAAAAGATAAATTACGGACTCGTGAGCCTAATTTTTTCTCTAATTTGACTACCACATGTCCCATATCAAAGGGGACCCATTTTTCAAGTTGTTTTCCCGCCCTCCTGTACGGACCTGATACAAACTTTGAAGGGGCATATCTTTCAACTCAGGGCTCGAAATATTACGAATCTGACACTGTTGGAAGTGTCTTGACGTCCTCTACGCCATGAAAGGATTAAAAATCATTTTTCAGGCCCTGGTAGGTAAAAAATGAAGAAGAGTCTTCTAGGCCATTAACGCAGAATCCAATCTCTTCAACTACCAGATTTGATTCGATTCAATCCACTGGGAAACCGTGGTTTACATATTGTGGGCAACTTTATAGAAGGCATTGATATTCAATGGTTGAGATTTCAAAGCGGGATTCGATGCATATCTCGGGTGGTTGAAGTAGGATTCGATTTTTTCCTTCTCTCTCTCTCTTATTCTTTCTATATATTGTAACACTTCTCATTTTGAAAAGGAAGAGACATTCTGGCATAGAGAAACTCTCACAAATTTGTTTCTCAATGCCATTTTTAAAGAAAGAAACCTTCTCCCATGCCCGAAAAATGTATTTGTGCCTCTATTCCAGAAATGTAATGGTTTGTGCACCTTCTAGAGCAATAAAAACATGTTTTTGGTGTTCTTCAACCCTTTACATCATTTTGTTGTTTCTCCGTACCTCTCCCTTCCAGATTTATTTTTCTGTGTATGTATTTCATGTTTACATGTGCAGGATGTTGTGTTTCATAGAGTTTAATGGAAATTTGAAGATCTAGGCCATGTCACTGGCTCGACCTCCCTCATCTCCATTTTCTCTTTCTTTCTCCCTCAACAAAATATTTTGTTCCCTTTTCTCAAGTCTATCACCTCTGTAGTGTGGGATTTCTTTATTTTCATGCTCTCTCTCTCCTTGGTCCCTTGGAATTGTTAGATTAGGAGTAGATAGTCACATTTCCTTCCTTAGAAGTAGTTTAGTGCTAGGATTAGGAAGAGGAACCATCCTTCTCTGGAGAATCATTCCCATTTGCAAGTCCCATAGCTTGTGGAATGATCCAATGTTATGCAAATCACACCAAATGTACTTGCTTTAGAAAAGCAAATCCAAAACTTATTTGGTGGTGCTGTGATTTCACACTAACAGTTTTGCCACACCTAGTGGGATAGGTCTGAAGCACCTTACCACTTTACTTCATCAGATTCTATGTGCTCTTGGTGAAGATTTCAGCCTTTGGAGGCACTTTCAAGCACATTTGGCAACTCCATCTGGTCAAAAACCCATTCTCTAAGTTGCAGACCTTTTCCATCCATTTCCACTCATTTCATCCATTTTATTCGTCCATCTCTTTCATTTTCTCCCATTCCATGAGGTTGTGCAATCATGACTTCATTCCCTTCATGGAACTCACACTTACAGCAATGCAATCCACCTCCAATGCATTTCCCAACTCCTCCAAATCAGCATTATGATCAAATCCAAGACCATTATGCTTACCCATATGAGTAGTGTCAAAGTTAGTTTAGCCATGGAGCTTATCAAGAACAAGGGGGCGCATACAATGGTGAAAACTATATGGAGAATGTTGGTTTATTGGAGAAAATTCAAAAAATGGAGGTTGGCATGGTTCAGTCAAGGGGCATAGCATGAATGAAGGCATTCAAGATTGGTTGTAGGGCACCTTGTCCATGGGAAGGCCCTTTCCCAAGACATTACAACCCTCAAGAAAAGCTTGACTTCATGGTTGAAATGCTGCCCCAACTTGCACAATGGACTAAGGAGATCGGGGCTTATGAGTTGGAGTCAAGACAACCTTGTCAATAGGTAAGTCCAACATCTCATAGCTTTTCTTTTTCTCTTTCTCAAGTGGCACCATTTCAACCCAAGCTCCTCACTTGCTGCCCCAAGTGTTCATTTCATTTCTCCTGTAGATCAAGGATTTCGCTTACCGTCCAAGTTAATGCACCAAACTAAACACAAAAACCCCGAAAACTCCAATGAAATCGATACCGATGAAGATGTAGACGGATGAGGAAGCCGATGTAGATAAGACGGCGACACGAGCAATTCGCACAATAGATCCGAGTAACCTGCAAAACACCGATGCTTGACAGAAAAAGACCACGTTAAAAGATATTTAGGTGGACTGCCCGAGAAGCGGGTCCAGGAAGCGGCGATAAGCTTCCTGGGAGATGTCACCCACGTTTTCAATTAAGGAAAGAAGCATACATGATAAAAGATGTAAGTAAAAAGCTAGATTTTCTGATTAAATAATAAGCATGAATCTAAACATCGAGGCAAAAAATACGTAAAACAGGAACTATGAAATAATGCTCAATTTGTGTTACTGTGTCCTTTTACTGTCTGCAGGGAAATCGCGTCGGCCGATCGGTAGAATCGGCGCCGATCGATGTGGTCGGCGTCGATCGAGACGAATCGGCGTCGGCCAATCAAGGTGAGATCGGGCGTCGACTAAAAAGGCGATCGATCAATCGAGGGACTCAAGGGCGATAAGATTCGGGAATTAGAAGGTGAATGTGGTCTGCTGATGTGCCGGTTGGCGAGATACCGAACAGTCACCGGATGATGATGGTTGTGTGCGATGATGTGACAGATGGAACAGAAAGTAACTGGTGCTCCTCTCGTGATTGATTCGACAGATCTGCCCTAATTTGATACAATTGATGCTAAGAAGATCTCTCTTTCTCACAACTCCGTATCTCTCTCTCTCTCTCGTGCGTAAGTGCTTCCTTTTTCGCCTGCTCGCTTTTTTCGCTCGCTCGTGGTCTCTTTTTCTGGTCCCTGAACTGAGTTCGACTTGCATTTATAATCGGCGCCGCTTCCTAAAATCGGCGCCGACCATATGGGTCGGCGCCGATCGCGGAATAGACTCCTGAGATGGCCAAAATGAGCGATTTCAAGAAAGATGAGAATTACCCCGAATACGGGAAATATCCCGCTTAGGGAAGCGGAAAAATAGATGTGATACATAGATAGGATAAATTTGGGGTAGATAAGTGATTAAGATGCATGGGAAGAAGCGTAATTAAATATTTAATATTTAATCACTCATGGGTAAGATATGATGGGGTGAATTAAATTTAGAGTAAGTGATTAAATCACAAATTGGATAATATCCCAAGGGGATAGTTGGTGACGTAAAACGTGCCCCAGGTTACCTAAGCAAGTAAATGGATGAGAGGGACACTAAATTGAGTAACCAATTTTAAGTGTCTACATTTTGCCCCTTTTTGTCAAGTAACTCATATAAACAAGGTTATGAGACAAAAACAAAGGGATGGAAGAAGGGAAGAATTTGTGATGATGTGATCCCCCTCAAACTTGGGATGGGATGGATGATAGAATGTGACGATCCCAAGTTTGAAAAGGTAGATGAAAATGCAGATGCCCCACTGGATGTCCGAGTAGATCTGATCATTGATGACGCATACACATAAATAAAAGGCAGCAACCTAAGGAACTCACATTGGTAGGTCAAACTAGCCGGTCTTCTCATGAGACGACGTTAGTGCCTACAGACCCATGAGTGTAAGGAGAACTGCAAAATGGTCAGCATCTAAAGAGAGACACATTGGTAGGGACAACTAGACGGTCTGGAAAGCAGACGACGTTAGTGCCTACAGACCCGCTTAACTCTAAGCTGCCAAAAAGTACGAGTGTCCCACGCAAAGGGAACAAACCCGAAATAGACAAGGATATCTAAAAAATGTGCCAAAAGGCAAAATTCAGCACACAACAATGATCAGATAGATAAGTAAGCCAAGCATCAACACTATGGCAAACAGATATGGAAAATCGGCGGCGACCAAATTAATCGGCGACGACTAAAACAAACGGCGTCGACCCACAAAATCGGCGCCGACCAATCCAGGCACATATAAATATGCGAACGGAAAACGTAAACGATTTATTTTCAACGTGACGATTGATTCAGAGAAAGCCAGATTTTTGATTTGAGCATCATGGAAGCCTCTGGGAGCGGTCAGAAGCGCAGGAGGACACGACCTGGGGTAAGTGGTCATTCTTGAACCCATTGTTCTTAATGGATTTTTTTTTGTTTGATTTTCTTTGCATGGGAGGCCAGGGTCCGGTGTATGTCCGGACAGGCAGTCGGCGCCGATTGTTGTAATCGGCGTCGATTGCTGTTAGATCGGCGTCGATTGGTATTAATCGGCGCCGACTTAAATGAACGACGTCGCTTTTACCAAATCGACGCCGATTGATATATGTTCATTTTTTTTTTTTATTGTTTTGGAGGATGTGATTTGGGGAAATAAGAGACTAATTATGTTTTTGATGTCGTGGATGCAGGCACGAGAGGCTCTTCATATGAGGGATGCCATTCCTGAGTTATTGGAGACTATTCTCCCTGATGTGACAGATGCAGACTGGCAACATTTAGAGCTAGCCGGGCTCGGGGGTTTCCGGTATTATAGACGAGTGCCACGAGATGTGGAGCTCATGCGGGCACTAGTGCGACGCAGGGGGACAAACCACACGTGCATTTTTGTTCGTGACGGTGAGATGACTATCACCCATGAGGATATATTCAGGATCCTGAGATTGCCGATCGCTGGGGACCCGATTGAGATCACACCCCGGGAGCAGCAGCAGAGGGCCCTAGGTCGGTTATACAGAGATAGGGCAGATGACTCGGAGATAGTGTCCTGGCAAAGTGAGATAGCCTCACCTCACAAGACAGCAGATAGCCCTCGAGCGGCAGACGGATAGCTCTGATTCGATGGCTATATCCTACTTTGCCCTCGCCGTATCGGAGGTGGGAGATTCCCATCATTCTCGTTAGACTCGTGTTTCAACATCCTCAGCAAGATGCATGTGTTTTGCCTTCGCCGATGCCCTGATAGCTCAGATATATCATGAGCTATGGATGTACACCACTGGCCGAGGAGGAGTGGATCGACGCGGGGTTTGTGCTCCATTCACGCCGGGCATATGAGCACATAGCGGTGATCAGGCCATCCGGGCTTCCTTGGATGCCAGCAGGAGTGGGAGGGATTGATTATGGATTTCGGAGATGGCGGGCTGACATGGCCGCAGGGGATACAGGTAGATCAGCCGAGTGGTACTCTGAGCATTTCAGGACGCTGACACCAGATCAGGTTATCTGGAGGCCGTATCGGGCATTTCCGACATGGGCCGGGCCAGATGTCCACTGGTAAAGACCGAGACGAGCCGGGTGGTTAGGGGCCATAGGCCGGATATGTGGGAGCGAGTCCTGCCTATGCGATACCGAGACAGCTTCGGCCTTAGATGCAGAAAGGTCGACCACCTACACGCCATATAAAGTGGATAAAGCAGAGAGACGGATTTGCCGGTTTTGATCCCAGCACCCATTGAGAGAGGCCCCACCCTCCGCAGACAGTGATGATGACGCGGGGGTGGATGAGGGCTACGCAGCATGGTACGACACAGAGCTTCCACGACATCTCCCGCCATCTATAGATGCTGACGAGGAGGACATAGCTGCTATGCTGGACAGACTGGAGGTAGAGCATGCCACCCTTACACAGACACATCAGGTAGCTCTGGAGGAGATCAGGGCTTTGACAGAGGAGAGGGATGCCCCCGATCAGGAGAGAGACACCGCCGCCAGAGCGGTGACATGCAGCGATCCAAAGCAGAGGGATCGCCACCTGCAAGATGTGGAGGCCCTCGGGGCCAACATGGAGAGACCGGTGCCACGCCGTAGTCCGGTACACACGTGGCACGACTCCTGTGAGGGGCACCACTAAAGCAGCGCACCAAGCAGCCTCAAAGATGAGACATCGCACGAGCACCGGCACTCGTGAGCTCCGAGCACATACCGCCTCCTCGCCGAGGTGAGATACTATGAGGATGCCCTAGCACAAAGATGCCCCGATGTGCCTCTCGCAGACGGGTGAGGAGGAGAGCAACATGGCTGCAAAGGAGCGGAGCCTCAGGTGGAGGGAGTACTGGGAGAGATCGAGGTGGGCCGAGACCTCCAGCAGCAGGTGCATCGAGCTCGATAGGCGGCGGCCAGGAGAGACAGCCAGGTGCAGAGGAGGGTGGAGGAGATAGTGTCCTCCATGCGTCGGACTTTACTATATAGAGATTGATAGATTTTGTATCTGTATAGTGATGTAGCCTCGATTGGAAGGCATTGTATAGATGGCTTGATTGAAAGCCACCCATTTTTGTACAGACACCCATGTATATATAGATTCATCATGTTATTTGTTATATGATTGTACTCATGCTTTTAATTTTGATATACATGGATAGATGGATATAGATATAGACTTGATAGAGGATAAAATAGATGTGGTTGGATAGATATAGACTGATAGATGATAGAAATAGATGTGATTAGATAGATTGATATATGGATATAACTTTGATAGATGGATGTGATGTAACTTAGATGTACATGTGTTTAAATGTTTTGATGGATAGATAGACAGATGTGTTTGATGTATGGATGAGATATAGATAGATGTAATGTACCTTGGATGTACATATTTTTAAATATTTTGATGGATAGATAGATAGATGTGTTTGATGTATGGATGTAATTTTAATGAGAAATGAATACAGATAGATGTTTTGATAGATAAGATGAATTTTGATAGAAGATAAATTTTGATTGAATTAACATGTGAAATGTCAATTTAACTAGATGCAAGACAAAGAAATGGGAAATACTCCTTGCAAGAGCCAAAGATGTAAATGGAAACAACCGTGACTTAGAAGAGAAGATACTCGGAGAAGGAGAAAAATGATAAGTCGGACTTCCAACCGACCATAGATAAGATCCAGATAGGAAATCGAAAGACCAAGCATACAAGGCCCTATATAAGATTAAAATAAACCTGACACTAACTAGTCGCAAACCAGATCTAGGATAGAAACGGAAAGAAAAGTAAGTATCTTGTCGGAACTTACAAGGGACAAAATACATGTCCATAGTAGGAAACAGATTCTCCATATGATTGACAAAAGGTCCTAAATCTCAGCCTTCATGATTTTTGGAAGCGTAAAAGCAAACCGATCAATGCGGAAGTTTGCTTGATATGGAAAGACCGATCGATGCGAAGTCTTTCATGATGCTAAAAAGTGTATAAACTGACTGGAAGGCTGATTAATTACAAGAAGCCTTGAATATTTCTTTGAGAAACAGCCGTCCTTCAAGGGAGCGGTCTGTATTTTGAATTTTAATGATAGCCATCCTTCGAGGGTATGGTCTATATTTTTAGAATTTTTGATAATAGCCATCCTTCAAGGGCATGGTCTATTTTCTTTTTGATTCACTTGATAATGTATGGATAGCTGTCCTTCAAAGGATCAGTCTATCTTTTGGATAGCATCCTTTTTTTTTTTTTTTTTTTTTTTTGAAACTCTTCTTGGAAGAAGCTGAGTTTAGACCTAGATAGATCAGATGGAGGGGAGGAGAACAAAGAAGAACATGCACTCATGCCCCGAGTAGATCCGATTAAGATAAGTACTTGGGACAGATGAAGTGGTGATTAAGGTATTCCTACCATGAGGAGGAACATATCCAAAAGAAACGTGCAATGAGTAGAGCCGCGATACTCATATTTAAGGTAAACGAGGCAATAGGCGGAGAACCACACAATTTCGAATCACCACGAAAGTAGATGACTGGTTATTAGGACGGATGAAAGATCTCGTGTTGCTTACTATGTGTGTAAGATAGATTTTAACAATAGAGGGCCGTAGATGCAAGGCATTAAGAGGTTCCGCTTGTGTATACCATCCATGGAAGATAAACGATAAGCCCTGCACTCCATATTTATGAGTGATAATGTACGGCCCATCCAAATGGGAGCAAACTTACCACGTTGACTTCTTTCGAGTTTAGTGACATTTTGATTTTCCTTAAGAACAAGGTCACCAATTTTGAATTCACGATGCCGCAAATGCTTGTTATAAGCACGTTTGACACGCTCAACATAGACCCGATGATGCTCAAGAGCGTTGAGACGCCGCTCATCTAATAATTCAAGTTGTGCTAGATTTATTTTGACGATAATCCTCATCGGAGACAAATTCTCCGAGAGAAACACTGAGAGATGGGATTTGGACTTCTAAAGGAAGGACAAATTTCTGCACTCCATGAGACGAGAGAGAAAGGAGTAGCACTAGTAGGAGTACGAATGCTAGTCCGATAAGCCCGTGAGAGCAAAAGGGATATGTAAATGCCAATCCCTACCAAATTGACTAGTTACTCTTATGAGGATATTACGCAAAGTTTTATTGATGCTCTGCCCACGACCATTAGCTTGAGGATAGTACGGAGAAGAAAACTCGAGCTTGATATTGAAAGCCATGCAGAGATTCTCGCAAATCGCGTTTCTTGAAAGACTTACCATTATTTGTGATTAGCTTGTGTGGAACGCCAAAGTGACAAATGATGTGTTGATAAACGAAATCAACTATGGGTTTAGCCTTTGTTGAAGAAAGAGGGATAAAATTCTACCCACTTAGTAAAGTACTCAAAGTGAGTAATGATAGAATGATGACGCTGTGAAGAACGGGATTGATGAGACCAATAAGATCAAGACCCCATCACAAAAGGCCACAAATCCGCCGCAGGTTGCAAAGCCTGACTAGGGATGTGCGTGAGATTGGAATGTTGTTGACACTTGACGCACTTCTTAGTGTATTCACAACAATCTTGATTAAGAGAAGGCCAATAATATCCCAGACGTAAGATGCGCTTAGCTACAGCTAAGCCACTAAAATGTCCACCACAGATACCGTCGTGGACCTCCTGGATAGCCTTAGATGATTCATGGGCTTTGAGGCATCGAAGCAAAATACCATCAAGGCCACGTTTGTAAAGAATCCCGCCTAGGATAGTATAGCGATTGGCGCGTTGGACAAAAGACCTTCTACCATTGGAAGTCAGATCTGGAGGAAGGATCGAATGAGATAGATAATCAACAATCTGTTGATACCACTCATCCTGAGTATGGGTTGTGACAGCATTGATCGAAGTTAGTTGTTGAAGATGAGATGGTTGGTCTAATCGTTGTACAGCCACATAAAGACGCGAGTCTTCGGTGAAAGGTGGGATAAGTGAGGCTAATGAGGCCATTGTATCTGCGAATCGATTTGCAGTGCGAGGAATGGCTTGGATAGTGAATTTATCGAAAGATTGGAGTTGAGCAAGAACGATGTCACGATATTTTTGAAGGATATCATTCTTGCATTGATAGACACCCGTGACTCGATTAACGATGAGTTCAATCACCGAAGATGTCAATATGACGAAGGCCGAGATTAATGGCATTTTGAAGACCTAAGACAAGAGCTTCAGACAAATTATTATTGGTGCACTCAAAGTTTAATTTGTGTGCGATCGGGATAGGCGTACTCCCAAGGAGGAATCATCACGAAAACCCGCACCTCCCCTCCGCATTTGGATCCATCAAAGAAGAGCTTTACTTTAAATGGAGATAGACCAAAATCAATTTGTTGGATATATTCATCGGAATTGAGCAAGGGGGTCTTGAGTGTCCTAAGAGGAGCATCACCTAATTGATCCGCAATAACCCGACCCTTGATAGCCTTTGCATGATAAACTCGAGGTCAAATTTCGTCATGAGCATAAGCCAACGAGTGATACGATCATTATGATAAGGCTTTGCATGAATTGTCTTGAGGGGATTGACACTTGTGACAATGTAAGTTTTGTGATTAAGGAGGTAATGACGGCTTAGAAGTTGCGAAGAAGAGAGCACAACACAGCCTTTTCAAATTGTATAACGTGTTTCATACTCATGAGGGTAATGACGATGTAATAGACAGCTTGTTCTTTACCACAAGTGTCCCGATGCGAAATCATGGCTCCCGAGCATATGGTCACCACAGAGATATAAAGATAGAAAGGCTCCCCTCGCGTGGAGGTGTAAGCATGGTGGCGAAAGAAGATAAGCTTTGAGATCATCAAAGGCCTTTTGGCAATGTTCATCCCATTCAAAATGAATATTCTTACGGAGGAGATGGTGAAAAGGTTGACAACGGTCCGACAATTGGGAGATAAAACGACGCACTGATTGAAGACGTCCTTGGAGACTGATGGAGTTGCTTCAAGTTAGACGGGGGAGGCATCTCAAGGATGGCTTTTATTTTTGCGGGGTCCACTTCAATACCCCTGATGGAAATGATAAAACCTAAAAGTTTACCAGTGAGAACGCCAAACACACACTTAGCTGGATTTAGACGAAGACAGAAGCGGATAAGCCTCTCAAAGAGAGGTGCAAGGATGAAAAGATGATCCTGACGACGCTTGACTTCGCTGAGAGATCGTCAACATAATCTTCCACGCTTTTGTGTGAGAGATCATGGAAGATGTAGGTCATTGCTCGTTGATAGGTTGCTCCCGCGTTCTTAAGGCCAAAAGGCATGACACGATAACAAAAGGTCCCCCAAGGAGTTATGAAGGAAGTCTTATGTTGGTCTTCTGGTGCGATGAGGATTTGATTATATCCAGAGAAACCATCCATAAGAGAAAGCATCTCATGACCCGCAGTTAAATCTACGAGTTGGTCGATATTAGGTAGAGGAAAATCATCTTTTGGATAGGCAAGATTAAGATCCCTGAAGTCGGTACAAATTAATTTTCCCAAAGAGCCTTAGTTAAGCTTGGTATACTACATCGACACCCATTGTGGATAATCGATGGGTTGATGAAGTTAGCCGAGAGCAAGCGCTGTAATTCTTCTTTAACAAGAAGGGCTACTCTAGGGTGCATTTTACGTAATTTTTGTTTAACTGGCTTGATGTTGGGAAGAGTAACGATATTGTGGACCACAATATCGGGATCGAGTCCTGGCATATCCTCATATGACCAAGCAAAGGCTTGACGATGGTTGGAAAGAAAAGTGGTAAAGTCCCCTAATTCCTGTGGATTAAGAGACTGGCCGACCTTAATGATGCGAGGGTCTTCAGAAGTCCCTATATTAAGGTCGATAGTGGCTTCGTTGAGAAGGGTAGACGTGTCAGAAGGAATAGTCTTGGGAAGATAAGAATCCTCTGCTCCCAGATAGGTGAGGACGGAATCGTCATCCGCACAGTGGATAGTGTTGATAGTAGGAGAGTCGTCTCCAACTATTTCAGGGAAGATTAATGGTATAGAAGCGGACCGATTGTTAGTCTCATAGGCTAACGGCCCTAAGGAAATGGTATTGATCAAAAAAAAAAAAAAAAGTTAGGTGGGATGGAAATGTCATCGTCCACATCAAGTGATGCTTCTGACTTAGTGGGGGAAGATGGTTCCTCAGTAGGAAGAGGCTCATCGAGAATAGTGACGGTGGCTTTTGAAAGGGGTTTAAATCCTAAACCAAATTTCTGATGTGGCATGAGAGTAGGAATGGGTTTGAGGTCATGTATACCTTGTTCATATTTTCCCAGGCCAAAGCCTTTCCACGCGCATCGATATAGATAAGTTTTTGCAAACGTGGGATTCTGTAGATAATCAAACCCTGTTAAGTAAGGTTTGGTCCTAGGAGGAGAATCTGGGCGATAGTGAGGCGTATCAAGACCACCGTAGATGAAATTAGTCTGTTGATTGGGCAGACCAATGGTGACGATGCGACCGAGACCTGGTTGATATTCAGGTTGTTTGTCTGGTCTACCATACTCATTAGGTTTGAGATGGGCATCAAAAGAAAAGAGAGGAAGCTCTCCTAGTGAGAAACACTCGCAATGTCTCTTCTAGATTTTGTAAATCCGGTAGTTTGGTCAGCAGAGTATGGAAGAAGATGAGGCCCCGTCGAGAACATGCATTTTCTTTTAAAGGGCGATCTTGTGGTCATGTCGCATTGTGCGTAAGAAAAGGATCTCCGGATGAGTATATATTTTCCCTCATATTGATATTTTAGGCATCGATGGAGGGTGGATGGGACACAATGCATTGCGCGAATCCGGAGCGTCCGAGGATCATATTATAGTGGAATTTTCCTTCGACGATGTAGAAGAGTTCATGGCGCTTCTTACCTACTCGAATGGGTAAGACCACGCCTCGAAGTAATCATAGCCGATCGTTAAATGATCGAAGGGCGAAAGGCGGGGGTGACACTACATTCTTTGGTAACTTAAGTTGCTCAAACGTGTGCGAGGAGATGACGTTGAGTGCAGCTCCACTATCGATCATAACACGTTTTAAGGTAGTGTTATTGATTTGGACTGTGATAAAGAGGGGAGCCTCCAAATCCTCGGAAGAAAGAGAAGGAATTTCTGAATCTTCAAAAGAAATGGTGGTTGATGGTCTATTCAATCCAACAACCAACTCGTAGGGCTGGGGCTCATCTGAATTCACTGCGATGCGACGCAGATTATCGATTAGAGCCTGGCGATGTTGTGGAGAGGATTGGATGAGGTCAAAAAGAGACATTTTGACCGAGCCTGGGTGAGTTGTTTCATAACACTCTCCTCAATGACACGGAACTTGAGCCCGAGTGCAAAGACGAATAGAGACCCCGGTCGTGGGCTGATGAGGAAGGAGAAACACCTTCAGGGGCTGCTGAAAATGACAACCCGTGGTCGAGATGTCAAGATGAAGATGGGTTATCATAGTGTTGGGTTCTAGTGTGGCGATATGGATTGTGTGTCAATTTGAGAAGGTGGAAGATCCAAAGGAGCGGAATCACTAGAGGTGCGAGTGGGTGGCGAGGCTCGAGATGGGGCTAAGATGACAGAGGTACTTGTTCCTCCTCCTCCAAAGAAAAGGTCACTTTCTTCCAAAAGGTTGTTCACAACGTACTTGAGGAGCTTTACATCCCTCAAGATATCATGACCGGGCACGGTGGTAAGCACAAATCAAATCGTAGAGTTAAACCAGTAGGTTTCACTCCTTTAGGGTTATAAGGTTTAATCGGAGGAAGGGTTATGGATGAAGATTGGATAAGTTGATGAAGGATTTCGGTGTAGACAATTTAATGAAGGATTTCGGTGTAGATAAGTTGATGAAGGATCTCGGTGCGAGAATGTAGATCAAGGATTTCGCTTGTTACTGTCCAAGTTAATGCACCAAACTAAACACAAAAACCCTGAAAAACTCCAATGAAATTGATACACGATGAAGATGTAGACGGATGAGGAAGGGAGAAAGACAATTGGTTGATTATCCCTCTCCAACGAGCGACAAAGTCTCGCATAGACTCATCGAATCGAATTGGCGAATGTTATAAAGATCTGTGATCGAGATCTTATGCGCGATATTTATTGAAAAGTTTTCAACAAACATATGGGCCAATTGAGAGAAAGAAAACAAGGAATGTTGAGGAATGTTATTGTACTAGTCTAAAGCAGGACCTACTAGAGACATAGGAAAGGTACGGAGCATAAGCTCCTGATCCTGGACTATGAGGTAGCAAGCATGTTTGAATGCTCACAAATGTTGTTGAGGGTCTTCCCGACTATGAAATTTTGAAAATTTAGGAAGTTCCCATTGGGGAGGATAAGGCTTGAAAGTCACGAGGGTGAATGGGTTCATTACACACTTCTTCAAAGGAGTATGAAGGACGAGCCCCTTTGTGGAGGCTTCCAAGTCTCGCGATTTTCTTGAAGAGAATTTGAACCACGCGTCGATTGAGGAGGAGGTACACTCGGTATGTCCTACATAAGAAGCAAATGGTGGATGTTGTTGAGGTGTCAATGGGGGATTCATCTGTTGATGGATAGGATGATAAGAGGAATAACCAGGTGTTCTGGGTGACACCGGGTGGGGTATTTGCTGTGAGGTAGCTTGCGTATAGGCAGGCTGTGAGATAATAAGTGGTTGAGAAAATGAAGGTTGGATGACGGACGGAGCCTGTGATTGGTGGACTCCTATGTTTGTTGATTGAATCGAGACAGATTGAGGAATATGAGTGCCGGCTTGATTGGACATATTGGGGAACAAGACCTGAAAGGGGCCTTCTACTGCCGGATTAGGTATTAAGGGTGCTGATGTTAGAGGATGGGCGAAGGTCACAGTTGCTGGAATATTGGAAGAAAGACCCCCTAGAGGACGAGAAGTAGGAGCCAACTGACTATTCGGAGGGGGTTGGCTCATGAAGAGGTACTGACCTTGGGAAACGATGGAGGGCATAGATGAATTAACAACAATATGCGGGTGTGCAGACGCATTCATTATAGCCAGGGCAGAAGACTTCTCAGAAGTAGGTTGTGGAATACTCGAGGTAACTGCGGTGTTAGGAATAGGTAAGACTATTTGAGAACTAGTCGATATGGTAGGTGGAAGAGAAAAGGGAGGCATAGGGGCCTCACCCTTCTCCGTGACTCGAGGCAAGAGAGATGATGCAAACTGCTCTACAAAGGCCTGGGGTGATCCACGAGGATAATCGTACACTTGTTGGATTGGTGGTCCTTGATCAGATATTTGAATAGACTTGTGTACTAGGTAGTCCATGAGGGCTATCGGATTGCAAATCAAGGAATGCCTCGAATTCAGATCTCATGGGAACATACTCCGAGCCAGATGATATTTCCGAAGGACTAGGGGAAGCTGGACGTGATGGGATTGCTTTGGCTTGATAGAAAGGATTATATGACCAGGATGGGGAACCAACTAACAACGGTCCCGAGGAAGATTGGGGAGTGTCGTAACCTCCACACTAGTGGTGATCTCGGAGGAAGAAGGAACCAATTGAGCCATTCTTCTAGATTGTGCTCGAGTGATAACCGTCATAAACACGCGAAAAGAAGATTGACCTAACTAATGCACGCATAAATTCAAGCAAACAGTTAGTAAGTGATTATCTCCTTTAAATTTTGATGCTTTTAAGAAAAGAAAATGTTAGGGAAGGCTTTTTAGAACAGAACTACTCGATAGCCAAACTAAGGATGGTTTGGGTAATGTTTGTGAGGAGTCCCGAAGGCACTTCAAGAAAAGACCAGACATGGCTTGATATAGGGGCCTACCCCGCACTTCACACACCATTGCGATAAGGGAGTCGGGTGCTTTGCCAATATATACCAAAATCTTCCGTGAATTTATAGCGCGGCTCGAGTACCACGTAGGCTCTTCCTCTCGGATATCACTTCCAAGTAGGCGAGGCCGGGGGAAGGAATTTTGTTTAAATGCTTTATACCTAGTGATTTTGGCTTTGTGTGCGAAGGGTGAAAAATAAAAATCAAATAGTGTCACTACCGATTTTGATCAATTTTCCACCTAATTTAAAACTAGATGAAAAACATGCAGCAATGACAAAGGAAAAGTTCTTTTTAAGCACTTAAAAACGAAGTGTTTGATTTCGATGAAGACAAGTCAAACAGATTCTTTCCCAAATGTGATTAAGTTCTTTTTAAGCACCAAAAATTGAAGTGTTTGGATGTGATAGGCAACCGACAAAGAAATCCTAAAAAGGAGAAAACACCGTAAAAGAGGAATACCTGTAGATTTAGCTCTCCAAGGTGTGTGGACTTCAAAAAGTGCGTTGTTGAGCTCTTCCCCTCGAACAATCCCACGAACAAGCAAAGTGCTCCGCAAGAAGAGGTTAAGCAAACACCAAAGAAAACCCAGAAAGATATATCCAGATAACGGTGAAACAGAAATCTCTATTTTTAAGGAACTAGAAAAATTTCGAAGATAACGATTTCGCCTAAAAAAGCAAGATTGAAATGATGAAAAGAAATGCTCAAATAGGACTGATAGAAATCAGTGAAGAAAAGGAACAAAGTTCAAAACTAGGAAAGAAATGAACTTACCAATAAGGGACTTTGGTTGGGTCCCACCAGCAAGTGCTGAATGTAGATCAAGGATTTCGCGCTTGTTACCTGTCCAAGTTAATGCACCAAACTAAACACAAAAACCCTGAAAAACTCCAATGAAATTGATACCTGATGAAGATGTAGACGGATGAGGAAGCCGATGTAGATAAGACGGGCGTACACGAGCAATTCGCACAATAGATCCGAGTAACCTGCAAAACACCGATGCTTGACAGAAAAAGACCACGTTAAAAGATATTTAGGTGGACTGCCCGAGAAGCGGGTCCCGGAAGCGATAAGCTTCCTCGGCGGATGTCAGTCCACGTTTTCAATTAAGAAAAGAAGCATACATGATAAAAGATGTAAGTAAAAAGCTAGATTTTCTGATTGCAGTAATAAGACAGAATCTAAACAGCAGACAGAAAATACAGAAAACAGGGAACTATGAAATAATGCTGAATTTGTGTTACCTGTGTCCTTTTACCTGCATCTGCAGGGAAATCGGCGTCGACTGATGTGGTCGGCGTCGATCGAGACGAATCGGCGTCGACTGGGTGAGATCGGCGTCGACTAAAGGCAGATCGATCAATCAGGGACTGTGCGATAAGATTCGGGAATTAGAAGGTGAATGTGGTCTGCTGGATGTGCCGAAGTTGGCGAGATACTGGAACAGAGTCACCAGATGATAGATGGTTGTGTGCGATGTTGACGTGATGTGGGCAGAGTAACGGTGCTCCTCTCAGGGATTGATTCGGACAGGATCTGCCCTAATTTGATACAATTGATGCTAAGAAGATCTCTCTTTCTCACAACCTGTATCTCTCTCGCTCTCTGTTCGTGCGTAAGTGCTTCCTTTTTTCGTCTGTTCACTTTTTCGCTCGTTCGTGGTCTCTTTTTCGGTCCCTAGAACTGAGTTCTGGACTTGCTTTTATAATCGGCGCCGCTCCTAGAAAATCGGCGCCGACCATATGGGTCGGCGCCGATCGCGGAATAGACTCCCGAGATGGCCAAAATGAGCGATTTCAAGAAAGATGAGAATTACCCCGAATACGGGAAATATCCCGCTTAGGGAAGCGGAAAAATAGATGTGATACATAGATAGGATAAATTTGGGGTAGATAAGTGATTAAGATGCATGGGAAGAAGCGTAATTAAATATTTAATATTTAATCACTCATGGGTAAGATATGATGGGGTGAATTAAATTTAGAGTAAGTGATTAAATCACAAATTGGATAATATCCCAAGGGGATAGTTGGTGACGTAAACGTGCCCCAGGTTACCTAAGCAAGTAAATGGATGAGAGGGACACTAAATTGAGTAACCAATTTTAAGTGTCTACATCTCCATCTCCTAGTATTCTACCTCATCTCGCTTCTTCTTGTCATTTTCCCTTCCAAACAGTCATCCCCTCCAAACAAACAAGAAGTTTTACCTCCCATCCCACCACAAACAATTGTTAAGATGGTTGAACCCCAACCTACCACTCCTCTTGCTTTCCCAAGTCCATGTCGGGAGGAGACTCAAGAATCCAGTCAAGGAGAACAACAAGAAGAGGATCCCAACAAAAAATAAATGATAGACAATATGAAGAGTTGGGCTACCAAATTTGGGTTTACAAAGATCCCCTTGATGGTCAAGCTAATAGAGGAGGTCAAGATTTAAGAACCAATGGTGGCTAAGGCTGATTTTGTAGCAGAAGAAGAGCAAGAACAAGGGGGGAACAATCAGTCCCAAGCCCCATTGAATAGGAACAGGTTGGGAGATATCAGATTAGTGTTGAGGCCACTCAATGAAGAAGGCATCATTGAAGATTTTTTGCTTTCATTTCAAGGGCCTGATTTGATTGATGAACCCATGATGGAATAGGACTATATAATTCCATAGGCTCTAAGTGTGGAGCGAGCTACGGGGAACCTTCGCTTCTTCCTCCCACTTCATCCCCTTCAGCTCTGATGTTGAATAAAAGTTTGATCTCTCAAACTTCATGTTTGAGGAATAGAGAAACCATGGTGAGCAAGTTACAGATCAAGAGGACACCATGAAGGAGGTAGAGCACTTGCAACAAGACAAGGAGGCAGACTACCTGTTAGACTTGGAAGATTGCTTTAATGAAGAGGAGCCTGAGGAGATAACATCATTTTTTCCTCCATCTTCAACCTTCCAAGCACACGAACCTACTGCCATGAAGGAGAACATCCAAGGACAACAACCTGCATCTCACAACGGCCCTCTGGAACCAAGGTTGGAAGATCTTGATCTTCCATGTTCTTCAAAGGAGGAGGAAGAGAAAAGGCAAGAGGATGTCATCATCTCCCTCACACCATCCACTCAAGAAGGTCCACAAGAAGACTCCATTTTTGGAGTTGAATTTTAGAGAAATGGGCACATCCAAAGGATCAAACCATGCCCAATCAGGTACTTGGCTTCATTGGAGCCAAAGGAGAAACCAAAACTAGTCATGCCTACTTTAGGGCATGAGGATGAGCTACAAAGCACCAAGGATCAATTGTCATACCTCTTCAATCCAAATGCAGAGCAACTAAAAGAGGTATTGGTTTTGTCTTTAGTTGATACTTTGGTGATTTGGGTGGAAGAACAACTTGTAGTTAGTTTTTCACTCATCCAACCAGCCATGTTCAGTGCCAAATCAATTGCATGGCTGCCATTTTTGAGGAAGGGAAGCTATCTCTCCCTGCCAATTGCAGGTTTTGTTTGAGTTCCCTTTGCTCTTGGTTAGAGTAGAGTTGGTAGGTTTGTTTTTCAGCAGAAGAAGTGCTTTTACACACTCTGCATGTTCCATTTAGAGCATGTATGATTTTCAATTTGTACATAGTTTTTGGTGTTGTTGTATTGCTCTTACACAGTGCATTCAGTTGGCTTTTGGTGAAGTTCAACTTCAAGTTTCAGCGGGTTTCCAAGTGATTCAGAGGTCAGTAAAGTGAAGGGAGTCGGGAGTCCATTTTATAAGAAGGATCAGTGTCGGGCCATCATTCTTGACTCCATGCCCAATGGATGCTCTAAGGCCACTGGTCTCTTCATCTAGCAGGCAGATGTCCCCGTGAGTCGCCAAATTATTATCCCAAATTTTCCCCTGGAAAATTTGGTCAAGACAAATCCTACACATAAGGAAATTATGAAGGAAATGACTTAGACCCATGAGCTCACATTCCAGGATGACAAACAAGGTTACAGGGAGACTCTACAATGGAATGGCGGGGCCTGCGAAAGTTTAAACGACCCTGTGTGAGAAAAAAGAGAAGCTCAAACAAGCGCCGCATCTCCACATGTCTCAGGACGAAACGGAGGTAGGGGAAATGGTCAAGTAGAGTCAAAAGGTGGAGCTTTGGGGCTGCATGGGGGTTTTGAGTTTTGTGTTTCGCGAAAAGGGGAAAAGATAAATTACAGACCCGTGAGCCCGATTTTTGCTCTAATCTGACTACCACGTGTCCCATATCAAAGGGGACCCATTTTTCAAGTTGTTTTCCCACCCTCCTATACGGACTGATACAAACTTCGAAGGGGCATATCTTTCGACTCAGGGCTTGAAATATTGCGAATCTGACACTGTTGGAAGCGTCTCGATGTCCTCTACGCCATGAAAGGATTAAAAATCATTTTTCAGGCCTTGGTAGGTAAAAATGAAGAAGAGTCTTCCAGGCCATTAACACAAAATCCAATCTCTTCAACTACCAGATCTGATTCGATTCAATCCATTGGGAAACCAGAAGCGACATATTGTGGGCAAATTTGTAAAAGGCATTGATATTCAGTGGTTGAGCTTTCAAAGCGGGATTCAATGCATATCTCGGGGTGGTTGAAGTAGGATTCAATTTTTTTCCCTCTTCTCTCTCTCTTATTCTTTCTATATATTGTAACACTTCTCATTTTGAAAAGGAGAGACATTCTGGGCATAGAGAAACTCTATCAAATTTGTTTCTCGACGCCATTTTTGAGCAACGAACCTTCTCCCACGCCTAGAAAATGTATTTGTGCCTCTATTCTAGAAATGTAATGGTCTGTGCACCTTCTAGAGCAATAAAAACATGTTTTGTGGTGTTCTTCAACCCTTTGCATCATTTTTTTGTTTCTTCGTGCCTCTCCCTTCCAGATTTATTTTTTTTTTGTGTATGTATTTCACATTTGCAGGTGTAGTATGTTGTGTTTCGTAGAGTTTAATGGTGAATTTGAAGATCTAGGCCATGTCACTTTTGTCTGATCTCCCTCGTCTCCATTTTCTCTGTTTCTTTCTCCCTCAACAGAATATCTCACTTCCTTTGTTTGTTATATCACTATTTTACTATAGGCTCTATTTTTTCATTTTTCTCTCTCTCCTTGTCTCCTTGGAAGTTAGATTAGGATTAGATTAGCTTGTCTGCATAGGGAATAACTTGTGGCAGGTAGTTTAGGTAGAGGAACCAACCTTCTCTGGAAATCTTTCCCATTCGCAAGGTCCCACACCTTGGGGAAGTTCAATGTTATACAAATCACACCAAATGAGTCTGCCTTAGAAAAGCAGATCCATAACTCATTTGGGGGTGTTGTGATTTCGCACTAACAGTTCTTTCTTGAATTGTGACCACTGAGCAAGCAAGGCATGAGAATCCTCGAACAAGAAAACAAATTTTAAGATTGCAAGGACATGAATTTTAACTTATATTTTTTCTTTAATTTTGGAATTTTATTATTTTTGGGTTGAATGGGGCACAAGATAGCAAAATTTTAAATGATGGGTGCCAAAAATGTTGGTGAACTATTTTTTTAGGGACAAATATGAGTTATGTCAAATCTCTAAGGACTAGGTCCCTTCGCTACTAAATAAGACACCTCTCATTTATTGAAAGTTGGAAATTATGTAGACTCATTCTAACATCGGGGTAGTTATAGATTGGGTAATGTGTAGGAACACCCTTTTTGTAACTATGACAATCATCCGAGAGAGGAAGGAATTTACATATAGGTGAGGAGGGAAGGATAGAAAAAGATTTTAAAAAATGAGAAAGGATCTATTTCATTAAGAAAACCTCAAAATTCATTAACCAATAACCCATAATAGATTTCTAGTTTGATTAGAAGAAATAGGAAAACATATGCAATCACATAAGGTTCATGAAATTATGACACAGTCAATACAAATTTCAACTAGTTATTCTCATTTCATTCAAGAGGTAAAAACAACTTGCTTCCTTATAAAAATAAAAATTACAATATACTTGGCTAAGTATTTAAGATAAAATGGAGGAAAATATTATGCGTAAATTGAAGAATACAATTTACTAGGGAGAGAGATCATGATCCCCTAGAATGGAGAAGTCATTATAATATATAGCCCTCGTACATGCCTTTTGAATTCCCTCGTGAACTTTCATACTCCCGACTAAAATAATACATTGTTCCATATTTTAAGAAAATTACTTTTACAATAAAGGAATATTAAATCACTTAAGTGAATAAGACAAAATTAGAAAAAATGGACCCCAAAAATTAAATCCAAATCACCAAGTACACAAAGTCACTTTTACAAAAATATGATTTCTACATGAAGAAATAAAAGGTGAGGGGGTAAAAAAGAAGGGAATAAAATAAACTATCCCACAGATGGAGCTATAGGTGATGAAGACACTTGAATTCACTACGTTGGAGGAGTATTCTAGCATTTCACTCTGTTGGAGTGAATCTTGACACTACATGTGGAATTTATTTCCTATGGGAATGGTGATTTTCATCAAAATATATAGCCAATGACCAGTTGCAACTTATATTGATCTGTATTGATATAGACATTTTAGAATCTTATAAGTTGCATCAAAAATTGCCATGTTGTGTTGTGTAATGACTATAGATCGTTATATGGGGTGAATGATTCACCCGATTCCCCCTTATTTAGGGTGCATGCAATGTCGTTGAAGGAGTATGAGGCACAAAAGAGGACCGACCATTGTGTTGAAATTGTGCCCTACAGGGGGAAGGGGACGTGCTTGTTAAAAACCAAGGCACACACAAACAAATTGGTTATGATACAAGTGTTAGTACAAGCAAAGAAAAACACGCATGTATAAGAAAAAATGTATGCTATGTAGACAATATGTAAGCTAAGACACAAGAAGACAATGTAGACCACGCGAAAATTAGGTTGCAAACATGAGACACCACTCACGATGTCGCAAGACAATCAAGGTCAACTAGGCCAAAAGAAGACAAATGTGCACACAAGACAAAGGGCAAAGCCCGCAAATAATGGCAAACAAAGAGCAAGTAATGACAAGCAATAACAAGCAATGTAGCATAACCATGGTGGCAAATAGACCTACATAACAAATGTTGCACATGAAGCACCCATTAGCATGTTAGAAAGATAAAAATTATGTCAAAACATGTATAATATGATAATATAATGTGCTATGAAACAATAACACCTATATCATACAAAAGTGGATGCCCCCAGGATCCATTGTGGGACTAGTATTAGGTATTACGCTTTGAGCATCCATATTGTGTGTAAGAGATTTGTATAATCTGTGATCATAACTAGAAAGGAAAGTGAACACGCATGTGCGTATGATAAAGATAATGACATATAAGATATCTATCTAGCATGTGTAATGAAGTGAGCATGTAACAAGTAAATATAAGCAAGACTAAGTGCAACCAAGATAGGCAGTATGATGTGAATGAGGTGGAATGGAATGCAGTGTGAATGATAGGAGCAATGTGCCCCCTGAGTGGATGTGTATGTATGTAATGAGGTTCATTTATTTATGCCCCCTCAACAATCAAGAAATGAACTAAAAATGAGAGTGCATCATTGGGAAATGATCTAAATGTGTGTAATAGAAAGATGTGACCGCAAAGTGTAGAGTGTAAATGTGTGAGTGAATGAGTGAGTTGATTGATTGATTGAGTGATTAAATGTACAAATGTAAAGTGTGATGAGGTCCATTTGAGATGTATACCCTCAACAATCGAGTATGGACCGCAGAACTAGAGTGTGTAATGGGGTAATGACCGTAACATGTAGAAGTAGATGTAAAAGAGATATAGTGTGAATGTGTATAGTGAATGAGACACAAAGTGTATAGTAGATGCTATGAGAGAACATGTCTTAAATGTATGATGTGTGATACGGGAGTATGTAGCATGTAAATATCTAGGTGTGATGCGATGAGAGTATAAGACACGTGTTGATGTTAGAGGGGGGAGAGACTAAATGTGATGCCCCCGAGCATGTGATGGTGAGAAAAGAGATCAAGTAACGTCATATAGGAGGTCATCATGGTTGTGATAACAACCAAAAGGTAAAGCATCTGATATATAATAAGCAATAGTGTCATGTTGATCACATAGTGAGCCATTATGGCAAAGGTTGTACATGCCCATGGCATATTCTTCGTCAGTGAAAGGGCGCAGTGGACAACCATGTGCATGCTTAGCATGTAAGATTTTATTAATAGATGAGGAAGGAATCATTACAAATGAAAACATGGTCGAAAGGCATAGGAAATGAGATCTCGATATGATCAGGATCTAAGGTACACCAAATATAGTCAAGCTAAGACTGACCAAGTGTAAGGGGAGAAGCACAAGGATTTCATGCATGAAACACTGTGAGATGAAAGACGTGAAGCCCATAAGAAACAATAATGTGGATGAAACCATGATAAAGATGAGGAGCATAGGGTGAAGGAAATATGTCGTCAACCACAAAGCCTAGCCGAGCCAAGCCATCATGTGTGCATATAGTGTCATCACAAGTAGGATCAAATGGAATATGCTCCCAATAAGAATCATTTATGAAAATTGTACATGTAAAGGGAGTGCGTGCTAATGTTGGATGCACATGTGATAGTGAAGTAGGTTAAATGACACCGGATGTGTGGATAAGCACCCGATAAAGTACCATAATAGTAGTAGGAGTAGGAGGAGGTAGTGTTGTAGATGATATTGTATCTAACATGCAAATAACACCTTCAAGTGGTGGTAAATGATCTGGAGTATCCATGGGTTGTGGTTCATTAGTAGTATCAAAGTATGGAGTAGGAATTGTAGTATTGGGATCACGATCACAATATTTGAATGGGTCACGATCACTAAGAACTGTATATTTTATGCCCTCATGTATGAATTTGACACAGTGATGTATTGTAGAAGGAAATGCTTGCATGGTATGAAGCCATGGCTGACCGAGTAAATAGTTATACAAAACCAGAAATTCAATGACAAAGAAAATTGTGTTAAGGGTTTTTGGCCCAATACTGATACCTCCTTGATAGGTAGAGTAATAAGAAAGTAATATGTTGAGAAAATGCCTCGACAAGTGTTTGATATATTGAATCTGGATGCATATTAGTAGGAATGTGAGTGGTAGTGAAGAGAGTTTTGATTCTATCTCTTAATTCAGGATTGATAAGAAAGAAATAATTAATAGAGATACTCATGATGAAGAGATCCTAGAAAGATAAGAACAATGGAGGTATGAGGATCCTAAGAGCATTTAGATCGAGATCGTGTTCACCAAAATGATTAAGCTAAATGCTATTTTTATGCCTAATCTAAATGTTATTGTCAAATGAAATTTTCATTACGAATATTCGGTAAATCAATAAACAATTAAGTACAAAAATTACCCCATTATAGTATGGGACCCCAACCAAACTAAGTAAGAAATTACAAAACCCTAAGTGCAAAAAGAAGGTAAAAAGCCTTAAGTAATTCGTAGAAATCCCAAAAGTGTAAAAATTGGAAAACTAGAAAATACGAAGAACTTACCGTCACACCCAAACTAAACAAAATGCTTATATGGAAGAATAAGCTAGACTAGGTGTGCCGAGAGAGGACAGGGGCACCTTATGGGCACCCTAGACCTGGTTCTAAGTGCTTGGGTCTATGGAAATTCTCAAGAAACCTCCACCGAGTGGTCACCGGTTGTTCGATGTTGTTCTCCTTCTCATTATGAGGTCAATGGAAACCTAACCAAACAATGAAATATGAACCTACAAAACCCTAAAATAAACATCAAATCCTAAAATAGAAAGATGCAAAATGAGGGGTCGATTGTCCTTAGTTGTCACAATGGTGAACTTACGACTAAGTGTTGCACTACATCTTAGACCCAATGTAGTCCTATGTGTGTGTCTATGGAAATCATGCCCTAAGTGGCTCTTGTGCGTGTCGCACTTAATAACAAACACATTAAATAGATATAAAGAAATGTAATAGATGTTAGCATGGAATAGAATGAAATTCCCTCCTATGAAGTGTATGCAAAATAACCAGCCCTTGTGTCCCTTAGATGGTGTTAGATGGATGCAATAGAGCTCTTATATGCTTTATGGATGCAACCTTAGGTGGTGATAGTTAATGCTTAGTGTTTGGTCCCTTATTATGATCACATAACTTTATATTTATATGATTCTTTTGCTTGAATTTCATAATTAACCCTAAAAAGGCCGACTACCAAAAAGATAAGATGCTCAAACGGATAGAAAGGACCTAAAAAGTGTGAGTAAATTACAAAGGGACAGGGGCGCCTGAGGGGATGAGGGACCCGACCACAGCATCTGGTTGGGTCCCGTTGGGTCCCGTGTCTAGGATGATAAATGCCAAGGTATAAAAAGATAGACTGAGCAAGTAAGAGTGAAAGACTAAAAGTGGCAATAGAAAGTAAAGAAAGGTGGCCAAAGACATGGATTAATTAATACTTTTCTTACTTAGGAATCATATGAATAGTAGTATGTAGCTAGGACTAGATCAATACCCAAAGTGCATGATTTTTTGTCTACACCCATTCTAGGTGCCCCAGTCCAAGAAGATCTTGCAGTCGTACGAATTTTTGAGCTTTTGTGTGACACTTCTCCCTCTGTTTATTAGTTCGTCACTTCGTCACAGTCCATGATTGATTACGAATCAGCTAAGTCTTTTTATCTCCTCATTTGCACTTAGGGTTTTAAATCTTTATTGCTTATTTTCTTGGGTCTATTTTATACTTAATTGCTTTATTATTTTACTACTACATTGTAATTAGATTTAGGAATCTATAAATTCTATATTTTCTTAATCGATTATTTACTTAGAAATGTACATTTATCTTTCATTATGTCATAGAGTTCATGAATATTTGCAATTATAGTTTGTTTAAATGGATAAAGCTAATGAGTATGGTTTCCCCCATTAATAGTATTAATGGTGATGTCCATCAATGACCACTTTGGTGATTAAGAAAAATATGAAAATATATGCCCGATTTGATTGCGATGTAGCAATAAATAGATAAATAATTAAATGCAATATAGATCCAAGCAACTAAACAATTAAGAATTGAAACCCTAGTTACAAAGGAGAGATAAAATGACTTAGCTATTTCATAATTTGTCATGGATGTGCCAAAGTGTTGACCAAGTGAACAAAGAGGGAGAGGTGTCACACGAGCCTCGGAAAAATGTGTGTCTTGACAATTTGCACGGACATGGGTGCTTGGAAAAGGGCGGGCGCGTATGTGGGCACCCTCGACCTGCTTTTGGGTGCTTATGATTGCCAACAAGCTTAGAAAACATCCTTTAGATGGTCGTAAGGTGTTATTTATCCTTCACCTTTGGTAGCTAGTATGTCGCACAACATTCATTGAGGTCGCAAATAACCTACAGAAATATTCCACCCGAAAACCCTCTCAAGAGACATTAAATCCTAAAAAGAAAGATGCAAAATGAGGGGTTGGATTTTCCTCACTTTGTCAAACGAGTGAACTTACGACTGAGTGTTGCACTACATTTCATACCCAATGTAGTTCTAGGTGTGTGTGTGTGTGTGTGGAATTTTACCCTAGGTGGCTCTTGTGCGTGTCACACTTGATAATGCGAGAAAAGTAGCTAGATGTAAAGAAATGTAATAAATGTGTGCATGGAATAGAATGAACTTCCCCTCTTATGAAGTGTATGCAGAGAATGCAATCCCTTGCCCTTGAATGAATGCTAAAATGGATGCTTGAATGCTCTTGAATAGCCTTTAGATGCAACCTTAGGTGGTGATAGTTATTGTTTAGTGCTTGGTCCTTTATTATGATCACATAAATTTATATTTATATGACTCCCTTGATTAAATTTCATAATTAAACCTAAAAGTGATGACTACCAAAAAGATAATATGCTCAAATGGATAGAAAGGACCAAAATATGTGGACAAAGTATAGAGAGGTCAAGGGCACCCAAAAGGGATTGGGGCACCAACCGCTGATGTCTGGCTAGGCTAAGCATCGATGTCGAAGGTGAGAAAGGTCAAGGTGTATAAAGGTAGACTGAACTAAAAGGAGTGTAAGACCAAAAGTGGTAACAGAAAGAAAGTAAAGATGGTCAAAGACATGGGTTAATTAGTATGTGTCTTACTTAGAATCACATGAATAATAGTATGCAATAAGGACTAAATAGATACCCAAAGTGTGTGATTTTGTGTCTACATTTGCCCCCACTTTATGTTGTTGAGAGAATGCTCGATAACATAAAGTAGATAAGAGATGCGTACCTAATAACCATCTAGATCAATGGTGAAAGTGTGTCGAGAAACAGTAAAAGTGTGGAAAGATAAAAATGTGAAGGGTGGATGCTAAGGAGGAGAAAGTGCAAAAAGTGATGATGACCTAGGGTAGAAAGCGTGTGTAAATGATGCAATGGTACCTATTGTTGATGTATATTTCAATGTGATTGATGTTTGTTGTTGTTGATGATGTGATGATGTGGCTATTGTTTCCCATAAAGATGGACCAGCAAAAGAGAAGAATGAACAAGTAGTCAAATACGCGCGTATATGATAAAAAATCATGTAAAATATGAAAATGTGAAAAAGGATCCTGAAGATGATAAAAAAGTATGTAAAATATGAAAAATGTGATAAGGAACATGTAGACTTGTTTTGTGATGAGAAAAAAGGTGTAGAAATGATCCTGAAGATGTTGTAGAAGAACAAGTTTTTCGGGTGATCTCACGCTAGTTGCACCGACTTGCAATTTTTAAGGGCAATCTCACACCAAGACATAGAAGAAGTGTAGTGATAAAAGTCTGGTGTCATCCTTCAACCTTTAACTATTTCCTACAATGTAGAACACCACTGCATATGGTGTGTAAAAATCCAATCCGTTTCGAACAATTCGATCCAACGCGAAAGTAGAAAATGTTGTGTAGTACATGCATGTCAAGTGCTAAGGATTGTGTGCCTTCTAAAAGCCACTATGTGAAGTTCTGTAGACTATGTTGAACTATGTCAAAATGATGTGTAACTACCCCCTAGTCATAGCCATCTAGGAAGGGTCATCGGCACCCAAGCGCTACCATCCTAATCTAGGCGTCCGGCGTCTATGCTATGTTAAGGACCCAAGTCTGATTTTGAGCCATGTCTGAGACTGATGAATGTGTTGTGTTGAAAAATTATTATATGATGTTGTATGGGGTGACTAATTCACACAAATGATGGCCCCCTTGTTTGGGGTGCATGCGACGTCGTTGAGGAGTATGCAGCCCAAAGGAGGACCAACCACTGTGAAATTGTGCCCTATAGGGAGAGGGAGTGTGCTTGGTAGAAACCAAGGCACACACAAACAAAGTGGATGGGAGACAAGTGTTAGTACAAGAAAATAAAAACATGCATGTAGAAGACAAAATGTAAGTTAAGCAGATAATGTGTAAGCTAAGATGCAAGAAGATAATGTAAACACACAAGAAGACAATGTAGACCACAAAAAGCGGGTTACAAACATGGGACACCACTCATGATGTCGCAAGAAAATCAAGGTTGACGAAGCCAAAAGTAGACAATGTGCACACAAGACAAAGGGAAATCCCGTAAACAATGACAGAGACAAATAGTAAGTAATGTAACAAACAACCATGGAAGCAAAATAGTCCTGCATAACAAATGTTGCACATGAAGCACCCATTAGCATGTTAGAAAGATAAAAAGTATGTCAAAAGTGTATGGTTTGATACATAAATAGGCTATGAAAAATGAAATAATAACACCTGTAGTGTACGAAAGTGGATTCCCCCAGGAGCCACCGAGGATTGATAATAGGTACTACGTCAAGCATCCATGTTGCGTATATAGATTTGTAAAATCATGTGATCACAACTAGAAATTAAAGTGAACGTGCATGTGTGTATGATAAATATAATGACATATAAGATATCTATCTAACATGTGTAATAAAGTGAACATGTAAAAACATAAGTAAGAAAGAGTAAATGCAACCAAGATATGCAAGTATGTTGTGAATGAGATGAAATAGAATGTAGTGTGAATTATGCGAGTTACGTGCCCCCGAGTGGATGTGTATGCATGTGATGAGGTTCATTTATATATGCCCCCTCAGTAGTCAAGAATGAACCGTAAATGAGAGTGCGTCATCGGGAAATGGTTTGAATGTGTGTATTAAAAATATGTGATCGTCAAAGCACAAAGTGTAGAGTGTAAGTGTGTGAGTGAAAAGTGTGATTGAACGCGTGAATGTGGTGAAGTCTATTTAAGATATAGACCCTCAACAATTGAGTATGTACCATGGAACTAGAGTGCGTCATAGGGTAATGAGTTTAACCGATGGGAGTAGATGAGTAAGATGCAAAATGCACGTAGTGTGTAGTATATGTTGCAATGAGAGGATGTGGAGTGTGTATAACGCATGTTGTGTGAGGTGTGTAATGTGTTTATTGCACATGAGAGAAGGATGTCATGAATCTGTCACTTTTGGTGAAGTTATGTTGAATGTTGTTGGAAGAAATTGATTGTGGGCACATATAGTGTGTAATGTTGTGTGCTAAGAGAGATGTGTTGTGAATGTGTTATACTTATAGGAGGTTGTATCACATGCTAAAGTGTTGAGTAGGTCATGTGTTGTGGATATGTAAAGCATGTAAGATGTGTTGATTGTACACAAGAAAGATGTGCCATGTGATGTACGATAGGTATGTCATGAAAGCGCTAAGTGTGTAATATTTTGTAGAGATGTCGAGTGTATTGTATGTTGTGTTGAATATGCACAAAGAGTATGTGTTATTATTGTGTTGAAGTTGTATTGATAGATATGCATAAAGAGAGTGTATTATGGAGTAGGGATGTGTTCTAAGTGTGTTGGAAGAATATGTGTTAGAAATAGAATAGTGTGTAATGTAGTGTATAGTGTGTGAGGTTCATGTGCTTAAGATGCCATCAATAGTCATGTGTGAACCAAAGCACGAGAGTGCGTCATCGGGGAATGACGATACTAATGCATCAAGGTATGTATGTTGTGGAAGGCTAGATGTGATGTGTGTAAGATGTATGACAACTAATAATGCTAGAGGGTGGGGGGGATGAGTGTGATGCCCCCCCAAGTGTCTGTTGATGATTGTGATTCAATAAATTATGTTTGAAATAGAGAGAGATGTGATGTATGATGACGAAGGATAATAGATAGTGTATAGCTTTGGTTGAGTAATGCGATATGATGAAAGATTGTATTGTATGTGTGAATAATGATAGATGGTGATAAATTTATGTATGTATGAATGAGTATGAAATAGATAGATATGTTAATGAAGGATGTAATGGGAAGATGAAATGGGTTCTTATTGTAAGATACCCCTCAACATCATGTAAGAACCGCATAACACACGTGTGTCATCAGGAAAGGGCGATATCAAAATGTAGCAAGATTTGAATGATGTATGTGGGATACTAGATGTAATGTGGCGGTGTGGATGCAAGATACCCGATGGTACTAGGGGGAAAGGAATAAGACCGATGCTCCCCCTAAGTGTATGATGATAATGAAAGTGATCAAGTAACGCCATCGAGGAGATTTTCATTGTCATGATTAAAGCCGAATGGAGATGCGTGAGAGAGTTGATAAGCAATTGTGTCAGGTTGATCTAGGAGAGAGCCATCATGGCATAAATTGTACATCCCCATGGCATATTCATCATTAGTGAAGGGTGTTAATTGACATCTATGTGCATACCAACGAGTAAGGTTTTGTGAAGGAATGAATCATTACAAAAAAAGATGCAACCAAATGGCATAGGGAATGAAATATTAGTGTAATCAGGGTCTAGTGTGCCCCCAATGTAATCAAGCCAATCTGTCTCGAGCGTAAGTGGAGAAGGGAGAGGAGTGCATGAAAGAAATACAGTGAGGTAAAAGATGCAAAGACCATAAGCTGCGGTAATGCAAATAAATCCATAGTAAAGATGAGAATCATGAGGTGGAGGAAAGATGTCGTCCACTGTATATCCTATTCGAGTCAATCCATCATGTGTGCATATAATATTGGAGCAAGTAGGGTCGAATGGTACATGTTACCAATAGGAGTTGTTCATGAAAATCGTGCATGTAAATGGAGGACGTATTAATGGAGGTGGCACATGCGAAGGTGGAGGAGATGGAATGACGTCCAATGTCTAGACATGCCCTCGATAAAGAATCATAGTAGTAGTAGAAGCAAAGGGAGGTATCAATGCAGATGGGACAATATCTAACATGCAAATATCACCTTCAAGTGGTGGAAAATGAGTCAGAGTGTCCATGGGTTGTGGTTCATTGGTGGTAGTAGATGTTCAAATAGGAAGTGCAATATTGGGATAATGTTTACAATATTTAATTGGGTGACAATCATTGGGGATTGTATATTCTATGCCCTCATGTAATAATTTGACACATCGATGTACCATAGAAGGAATTGCTTGCATGACATGAAGCCATGGCCTACCAAGTAAATAGTTATATGAAACCAAGAAGTCAATGACAAAGAAAACCGTATTAAGAGTTTTTGGCCCAATTGTGATAGGAAAAGTAATGTGACCTATGCATGGATGAACAGAGCCATCGTAAGCACGAAGAGAAAGAGATGAAGAACTAACATTAGCAACAAAAGATCAAGCTTTTCAAGAAATGACATTTCAAACCCAATGTAGTTCTAGGTGTGTGTGTGTGTGTAGAATTTTTCCCTAGGTGGCTCTTGTGCGTATCACACTTGATAACGAAGCAAAGTAGCTAGATGTAAAGAAATGTAATAAATGTATGCATGGAATATAATGAACTTCCCCTCCTATGAAGTGTATGCAGAAGAATGTAGTCCCTTTCCCTTGAATGGATGCTATAATAGATGCTTGAATGCTCTTGAATAGCCTTTGGATGCAACCTTAGGTGGTGATAGCTAATGCTTAGTGTTTGGTCCTTTATTATGATCACATAACTTTATATTTATATGATTCCCTTGCTTGAATTTCATAATTAAACCCAAAAGGATGACTACCAAAAAGATAAGATGCTCAAACGGATAAAAAGGACCCAAAATATGTGAACAAATTATAAAGAGGTTAGGGGCACCCGAGGGGAGGGGGCGCTGGGCGGCTGACGTCTGCAAGGCGTTGGTGTCCAAGGTGAGAAACACCGAGGTGTATAAAGGCACACTGAGCTAAAAGGAGTGTAAGACCAAAAGTGGTAACAAAAAGAAAGTAAAAATGACCAAAGACATGGGTTACTTAGTACTTTTCTTACTTAGGAATCATATGAATAATAGTATGCAATCATGACTAAATAGATACCTAAAGTGTGTGATTTTGTGTCTACAATTGGCATAACACCTTGGCCTCTCATTTTCCTTATGCTTTTGACACAAGTAATGATAAATGTATTTGGAAATGATTTTAGCATAATTAATGTTTGAGGCATTGGAAAAAGAGGGAATTAATTTTATTCGTGCGCATCATGTCCTCCTTTGATCGTCAGGTCATCCATGGTTATACATCCACATTTGAATTTATAATTGGGATACATTCAATTTGAATACATGTTTGATTGCTATTAATAAACATTATCCTATGGCACGCATATGCTTTTTTATTGGAGTGTTTGATCGGCTTACAATCGATGAGATGATACAAAATATTAAAGACTATAAAGGATCCTACAAAATATAAACCGTATGTTCATGTGAAAGTGTAATAAGTGCAACATCGTATGTGGAATTATTTTGGCCTTATGATATTTACCCACGATTTGACGACAGTAAAATTTCCTATTTTTTGAAAATAGTACAAAATTATCCTAGTTAGATTTGTCGCTCCACTATTGGATGGTAGCTCAAGTTTTGCTATCTACTCCATTGCATTTGCCTTGCACCAAAATAATCCATTATATTGATCCATGTGGTGCACACCCATGGTCTTTTTCTACCCAACACTCATTATATACATAATTTTTATGGACAAGAACACAAATGCAATTGTAATTGCACATACCAAGTGTCAATCAATGTGGTGAAGCTTTCATATGTGTCAAAATCCTTTGGTAAATAACACACAACATCAAAAGTGTTAATTAGAAGTACACACACAAAGAGCATTTGTATGCAAATACACCACCAACCTTCCCACCGTATGAGTCAAAACCACCGAAAGCTAAATCCTGATAAAATGCACCTTTATAGATGCATGCCCCCATAAAACATATGCATGCTCATGTTGGGTGGGTCTTATTGTTAGTTGTCCTCCCTATTGTCGATGTGGATGGTTAAGATGGAGCCGTTTCCAGATCACAACATCTTTCAAACAACATCCCAACCATACAATCTATGACCGCTTTTAGACGAGTAACCCTCAATCCAATAGAATTTGGCCTTGCGCCTTACACCTTTAGCGTAATTATTGGAAAGTCTCTCATATCAGTTGGAAATTGTCGATAGCTTGTTTTTAGTGTATACGACAACATATGACCACAAAATTTCCAGGGAAGCCATAAATGATTATAGTGGGAAAAGAAATTAAGTCTAGTAATGGATTCACATTTTGTAATTTTAATTATTTTTAAAACAATGTGTAGATTAAAAAAATAAGGAAATAATAAAAACATTCACAGGTAGATCTCCCAACATGTGCCCGACGAGGCACTAACAAATAAAATGTGGACAACTTACACATTTTTGAAGCTGGAATTGAAAAGACAAATTTAATTTAGGAAAAAAAAGCAAAATTTAAATTATAAAAATTTTCCGATGAAACAAAAATAGGAATAAATTGGAAAAAGAAATCTAATCTGTTGATTAACTAAGTTCTCTCTCTCTCTCTCTCTCTCTCTCTCTCTCTACTCTCTCTCTCTCTCTCTCTCTCTCTCTCTCTCTCTCTCTCTCTGTCTCTCTCTCTCTCTCTCTCTCTCTCTCTCTCTCTCTCTCTCTCTCTCTCTCTCTCTCTCTCTCTCTCTCTCTCTCTCTCTCTCTCTCTCTCTCTCTCTCTCTCTCTCTCTCTCTCTCTCTCTCTCTGATTTACAAGTTACTCTAGATAACGTAAAATAAAAATAAAAATTGCTTCCCAACCTTAGAGAAAGGCAGCTTACCCTGGTGGCATCCTCGGCCCCGAAGTGCAAATCTGGACATCCGAGGCTGCACACATGCACTACCATCTCTGTGGAAATCACCATCGCCTCTTCTCTGGACTTATTAAGCTTATGCTTGAGGTTAATGTCACTGGAGGCAGGGGTTAAATTTGATGTCCGTTTAGATGTTTTTCATGATTTTAGCCATAAAATACTTGCAAATATTTGGAATAACTATCACACGTGACTTACATATTTCAAGTATAAACTTCATTTTTATATAGATTTATATATAAACTATACCAATATAATTTTAAAATAATTAAATATATATAGAATAATCTTTTATATATACTTTTAATAGTATAAAAATAATATTATTTTACATTTTTGAAAGGTAATATTTGAAAATGACCGCGCTAAAAATTGTTTGACAAACATAGGTGGTCATCAAATTTAACCCTGACTTGAGGTGAGGAACGAAAGGATGCCCTCCTTGATTAAGTTTGGCACATACTTCGGTCTCCATTTTTCGCCAACTAAAACATTAAGTGGTGATGGTGTTACCATTGCTTAGAAAATTGAACATTAACCAAAGAGGCATTGCTGAAGTAGTTGGAATTTCAGGTGGAAGATAGGGCATCCATAGAGTTGTGACATTCACAGAATAAACAAACAATTTTTTTTGTTGTCATCCTATTGCTTGGTTGTTATGATTCTTTCAAGTTTTCGTGAGCAAATAAGCTCGTGAGCATGTTATTTACCTACAGAAGCCTTGTTGATGCATATTGCATAAAACCTCTTGATGCATGTTGTGTATTTATCAAAGTTTAAAATGATTGGTTTGCAGCGACCACTAACATACTAACATAACACTATTTAGTATGCAACATGAACGACCACATAAATGTTGTATGTCAACATCCAAATGAATCACAACCCTCCATTGCCTTGCGTGTGTCAGCCTCAACAAGTTTCACTCCCACTTGGAAAATTCCTTCGACATAATTATACCAAAAAAACTCGGCATTTCCTAAGTTGAAAAAGAAGATCCAAATAAGCAATACATATGGTTGAAAATAACAGATGACAAGACAACAATCGTTATTGACATGCTAGCTACTTTTCACCGAAAGGTTCAAAGACATATAAGAGAAGAAATCTAGATAGCGAAGATCCATACGCTTCAATAAAAAAAGACATTTCTATTTTCAGTGCATCTGGGGAAATAATTCTTTTGGGGGATTTCAATGCGAGGACTGCCAATAATCAATCCCTTCAGTTGACCAGCTTAGAAGGAGATGAAGACAATCCGTTATGGCTTAAGGAAGAAGAAAACAAGCTTTGGGAAAGAGTATCTCAAGACGGTAATGGAGGGGTGACACATTTTGGGGTTGAGCTTCTTGGCCTATGTAGCTTATACAACATGGTCATTTGTAATGGCATGAGGGCTTGGCCCAGATCGGGCAATATCACTTGTAAAACATACAATGGTCAAAGTGTAGTGGACTATGTAATATGTTCTCAAAGTTCTATCTCCACGCTGCTTGAGTTTGAAATTGGAGTTTGTCCTATCGAATTAAAATCATATCATAGTCCTCTTTTGGTAAAGCTTGCGACCGTCTTAAATCAGCAACAAAAGAATCAGACTCATCACATGCAAAAGGCATCTCAAAAACAGGGAAAAATCATTCTCAATAAAGAAAATCAGGAAATCTTTGTTGCAGCCCTTAAACAACAATTTCAGATAATGAGGAAAGATATAGAGAACACGACGTCTAAGGGAATGAGTGGTTATATACATAGTAATCTGCTGATATCTTTAATCCAAAAGGCTCTAAGTGTTTGTGAGCGATCTAAACCCAGAAAGGGAGCGGCAAATACTTTTCCGACAAACCCATGGTATGATGAAGAGTGTAAAGCTGCCAAGAGAGATTTGAAGGAAAGTGGGATGAACAAAGAAAATAAAAAGACTTATGAGAGATTGGTGCAAACACAAAAAAAAGCTATGTGAACAAGAGAAGAAGCAAATTAATTTCTCTTGAAAACACAACCCCAAAGGTTTTGGAGGGAGCTACAACAAAAGAAAAAATACATAGAAAATAATATCACAGGTGCTCAGTGGTTAGAATATGCAAGGACCCTTTATGAGCGTTCCCAACAAAAAGATATCCCTCCCATAATCGAGACTTTGTTTGAGCTTTTTTCGGCAGAAGACATTAAGCAGGGCATAAAGAATCTAGCAAGTGGTAAAGCTCAAGACATCGATGGTCTACAAACTGAATTTTTTAAATGGGGAATTGAGGTCCTCACACCACACATCAGAAAAATATTCAATGATGTCAATCAAATGGATTTCTGACAGAGTGGACAACTAGCGTTGTTATTCCTCTATTTAAAAGTCATGACATTAATAACCCGTCTAGTTATCACACCATTATGATCAAACCTCTTCTTGGTAAACTTTTTGGAGGCATGATAGAGCGGATAATCAAAGAATTGGGCCAAAAGAGAGGGTAAAAGAGCAAAAGGGAAAGCTTTGACCTAAACACTCAACAATTGACCATCTATCACTCTTAGGCATTTGATTGAGAAGGTTTGGGACACCCAAGGAGAAGAAGCTTTTGTTGTTTTGTTGATTTCAGGAAAGCTTTCGACACGGTGCCTCTTTGGAACAGGATGGAGGAACTTGGGATTCCAGATGAGCTTAGAGCAATAGTTCATAAACTGTATGAGCAGGTCAGAGCTAAAATCAAAACCAGAGAAGGTATGTCCAAGTGTTTCGGCAAGGTGACATTGGTGTCAAGCAAGGTTGCCCTCTCTCTCCCACTTTATTTGGTCTATACATTGACAAGCTTGAAGAATGGTTAAATAAAACTGAGGGAGGAGGTATACAGTTGGCAAGTTACGTGGTGAAGTTACTTCTTTATGCTAACGATCTTATCCTAATTTCAAAAACAGCCCAAGGTTTGAGGGAACAACTAAAAGCACTAGAGCTCTTCTGCCAAGAAGTTGGGATGCAAGTGAACACTAGCAAAACAAAAATCATGATTTTCTCCTTGAAAAGGAAAGAGAGACAAATTAACTTTCTTTTTGAAGGGAGCCCTTTGGAAATAGTCATTGAATACAAATATCTTGGGATTGACTTTCACCACAAACTCAGTTGGGAGACTTGTAAAGCGAAAAGGATACAGGGAGGCTAGAAAGCATCTTACCTACTTCAAAACAGATGTAGGAAAGCTGAACTTTGGGACTGGAAAACTAAGAAAACTCTTTTTTTTTTTGGTCACTCTGGTTGTTCTCTATGGCTGCGAAGTTTGGGGAAGTAACATTTCAAATCACGGGTGGAGACAGATAGAACGAATTCAGAAACATCTAATCACAAGCACTCTCAAAGTCAAACCGATTGTTCCTTATGAGATATTGTTGGCTGAAGTGGGTACTTCCTCATTGGAAGCTTCGGCAATATCTCGGATGATAAGCTATTTGAAGAAAGTTGAAAGCATGGACAATCTTCGCTGGCCCAAAATAGTTGTGGATGATACTCTGGAACGCAGAAAGAAAACCTGGATGAAACAAAATACTAAATGGATGAACAAATGGGGCATCAACTTGTAAGAGTGTCCTAACAATAACAGGGAAATAAATAATTATGTGATAGAAAAGTTCAAGATTGCCATGTGGAAGGGACAAATTGGTCGAAAGAAAGCGCATTATATCAGAGAATTCAACTCCACTGGGGAACATGATGAAAAAGCTTATCTAGGGGCTGCTATCAAGGGTAAAGCAAGGATTCTAGTGGCATAGTTAAGGACCGGATCGCATCATCTTCGATGCGAAACTGGTAGATGGACTATTCCAAAGGAAGATTGGGAAATGAGAATTTGTCTTTTCTGCAACAAAGGGGTCGTGGAGACTGAATGGCATTTCGTCATGGAGTGTTTGGCATATGATGATATTCGTATCCAGTACGAAAACAACTTGAAGGTGGACGGACTTGAGGATCTCTTCGAAGGAACAAAGCTTCAAGCGACCGCGAGTTTCATCCTCAAGATTCACAGTCGAAGAGCAGATATTGAAAGGAGTCTGAAAGCTGATTAAAAATCTTTGTTTTGTGGTCCCATAGACTCTTTAGTCTCGTGGACGTCATTAAAATCTTTCATTTCATTTCATTTCATAAGCATGGTGTGAACCAAAGGTACGTTGGTTAAAGTGGCGAAAATTATAAATAATAATTATTCACGCAAAAATTTTGAAGTACGTACGGAATAGATATTTACTTAAAGCTAAAAATTAAAATCATAATGAAAATGGGAAAAAAGAAATAAGTGTCGCACTCTATCTGCAAGCGTGGAGAATTTACTCTCTGCACGCATCAAATAAAAAAAGACAATCTTCGAGAGGAGGGTTTTTCACTTCAAATTTGCTTAATCTTCTTATTGTTTGTTCCATCTGGTAAGATCTGATCGTCCTCATTTGATCGTAAATATTTTAGTTTCATTGAATGATTCGATGATAAAACTAGGAAAAATAGTATCTTCTGTGAATTTCATCACCTAAGATCTAAGGCAAATTAATGATTTAAGTTTTTGGTAGTTGAATGGAATTATTTCAATTCTAAATGCTACAAACGAGGGTCAATTTTTTGTACCTTGTAGAAACTTGCAAGTTAGTTAATTGAACTTCAGTTTTATCAACAAATGTTCAAAAACTTGAAAGAGACCATATGCTTGATCATTGATGAAATGGAAATTACTGATAGATTCGAAGAAATTGCTTGATTTCTGATAAGAGGAGAATTTTAGCAGACAAAACGGTTATATTAAATTAGAATTTACAAGATCAAGTGATTACAGGAAGAGGGATTTTAGTTTTTTTTGGTTTGGGAACAAATGAGTGCATTAATAGTTGTCCGAATGGGATGGGTAAAGTCGTGAACCATGATTTTCATGGTGAAGTTGTAGGTTTACATTGCCACGTGACAGGACTAAGTGTTGAATTTGGGAAAAAGACCATATCCAACTCCGGACGAGGTTGGGTGCAAGTCCTTGGTGACTTTGACAGAAGAGATGGCCTTCAGTCCTGGCATCTAGGCTGGAGGTTACTACTAAGGGCAACTTACCAAATTAAAAAAATGAACAAGACAAGTAGATGATTGCATTACAATGAAGGGATTTTGAACTAGGGTTACATGCTCAAGAGTGTCCATTGTCATTATGCCACAACCCCTTTGACCAGTTATAAGGTTTTTTTGTAAATATCAAATATAGAGCCAATGGCGAGTTTTCTTCATCTTAGTGTTGTGACGACTTGATAATGCAGAGTAATCATTTTTTTTTTTTTGGGATCAAAATGGGGCTTATCTTGGCACATGCCTACCCCATAATTGTCTGCCACAACCTCGCTACATGTTTGTTTATAGGTTGCTTTGTAGTGGTGAATGGACTGGAATGTGGGTCTCTCTCATGAGTGTCCTCTATCACGCTTATTCCACAACCCTTTGGACAAAATGATATGTTTATTAAATTTCTTAAAGATTTATTAATGTAGGGCTCTTCACTATCCGGCACTATGATAATTCTTCAACGGGAACTCCTCGTCTAAATTATTTACTAATGCATCCTTTAGTTTGGTGGATGTAATCTGAAGCAAAACAACAACATAACACAAGAATACCATCGATTATGATAAGGCGGAATGATGACAAATCAAATATCAAAGTAAATTATAATATTAACATGAAATTGTTACAATCTCACCCATGAGGTACTTCAAGTGTTATTGACTTCACTTGCCTTTCACCAAGACTATGGGAGAAACTTTACAATTACACCTCTTAATGGCTTCTTGATACACCTTTAAAGCGATGGCTTCCTTTGCACACTTTCTACATATTTCTCACTACTTCTTTCTATGCTAAATGAGGGGGTGGCCTCTGTTATTTATAGAAATTCGAGGCTTATCCATCTTATCTCTAAGATAGGATAAGAAATCCACTATGACGAATCATATTCCATACCTTATCTCTTATCATGTACATGTAAGCTTATCTTTTAAGATAAGATAAACCTTATCATTTTACATGGGTTCCACATTTTAGACTTTTTACAAATAAAATACAAAAAATATTTATGACCTTACTCCTTGTCCTTATTACCAATATAATATTTCTAATTCCTAATCATGTAGACCCTACTTCTCTAATTACCCAAACTTTGACATTTTAACATTATCGGACCACTTACGACAAATATTTACTTTTTACAACATTCCTATTGTACTTTGACTATTATTACATACTCCACATTATTAGCGGCACCGTCTTGTGGCCAGATTATCTTCTATCGGAGCTACTACTAATTATACTTAACAACATCCTATTCTAATACATATATTAATGAAATAGAAATTATGGAGGAAAATTTTAGTGTCGACATCTTCCCCCTTCCTAACTTCTACTCGTCCTCGGAGTTAGACTATTCAGTGCTTGGAAAATATTCAACTTGTCGTGGTTGACCCATTTAAGTAATGGGAGTGCCATCGATTCCTCCAGTCAGTCGTACCATTTTCATGCACATGCTTTATTTTGTAGGGCCCCATCCATTTTGGAAGAAATTTTCTGTCTTCTTTTTTGTATCTGGAATCATATACTAGAACCAAGTCATTCACATGAAATGGAGACCAACGGATCTTTTGATCAAAGTATTCCTTCTGCTTCATTTTCTTCTTATAGCTTGTATCCTTTGCTATTTCCCTCATTTCCTCTAGCAAATGAAGATGTACCAACCTTTCTTTTCTTGAATCACTTTTATCCATCCTTTCATTTTCATAACTCTCATGGTGGGAATATCAAACTCAATAGGAAGAAGCTGGATCAATGTCATAGGCCAAGTTTGAAATGGGAGTATCCTGTTGCTGACTTTGATGTTGCCCTATATGCCCACAATCTTTGCATGAATCCTTTTATCCCACTTATGTACCTACAAGGTTTGCATCTTTTGCTAGAATTTGACACAACACAAAATTTGTTGTTCCACTTGTCCATTTGTACTTGGCTTGTATGTTGTTGCCTTCCATGTGCTTAATAGAAAATTTATTGACTAGGGCTTCTACTACCTCATTAATGAAGTGGCTTCCTTGATGCATTCTGATTTCTAATGGACAACCAAATCTGGTGACATGCGTTCATATATGAACCTTGCCACCTCATCCATGGAAGTTGTTTTCAATGGTCTAGCTTTAACTTGACCACTTGGTTAAATAATGTGGCAACTATTCTGATATACTTATTTTGGCGTGAGGTAGTTGGAAGTGGACCTACATGTCTATTCCCCACTTTTGAAAGGGACCAAGTGGAAGAATAGGGCATAATGGAGTGATGAAGTCTTACGGTTACCATGTGTTTGAAAAATATCACATGTCTTACAATAATTATAACAATCTTTAAAAAGAGTGGGCGGTGATAACTGCATCAAAATCCTTCTTGTTGTAAGTTGTCAGAGAAGTGCCCTCCACATGTACCATTGTGGAATTCTTCTAGCAGTTCCTTCCCTTGATCACGTCCAACTGCCCTCTTATCTTGTCCCATCGAGTCCTATTCGAAATAATACTCCATGCAAATAGAATATGGACGACTTGAGTAATCTTTCTCTTAGTCTTTGCATTGGCACCATCGGAAACTTGAATTCATTCAGGATAATTCCAAATATTTATGTATTCACTAGGGATTGTGTCGAGGGATAACAATCTTTGCATCGGGAAATCATCATCATCACAAGATGATCCTAAACCATCATAGGCTCGAGAGAGTGCATCTGCATTGACATGCTTCTTTCACAGGCCTATCTATAATATCAAATTCAAATTCTTGTAGCAAAATTATCCATCTTGCTTATCCTCCACGATGGGTTAGGCTTATTTACTGATATATTTTAGAGCACGATGATATTCTGACTAGAAATTTTTGCCCTAGCAAGTAATTTCTAAACTTCTTTACTGACAAAAATGATAGCGAGCCTCTTTTTTTGATTCTGAGTATAATTTACCTCAAACTTTGCTCATTTATCTACTCCCAAAGTAAATTGGATGTTCATTCCCATTTTCATCCTTTTGGCTCAAAGTACTTCCTAGTGCTACATCCCAGAGGCATCGGTGTACCTACATGAATGGCTTGCTCCAATCTGGATTCTTCAAAATAGGTGAAGACACCGGGCTTCCTTGATTGTCAAAAAGCTTCATGTGCCTTATTTCTGGTTCATAAGTAACATCCTTCTTGAAACTAGGTTAGTGGTTGTGCATCTTTGAGAAATTCTTGATGAACCTTCTATAGTAACCCACATGGCCTAAAATGATCTCAACTTACTTCTTTCATAGGAAATGGTAAATCTTTGATTTTGAAACTTTATCGGGGATCGATGCACATACCATCTCTGGATCTGACATGCCCTAACAAAATGCCTTTAGAACATCCAAAGACACACTTTGTAGGGTTTAGTGAGGCTTGTGCTTCATCTAACCTTTGAAATGATGTCTCCATCTGGTGCGGGTGGTCCAACTTGCTCCATAGATGCAAAAATCATCCGAAATACTACGATGAAGGTCCCATGTAGGGTTGAACACCTATTCATCATCAATCGTTGGAATGTTCTTTGGGCATTACACAACCCAAAGGCATAACTCTATAAGCAAAGCGTTCCCAAGGAGTGGTGAGCGTGGTCTTGGTGATCTTTCTTTGCTTTATCTGAACTTGGTTGTAGCCGCTATATCCATCGACAAAACTATAACACTCTGGCCAGATTACTTCATCCAAGATCGATCTGAAAATGGAAGAGGTAATGATCCTTCTTTGTTGCCTTATTGAGCTTCTGTAATCAACACAAATGTAGCTTCCCATTCTTTTTATTGAGATCACAATGGAGAAACCCATTACAATTCTCCACAAAAAATATGAATCTGCATCAAGCAACTTATCTATTTCTTCTTTTATAGTCTTGGAAAAATTAGGATTCATTACATATGGCATTTGCTTTATGGGCTTAGCACCATCTACCGACTCAATAGAATGTTCTACCCAACTTACTTGACGGAGTTCCTTGTAATCAAAGTGAATATGTGTATGTACCTTGAAAGAGCTTGGAGGTAGGATTCCTTCTCACTCTCCATCACAACATCACCAATCTTTATTTGTTGGAGACGATCATCAACTTCTTCTTGAGATAATTTTATGGGGTCATGAGTTGGTGTGGTGGAAGGATATCCATGATTTGAAACATCAACCTCACTTTCTTCATCTTCGATGTCCACTTCACTGGTACTAGAGTAATCGGAGGATGTCGATCATCGGTTTCATCACTTGAATCGACGGGTTACGCCTTATGATGTCGAGGGATCACGTTTATTTTCACCCTCTCTCTACCACATCCAAGTGTCATGAAGCCTTCATTCCAGGTAGTTTCTTGCATGAACTCTCCTTAGCCATGGTCTTCCCAGACATTAGGTATGCCTGTGATATGCCATTTTCATCACACAAAAAGTCTACCACACATACACACCCATATGAGATATTGCCACATTTGAAACTACACCTTGGTTTAGTTTTTCCTTTATTTAATGACCTTAACATAAGTGTTGAAGGGTGATCAATTTTAAACCCAACATATTCATTATAGACTCGGTCATTACATTAAGCTTTGACACCTCCATCAACTAAGACATCATGAATTGAAATACCATTACATAATACCTCAGCTTGTGGAGCATAGGGATCCGCCTCTGCCTCCAAAACAGGGACCTCAACCTCCTTCCTTCGTCGAGCATTGAGTCCACTTCCATGAGCTCCCGCCTCTTCTCGAGAGAGACATAGCCAAAGAGTTGACCATATGTAATATTTGCGAGGCCTTTTGGACGGATCTTCCAAGATGGAGTATGGTCCTTGCCCCTGTGAAATCAGAAAATCCTGCACACCCAACTTTCTTCTCCTATGTTTCTTACTAGTTTCTCCTTTCATCTTCTTAGGATCATTTCCATCTTGATTATCTTTTTCTTTCTTTCTTTTTATTACAAACACATCTACTTCATTATTTACTCTTATCTACTACATCAAAAGAATTCACAGGTGTTTTTCCTTTATCATTATCTCCTTTACCAGATGTAGAAGCTCTATCTGACAATTATACTTATAATGACCCTTTTTATAACAACCATAACATAAAACTTCAAAAATATTTCTTTTTGGACCTATATCTCCTCCTGAGAACTAAATTCTTTTCCTTGAAGAAGATTAATAGTTAAGCCGACCCATCTTTTTTTGAGCGAGATCTTCATACTCGGTAGATGTACTAGGAGAAATATTTGTGCTCACCGGGAGTGGTTGTGGATTACGGACAAAGGTGTTGGTGTAGGCTCTACTTTAGCAACAATTTCTTTGGGCTCCTCTTCCATGCTTTCTTCTTGCCTTCTTGCAATCTCCTTTGCTTGTTGAATGGTAGTTGGGCGGTCATACTTCACTCGTTATCGATCTTAAAACATCCCAGAATGAAGTGCTTATGAGGAGATTATCCATGCCATTCATCAACCCATCCGCTAATCCTTCCTTCCGATCTGGGCATTGAGCTTCCTCCTTAGCTCTAGAACATGAGCATGATAATCCCTTATCTTCTCCTTCTCTCCTTGGGATAGCTTTGTGATCTCGATCATGAGATCTGCATATTTACATTGTTCACCAAATTCTTGAAAACTTTCGATTAATAAATCCCATGAATTTTCACATTATCACCTAGTGTTTGAAACCACTAAGTGTTGAACCATCCAAAAGGTAGGAAAAATTCAGTCCATTGTTTCCCTTCTTATAAGGCCATTACTGAAATACAAGATCGTTTAAACTCTTGAATGAAAGAAGAAGCATCTTCATTAGATTGAGCTGAAAAAATAGGAATCTTTCCCATTTTCAAAAGTAACCACCATGTGAAATACCAACCTGAAAATCAATCAATAAGACTTATGTGCACAAATAATTGGAATCACTATACTAGAAAGTGACTTTACACCTTTCTACGGTAAAATAGAAATGACCACGGTAAACTATGGTAAAACTTGACTTACTGCGGTAAAACTGACTTTCTTGTGGTAAACACTATTCACGGTAAAAGTGAAGTTATTCTTTAAATACTATTCATGGTAAAAAATGACTTTCTTGTGATAAATACTATTCACAGACAAAAATGACTTTACCATGGTAACTACTATTCACGGTAAAAATGACTTTACCATGGTAAGCTACTATAAGCCACAGTAAAAATAAGGTTACCCTCACATTGATTTTTGACTAAGTGGGAATATCTCTCCGAGAAAATCCACCAACGAGGAATGGTCCGGCAACGGAACCAAAATGTCATCACAATCGGCACTATGATAATTCTTCACGGGGAACTCCTCGTGCTTTATGATTATTTACTAATGCCTGACCTTTAGTTTGGTGGATGTAATCTGAAACGGAAACAAAACAACAACATAACACAAGAATACCATCGACTATGATAAGATGGAATGATGACAAATCTGAAATATCAAAGTAAATTATAATATTAACATGAAATTGTTACAATCTCACCCATGAGGTACTTGAGTGTTATTGACTTCACTTGCCTTTCACCAAGATATGGGAGAAACTTTAAATTACACATCTTAATGGCTTCTTGACACACCTTTAAGCGTGGGCTTCTTTTACACTTCCTACAATATTTCTCACTACTTCCTTATGCTAAATGAGGGGGTGGCCTCTTATTTATAGAACTTTCGGGCTTATCCATCTTATCTCTAAGATAGGATAAGAAATCCCTCTGATGAATCATATTCCATACCTTAACTCTTATGTTGTGTAAGCTTATCTTTTAAGATAAGATAAACCTTATCATTTTACATGGGTTCCACATTTTTAGACTTTTTACAAATAAAATACAAAAATATTTATGACCTCACTCATTGTCCTTATTACAACATAATATTTCTAATTCCTAATCATGTAGACCCTACTTCTCTAATTACCCAAACTTTGACATTTTAACATTACTAGGACCACTTACGACAAATATTTACTTTTTACAACATTCTATTGTACTTTGAGTGTACTCCACATTATTGGCCGCACCGTCTTGTGGCGCCCTCTTCTATCGACCAAACTAAATTATATTAACAACATCCTATTCCTAATACATACATTAATGAAATAAAAATTACGGAGGAAAATTTAGTGCGACAAAGAAAGCGAGTTCACACATCTTAACACTTGTGATTGGTGCTTTATAAATTAGATAGGCTTCTTGCATTTGACCTCATGTATCACATGATTGTTATAGGTGGCGAAGGGATTTAGAACTTGTGTCACTCTCTTATGAGTGTCCTCCATTACCCTTACACCACAACCCTTTGGACAAAATTATATGTTCCTTAAATACTTATAAGAATTTCAATTAATGCGAGCCGAGAAAGCGGGTTTTGCATCACTATGGACTAGTGCACGATAGAATGGGGCGGATAGCGGCAGGTTCACGAAGATATTTCCCAAAATATCCTAATGATTAGGAGGTGAATATTGAGGTTATTTCACCGAGATATTGAGGTCATGGAAAGGATTCTTGCATAATCTCATGATGTCAAGAACAATGAGAATGTTACTTCGAGATCCAGGCTTTTGTATGCAGAAATAGTGAATGATACTCCTTTCTGGGTTGATTGTGAAGTCAAGAAAAGGAAGAGGGTTGTCAAGGCAATTGACATTTATTTTTATGCCCTTTTCAAACTTTCAAATGATGTCATTCCCAAGAATCCTAAAGTACTTTCTCGAATAATGGTGGATAGTGACGGAAACATATTTATGGATCTTGTCATCCCACAAGTTGACAAGGAGCGTGATGTCATGACATCTGTTGATTATGAAGTTTCCATACTTGGACTTGGGAGGTCCACATTGGAAAGTGACATGGCGATGGCTCGAGATTCATTGATATTGTTCTAAAGGGACTTGAGAAATATAAGTCTCGATACTCTCGAGTCAAGGCTAAAAAGAATCAATTGGTGGAATATGTTCAACATCTGATAAATCTCATATCATCCACTTTCCCAATACCTGATGCAATGTCTTCCCTTGATGAAGAACCTCTTAATTTATCAAAATAAATAAACACGTTAGGCCATGTCACTAAAACTTGGCTTTCAAAGATTCTCCTTTTAGGACAAGAGACGATCAAACAATGGTTAAGCTCCATGAAGATGTCGGTGCATATCTTGATCCAATTATTTCTTTCAAGGAAACTTTTGTTTCTAACATATCAAATTTGGATGAGATATTGCCCAATCTACAAGAGATGACGAGTATGGAATCCTCAGTTTTAGCCATTGAAGGAATTCTCAAATTTGAACATCGAGGACACGTTTTCTTTGGTGTTTGCATCTCAAATCAAGGAATATGCTTCTCAATGATTCTATGATCCATTATGAGAGTGTATGCAATGAAGCCTTCACTTCACTCACCTTGATTCAAGAATTCATAGTTGAGATCCCTTGCAACCTCGGAAATGAGCATAATCAAAGGCATCCATCGAAACATGTGGAAGAGCAATTTTCACAATTGTTTAAAGACATGTATACTCCCGCCAATAATTTATCTTCGACTTGAATGGAGCGTTGTGTCAAATTAAAGAACTTGTTTGAGAACACTCAATCAAAGATGGTTAACTTAAATGATATGCCAAGTAGGATTTTGGAATTAAAGGTATTTTGTGAGGCTATTCTTCGACCAAATGAACCTCAAAAAGAAGAAAATATGTTCAAAACATTGGGAAGGTTAAGATCCTTTCAATTGGAGAAAGTGGTAGATCTAATTTCACCGATGGTTGAAAGGGATAGTTTACTTGGTATCTAGCAAGTGAGAGAGTCCATTTCTCATACGTTTGAGATAGGCGGAGACCCCATTTCAATGGATAAGGAATTGGTTATTATTGTGTGTTTTAAAAGTGGGATTTTAAGAAAAGGATGTTGTTATTTAGTTTCCTTTTGGAAAACTGTGGCTGATTTAAGTGATTTATCTTTTTAGTTGCTTTTGATAAAGTTGGTTGAAAAATTCAAAGGTCACTTAAGTGCCCTATTTAATATTCATGTAAAACCCTAACTACTTTGTAACCAACTTTTGGGTTATAAAAGGAAGTGAGGGCTCATTTGTAAAGGGCGACTTTGAGAGAGGAGAAGAAAATACTTTTGTGTGCAAGCTTTGTTTCAGGAAGAAACTTTGTGTTCTTTTGTGAAGACATTTTGGAGTTAATGAAATACAAACTTTGTGTCTCATTCATTGTCTCTTGTAACATTTGATGTTATTATGTTCATTAGATGTTAGATGTTTAAATATTGCATGCAAATATTGTCTTTGATCTTATTGTCAATGTTATTAAGTTGTTGTTCTTGTTCACAGTGATCAAGCTATGTTATTTACTTGCTCATGTGTGTTCCCTTTACTCATTCTCGTTTAACTGATGCAAACTCTGTTTTATTTGTGTTAGTTATTTATTATTCTTCTCCATGAAATATTAGGCTTTGCTTTTACCTAACTCTTGCATGCTCCTTCCATTTGTTACTTTCCATTTCGTTCCTTCATTCCATTCCATCTCCCTCATTCACTTTTCTTTCCATTGATGTTCCAAAACACCCCCCACACACGATTTTGAATGTATAGGTGTAAATACAGTTTTGGCTTTCAATAAAGGTAGCCTCACCTTCATTGAGGAGGGACTTCGTTCCCACACTATTTCATACAATTTTCATGCATGCAAATCCATATGCTAACAGATTCATCATTAAACCTCCTAAAAAATGGGCTTTTTGATTGGGAGCTACTGTTGTGCTGTGAATAATGAGTTTTGGAAAGAAATGAATGGGTGTTGTGAAAAATATGAGATCACAACCATGTAGGGAATTTAATTAGATTTCCATTGATATTTGTTTACCTCTAACTCATTCCAAAGTTCTCAGAATCATCTCCCGAAGCTCATGTGCCTTTTCACAATGTAAGCTCATTTGACCTTAAAGACCTGCTTTTGTTGAACTTGCTCTAGAATCTCCAAATCTTTCCTAAATCTTCCTAATTCACATGTAAAATGATCTTGGTGAATTTAGGACTTTAACTCAGCTCGGAGAATGTGCACCTACCTGAGAAAGGCTTAAAATAGCCATTCCCAAGCCTGTTGCAAGATCCGCCTTGAAAGACATTGTCTCCAAAGAATCATTTGAACTCGTTTTTATATTTTCAACACATGGGTGAGGTTGGGACCATAGAAATGGACACTAAATGGATGGGGATAAACCTAGCACATGGGATGGATTGGCTGGAGGGGTGTCTGGTAAGGTTTACAATGGAAAAAATTGACACTAGGGTATAATTGTCATGTTTTCAAGTTGAATTTTGCCCTTGTAAAAACACAGGACAACAATTGGATCTCACTTGGGGACTCATTATAGATAAAAAAAAGTGAGGAAAAGATGAGAAGGAACTCCAAAATCTAATTTTACAAGTATGACCAATGCATTATCAATTGGGCTTCACAAAGTCATCAAAAGCAACAAATAGCTTGAACAAAGTACACATACACACACAAAAAGGAAACACACAACACACGAAAGGGAAAAACACACACAACAGGAAAAGAAAACAGACCTAAATCACCTATGGTATAATGCGGGGATAACCCACTTTCATTGCTTGTACAATTTGAGATATTGCCCATTGTGTGATAACTCCACTATGTTCCATCTAGATACGATAGATAGAATGCATTTTCTCCACAAGTTTCAAATATGGAATGTACCAAACTACAAATATTCAAACTTCCCATGGCTTCCCTTTGGTTCTCTTCGCTTGTCCCATAGTAAAACAAGGTCTCAACTTTGAAATTCTCTAGCCTTCACCTTTTTTCAAACAAATTCTTGACCTTGATTGATGTGCTTTGATTCGGTCCACCACCTTGAACCTATCTTCCTCAAGCTTCTCAAGAAAAAAATAATTTTATCAACATCATCATGAAATTGCTCATCTTCTACTACTTGGATAAATTTTAGTGTTGACATCTCCATAGTGACTAGAATCTTTGCCTCGATCTCGTAGACCGATTAGAATAGAGACATACCAATTGCTTTCTTTGGAGTTATTTTATCCGCCCAAAATACATCGTAGAGATTTTTGTGTCAATTCCTTTGATTTTCATCTACCAATTTGCGGACTGATATGGTCATGATGTTCTTATTTCTCAATTTTTCCTAACCATTCCCTTATGGGTAATAGTCGATGTGTGTGACAGAGAGATTCCATAACTATAGAAAAATTTAGTCAACTCTCTGGAGGAAAAATATGTGGCATTTTCTACCATGATATTTTGAGGATACCAAAATGAACAATGATGTTCTCTTTGATGAAGTTGCACATTGTTTTGGTATTGTCCTTCTTGGTTAGGATGGCCTCTACCCACTTTGTAAAATAGTTGATTGTTTTGAGCACATAGGTATGACATGTGCTTGAGTGAGGATTTAGAACTCTAATGAAATCTAGACCCCACTGTTGGAAGGGATCCTTAATCACCATCGGCACGAGGGGAAGTGTAGCAGATGTGGTCTCCCATGAACTATTGACATGCTTCACATTTGGAGACCCATTCTTGGGCATCCGCAAATAAGGTAGGCTAGTAATACCTACCACGAAGGATTTTGTGGGCAGTCACCATCACAAAAATGTCTTCCACATGCTTGATCATGGTATGCCTTAAGCATCTACTCTTGTTGCTCTTTGTCCACATGCATCTCGGGAAACATTTGTTGAATACCCTCTTATAGAGTACATGATTCCATATGACATACTTGGTTGACCTTAGCTTTAGGGTTATTTTTTGTTTGTGATTAAAGGGGGGAGGGCAATCACCGTAGGTCAGGAAGTAAGTGATGTCCACATAACATTCATTTATATTGCTCATGAAAAGGAATTGAGGCAAGTCCTTACCTATACATTCACAAAGACAAAGTGTTCTCCTTTATCATTCTCCATCTGTAGAGTCTCATCTTCTAAAATCAACTGCCTGCACAACCTGTTTCCTCTTATCTATGTTAGAAGGTTTGATCTCCAAGTCATATTCTTGGATTCTTGCCACCCAATTACCTCTTTTTGTTCCTGGATCCTGTTGGGTGAGGATTGACTTGATGGCGATCCTAACACCATTACCACATGTGTGGGAGTTGAGAATGTAGAACCTAAAGTTCTTTACCACTTTGACCACAAATTAGGCATGTTTTTGTAGATGATTATACTTCAACTCATGATTCTTCATAGGAGAGCTCATAAATACAGTGGGGTCTTCAAGGCCTTTTTAATTCTTATGTACCAAAATGGTCGATATTGTGTGCTCCGAAGCATAATAGTACAAGATGAAATATTTGTTGAAACCTGAGCACACCAAGGTGGGAGCCTTTGTTATTTCTTCTTTGATTGCTTCAAATCCATTTTTCCTTCCTTGCTCCATTTGAAGTTAGTTTGTGGATTCATCGTGACAGTGATGTGCTTAGTCAACTTGGTGAAGTCTGGGACGAAGCACCAGATGAAGTTGAATTTGTCAAAGAAGGAATGGACTCCCTTTTTGCTTGTTGGCGACAAAAATTCTTGAATAGATTTTATTATTTCTGGATCAATATTTTCCCCCTCCTTGTTTATAATGTGCCCAATAATTTTTCCTTCATGACCCCAAAGATACACTTATTAGGATTCAAGGATATCCCATGTTGTTTCCATCTGATGAGCACTTGTTCAAGGTGTTGTATGTTGTCTCCTCACCTCTTTGAGAATATTGTTTGATCATACAATTATATTATGATACAATGCTTGAGGTCTTTGAATGCTAGGTTCGTTTCCATTTAAAGGTTGTTCCCACATTGATCAAACCAAAAGGCATTCTGTTGTATGCAAAAGTGCCCAAGGTGTTGTGAAGGCTATCTTGGTTTTATCCTCTTCTGCCACTTCAATTTGATTATACCTTAGAATTCATTAAGCAATGAGAGCATTTCGGACCATGTGACAACTTTACAAGATATGATCCATGATTGGGAGTGGGTATTTGTCTTTCGGGAGGCTGATTAATTTTGTAAAGTCCACACAAATCCTTATCTCCCCATTTTTCTTTCACACTAGAATAATGTTCGCTACCCATGTGGAGTGGTGGATAAGAAAGATTATTATTGCATTTAGCATATTAAAACCTCCTCCTTGATGGTATCTACTATATTTAGATTTTAGGGTTGTTGATTTTGCCTAAAAGTCTTGGCTTCTAGCTTTAGTGGAATGGAGTGGTGCATTTCTTGGGATGAAAAAGATTTGAGTTCATCATAGGAATAGGCCAAGACATCAGAATATTTCTTTAATATAGATGAACCTTATTTTTTCTTTAGGTGAACAACACTTGCCAATATTCACCATTCTAGGTTGTTCTGCAAATGTCATTGTTTTCTTTCTCGAACTCATTGTGCACACCATGATGACCCTTTTGTTCTTTCCTTGATGAACATGTCATGTTTGTCAAATAGATCCTCTAGTGACACCAAGACCTTTGGAATCTTATTCCCTTTGAGTTTTATTACCCCCTCTAATCAACTCCTTTAATTCCTTCCTTTTCCTCTTCTACCACTAACTCCTAATGAGGATTTTTACTTCCCTTGTAGAAGAGACTATTGAAGTTTTCTCTTTGCTCTATGAAAATGAGGAGTTGACTATCGTCGTTGTTGAAGACTTTCTAATGGTTTGTATTATCTCGACACACTTGATATGAAAACCATTTTGAAATATCACCTTGTTCTTAATGAAGGACACATGTGGAGTCACCAATGAGAGATGAGTGAACAAGTGAATCATCCTTTTCATTTTGCTCGAGGAATGGCTTGAATGGAGAAAACATTAAAAGATTCAATGCAGTCCCAAACTTTGTTTCTATAGTTCTTGAGTCTTGGGTTTTGACTTGATATTGGTCTCTCACTTTCTTGACTATCACTTTAACATCTCCAAGACACTTGACCTTCTTGATACCCATGGACTCAGTGACATCCATTTTGAGGAGGAGAGCCTCATACTCTATAGTGTTGTTAGTATTTTCAAATTGTAACTTGTATGTAAATGGGAAGAATTCACCTAAGGGAGAGGTCAAGAAAATGCCATCTCTGACCTTGCACTTGAGTGGATTTCATCAAATTCCATGGTCCATAGTTGATCTTCTTCATCTTCGGTGAGGAGCGGAAAATTTTCATCTCTTTCGGACATGAGGAAGTAGTTCCCCATCCCACTAGCCTAGAACAATATATTTTCTCTTGCGTCCTCTAAATTTTGAATTGTATACTTTATTTTCCACACAAGAAGTAACTTTTCATTTTCCCCTTTATTAGGATGGTCACGGAGGACTAATCCATTCGTATGTCACCTCCAGAGTCCATGCAAACTTTTACTTAACAACATACCAAAGGATGTTGGGATGTCTGCCACTAAGATTGTGAGCAACACCTTTTTGTTCAGAAGTGTGCCAGGCCACTTGTGCATATTTTATCCTTCCCACCAATGGCACTTCCTTAGACTCCATAGAGTAACAAGAGCCATTTGCACATGTCAAATTAAGTCCTAAAGCATTGGTAACTTTGATGGGCATGGAATTATTAGAGGCTCCTGAGTCTATGATGGAATTTTAAACTAGTAACCTTTGATCATGAGAGATAGGTAGAAGGATTCTACCTTATTGGTTTTAGATGCACTAAGTGTCAACATATTTTGTGTAGGAGGCGTGGGTGGTGTTGGTAGTATACCATTATAATTGGGGTTTGCATGATGTTGGATTTTGGGCTACCACCTTGGATAAAATTGAAAAACCTCTTGAATTGCTCAGTGTGTTTGTAAAATTTTAGTTTGCATGAAATCTAAACTTTGGTCTTTTTCAAATGTTTGATGTAATCAAATGGAGCTAAGGTGGGTGAACTCGATGTCCCATTAGCTTTAGGGGTATAGTGGGGATTTTACATTGCTTCTTGAGATCGGGTCTAGTTTCTCCTACCTTAGGAGCTTGAACACTTTTATTTTTTTTTGTGGAACCACTTATGAGGATCCTCCATTTTTTTCTTTGTAGTAACCATGAGAAAAGAAGTTCCATTCTAGAGACTAGGAGTGGGTGAACATGGAACATAAGAATCTCGTGCCTCTTCATCATCACCATCCTCTTATCTTGAGTGGTATTCGATGAGACCATTCTAAGTATCACCCTCGAGTTCTTCAATCTCAAGGACATTTTCATCTTCATTTTCTTCTTCTTGTGGCTCTTCCACTTCTTCTTCGTTTGGTTCTTCTGCATCACAGGTTACATTGATCGGCCTTAAGTGCCTTAAGGGAAAGTTTGCGTTAGTCTTCTTTGGCACATTTCTCATAGTGCTTTGAGTGAGTTGCTTCTTTAGAGCAATTATATCATTGGCCATCTTTTGAATCATAGGATCTATGGGAATAGAGCTAGAAATTTGACCCTTTTACTTTTCATTGGGATTCTTTACCTTGCACAGCGATATAATTAGATCATCCTCCATCTTGATGATGTAGTCTTGAGGTTGTTTCAAATTCTAGGTTGAGACCTTTGAGAATGAAGCCAACTTCGGGAAGCGAGCATTTATGAAGAATATTTTGATGTTATCATCGAGGCATAACTTTTATAGGTATCATCTTCATCAATTTATCGTATCTAGCTACAAAATCCCTCATGCCTTCATTAGATTCTTTCTTCATATGCACCAGTTGTACTAAGAGGTCTTGTGATCTTGATGGACTTGAATCTATCCTCGAAGTAAGTTTTGATATCATCCCAACAGGTGATTGATCTAGCAAGTAGGAGGTAGAACCATTCTGTTGCTTTGTTTTGCAAGGAGTCCACAAATAATTTACGAAGACATTTGTGTTCAACTCCTAGCACACCACAAAGGTGGTGATGAAGGTTGCCACATGTTCTTTTGGGAGTTGTGAGCCATCTCCTTTGAACTTGGGAAAGCTTTTTCTTGAACCTCGTGGTAACTCATGAATGGGTTGTGGGAGTGCAAGTGGGCATGTGTTCCTACCCCATGACACAATTGGTTGAGGTCTCTCTTCGTCACCCATTATGGATTCAACTTTTACTTTTACCCTTGCTCTTATTTTCACTATGGTTATGGCTCTCACTTATGCTCTTGCCTCTCCTTCAAATTCTACTAGTGCTTTCGTTTTGCTCTTGCTTGAGCTTATGCTTAAGTTTCCACTTGATAAAAATTTCAAAATCTTCACTAAGGTAATGGAAACTCTATGTCCAATGGTTGACACCATTTGAACCACCGGTGAGTGCGGTTTTAGGACAATGGGAGTGCCTTGAAATTATGGCTAGTTCTTGCCTTCTTTGTAGCTCTTCAAATATTGGGTCAAGATTTCCTCCTTGTCTCTGTGACCTAGTGTATCTGCGATCAACCAATTTGTAGACTTGAGATGGACTTAAGCTCTTATTTGTTGCACTTGGTCTTGTCTTTCTCTTTCACTTTCTTCAACATGTTACTCTTTAGTATCCATCAATCCGGTAGCTATGAAGTAGTGTGAAAATTTTCTCTGTTGTTCTAGATAGCTTCCCTTAAGTCGGATACAATATCTTCTTGGATGTGGAAAATAAATTCAAGTCTCTGGATAGGAGGGTTACTAGGAATAGCCATGGATATGAGACATAAGGCTTTGTGACTCTTCAAATTCCATATTTTTTTATTTTTTGGATATTTGATTTTTTTGTATTTTTGTGATTCATATTTTGGGTGCAAAATTTGCCAAGTCTGCCCACGGTGGGTGCCAAAAATTTGTTGGCAGAAATTTTCAGTGGACAAATTGGTGGGTATCCACCAACACTTTGAGACTCTAGGTCCCTATGCTTAAATGGTGTAACTCTATTTATTATGCATGAATGAAAGTGAAATTTGTGGGTGGCCTAAAGGTTGGGGATCAATAGGAACACTCCACTAAACCTGTGGCAAAAGCTTGCAAATTGCTTGCAAGGGAGGAATTTGTTGAGGAGGTAGGAAAGGGAGTGGGAAAAAAAGGGGGATTAATATCTCAGGTAGAAAATTATATTCTTGTAGACATTAATCAAAGTACTTCAACACACATATATAGAAAGAAAATAACTTTGTTACTAGTAACAAGAAAAGATAGAATTAGAACACAAAGTTTCAGTAATTCTCTCATCAAAAAAGCAAGAAAACCTTTCTTCTTCATTGATGTTTTGGAAAAATTGTACATAGTGAGAAATAGAAGAACATAGAGGAGGAGAATAGAGGAATTTTGTTATCTCTTTTCTTCACTTCAAGTAGTAATCTCTCCTTGAGCATAAAAAATTGAAAACCCTTAAGAATGAGGGTGTCATCACAATTTATAGACTTGAGAATGACTCTTCACCTACCCCCACATGACTTTTCATTTGTCCCCTTACAACATGTGACTTTTCATATTCCTAGGAATAGAATTAAGTCCCCTTTTATTAATTAAGGGTGACTTATTACATTACAAACTAAATTCACATTTAAATGAATAAGAAAAAATAGGAATAGGAAAAAATGAAAAAGTGCAACCCCCCAACGAAGGAATAGAACATGAAGGAGGAGGGGGAAGGGGAGAAGAGAGAGAGAGAGAGAGAGAGAGAGAGATAACTATGTTGATAAATATTTCACTTCTACCGATATTCTACCTCACTTCCTAATTGATTCTTATTGAGCTCTAATGGAAAAATTTCCAATCCCTTGAACTCTTTACTATATCGACTCGTCATGGTGTTACTTTCTTCGCTTGAGGAATGCAGACACAACTCAGGGACTCGAGCCAACCATATAAGATATCATTGATGTTTTGCTCTTTGTGAACCATGACAAATGTTTCTCTGTAATGTTTGAAATTGTGGCTCTGATCTCGGATAGAGACTCCAATGTATTTTCGTTGAAGGAAAAGGGGTCCCCTGGCCTTTTTCTGAACATACTCCTCAAATGGCCTCAACAACTCATTTGCGGTAGTGCTCTCATCAATGGCGGGCACTCCAAGTTTTTGTGCTTTGATGTTGACATTGTCTTGCATCTTGAAGGCATGTTCCTCATTTGATTCTAACTCATCAATGGCCCAATTCAACATTTTATATCGAGAGGCAAGGGTTCTCACCCACACATGTGACAAGTCCTCGATGATGGAGAATTGAATACTTTTCTGATCACCAACACCTAGGAGTGAACATCTCCCATCTCCATCACCAGTGGATGAACTTGGTCCCAATGTTATTTTTCCTTTTCCAATCCTTCCCTTTCATCTAGACCTTGTTGGTAGTGGTTTATATGTATTTGTGCAGTGAGATCAACTCAAAAGCAATACTTTTACATTCTCTATGATCATGTTCATCCATTTATTTTTGCTCATCCTGCATGGTGAAGTGATTTTTTGATGGACTCGGGTTAAAGCTACTGATTGGGGTAACTTCTTCAATTGGGAGTGATGATGAAGCATTCGGTCCATGAAGTGTTACACATACGAGGAGAGTGTTTGTACTTGGTCTTCCAACTAATCAATTTTCACTTTATACTCTTGGTTCCTCACGAGGAGGTGAGTGGAAGACTCTGGAACATGTGTGCATCTCCTTCATGAGTGGTTAGGCCTAGGGAATGGTGCTCATTTCATGGTTGGCCAGATTCATCTCTTAATAGGCTTGATTACCTTAAGTCGACTAATTCTACATACTGATTACTCATGGCACCACTAAAAAAAGCGTGAAGTCGCTTGAGCAATTTTTTCTTCTTCCCCTTGGTCAATGTTGATATTGCTAAAAAATCGGGACTATTGCTTGTTGGACTCTACGAGCTTATTTTGTGATCATTTCCTTCATCCAATGAAATTTCTCATCTATCTTGGGCTCAAATAAATGTCATTATTATTGTCTCTACTCGGGTGAGATGGTACATCTTGCATAGGAGGAGCAGAGTGGCGGGTGGAAGGTGGGAAACTCTGGGGCTACTGAGAAGCTGAGAGGTGAATTGGATCATTCTCTTCAAGTTCTACTTCTACTACAGGATCCTCTATTGATTTGACCTTCTTATGCAATCTCTTGTAGTAGGGGCCTTTGAGTCCATTGTTTTACACTTGAACTCTCTCTAGAATGGACTGAGTCCGAAGTCTTCTCCATGACCTTCGATGAAGAGTGGTGTGATGTGTGTCTCGAAGGGTGGGGAAAATTCTTGATGTGATGGAGGTAGCCTTCTTCTTCTTGAACCATTCTTTTGATCTTTTTATTACAACTTGATCCGCTCACTTATATCTCCCGTCTCACAGACACTCCATGTTACATGTGGCAAGATGTGAATCCTTCACTACTTTATATTTTAGATCATACAACTTTGTGCCATCATCTTGAATTCCCTCTTCATACTAGTTGAACTTGAATCTCTTCATTTTTTCGACTGTCATCTACATATAGTCTCTTTCCTGACATCAAATTCATCTATGCAATTCACCCAATAATCTTTGATCTGCGGTACATGATATGACTTTGGGAGATAGAAAGTGTCTGGATCACCTTAGATGTCAAATTCTACCCTCGGTGTATATGAATACAAGCTTAGGGATGCAAAGGTGGCTTCTAGGTGTGATGCATCATTGACACTCTTATAGGTGAAGATTCCAAGTGAGATGGGAAAGGAGACATTCTTCCTTTTTTAGTTCTTGAGCTTATTGTGAACATGGGAAAGTTGTCTACAAATCTTGAACAATATGATCTTGTCATTGAGATTTAGTAGGGGAAGATCATAACCAAAAACTTGGATGTAGGAGAAAGTGGAAAATTGTGTGAAATATGATCTGTACTTTTTGACCAAAGAGGTCTCTTGTGGTGAAAACCTTGAGTGAAGATTCCCCTCTAGTGTCCTGATGATGAACATGGTGAAGGCATCATTTACCCTTAAAAGTGTTGATTATTCTCTCTTTAAAAAAACTAAGGATATCTCTCAAATGTTGGGGCCTTAGGAGAGATGTTTTGAGAAAGTTCCAACCTTTGAAAGGTCTTGAGCTTCGCAAGAGCATACACTAGATATGAATTCATTGTGAAATTCTTCGATACCAATACCTGGAAGCAAGCTGATGTGGTGTAGGTTGTCATTGATGATCTTTCCCCAATCAATTCTCTATTTGTCTTCCATGATCATGAATATGAATAGATCCATCCAGTCTTGAAATTACTTTGAGGTTTCTTCTCCCATCACCCGAATGAGAAGGATGATTGCATCTAAATAGCCTTCATGAAATTCACCTCACAAGAAAGACTTTGGCACCCATGAAGGTTTTCTTACTTGTTTTAACCATGAACCAAGTGCGAGGCCCTGAAGGTATGAGTTTTTTTGGTCCACTCTTTTGCTGCAACCTCTTTTGAAATGATAGCCATATTGCTCCAAGTTGGGATTTACATTGAATGAGAGATGAATTTGGGAGTAAGATCTTGTCGAGGATGAGCCATCATCTTCTCGAATGGTTCTAGTCTCAGTTCATAGTGGTGAGAACATGCCAAAACCAATTCTATATTTTGCACTTACTTGGATGTGCACTACCACATATAGCCTACTCATGAAAACTTTGTCCTCCACTAGCTCTCTTGGTCCTCCAAGCATTCGATCTTTGAGATCTTCGAGGTCCATGTGGGTGACATTATTGTCCCCCACAGTTGAGTACTCGGAAGAGAGATTGAGACTGGTTCAAGGCCTATAAATTTGAACTTCATGGTTGACACTGCACTTCTTTATGTCTAGAATGGGAGTTTACTATTTTTAGTAAATTAGCTTTTTCACTTTTTCAACTTTGACCACCTTTGATCACCTTTCTCATGTGTTTCTGATGTTCCTCGTACACACTTCCCTTGAATGAGTTTCCCTCTGCAGACTTGTTATTTATAGTAAGTGCTCATGTAGAGACTTACTATTTTTTGAAAGTGTCTTTCCCAACCTCGATTTTGATGAAACCAACTTTTTTTGAAATGGGTTTTTCCTCTTTATTTAACATGAAAATTTCTACATCAAACCGATCTCTGGATAACGGGAAATTTTAAAAAAAAAAATTCAAGGGCATGAAATTGAGGTTTTCTCACGGTAAAAATTCGGGCCATGCATGTAATTACTATCACTTGAGTTTTCAAGGTGCTAGAAATGGTGAAGAATGCAAAAAACTCCCACATCAATCCATGCACTTTGGTTTTAAAGTATGAGGATTTTCTCTTTCACGAGGCTATGGAGTCAATCTGATAAAAAATGTGCCCGAGCCTTTAAAAATTGTAATTTTTCATGAAATTTCTTCCACCATGATCATAGGAAAATGGAGGGTGAATGCAAGGAGAAAAATGGAGATGAAGGAATTGGAAAAAAATGCGAGTTCCGGGTAGAAACAAAGCAATATGGGGGAGTGAAGAAAAAGGATAATTCCAGGGTTTTATAGGCATGAGAGAGAGAGGGGAGGGGGGGGGAATTTTTTCCCCCTTATATCCTTGGAATGGGACATAGGGACACCAAAATTGTGCCTTAGCCCTGATCACACATGGCACACATGCATAGGCGAGAAGATTTAAGGAAAGGGCTTAATTTGAGCACCCGAGAGCTAGTTTTGGTCATCTAAATAACCTAGCGGGAGCATGGTGGGGGGTGAATTTTCTTCCCCCTTGTCCCCTTGGAATGGGATAGAGGGACACCAAAAGTGTGCATTATCCTGGTGATGACAAGTGTCAAGCATGCGGGAGTTGGAGCGGGGGCTAGAAATTTGGTGAAAGGTGCTTATCGAAGCCCCCAAGGTCATGTGATGGGTCCATGAGGCTTAAGGTAGGGGGTGCATTTTTATACTCCCCATTTCCCTTGGTGACATAGGGACACAAAAGTGTCATTTATCCTTTGAAAATTTTGAAATTTTAGTCTGAATGAAGCTTGTACCTTAGAGAGGAGCTTGAAAATGACATTGTCGGAGCTCCCGGATAAATTTTAAGGCACTTCTTTATATGATTTTGATTGGAAACAATATTTTGAGAAGGATAGGATGGGTATAAAAGTATTATTCAGATTTAAACCTCCTAAAATGTCATTTTTATTGGGACCGCTTGATTGTGCTGTGAATAATGAGTTGTGGAAAGAAATTCATAGTTGTTGTGAAAAATATGAGATCACCACCACGTAGGGAATTGAATAATATTTCTATTGATATTTTTTTGACCTCCAAATCATTCTGGAGCTCTCAAAATCATCTCTCGAAGCTCGGTGTGCCTTTTCCCGGTCAAGAAGCTCCTTTTACCTCGAAGACCTTCTTTTGTTGAACTTGCTCCAGAATTTCCAAATCTTCCCTAAATATTCCTAAATCACTTAAACAATGATCTTGGCTCATAAATACAATTGCTCGGTGAACTTAGGACTTGAATTCATCTTTGGAGAATGTGCACCCCACTTGAGAAAGGCTAAAAATAGCCATTCCCAAGCCTATTGAAAGATCCACCTTGAAAGACATTGTCTCGAAAGAATCCTTTGAACTTGTTTTCTATTTTCAACACATGGGTGAGGTTGGGACCACATAAATAGACAGGCGTTGAATGGATGAGAATAGAAGCTGGAACATTGGATGGATTGACTGCGGGGGTTTACGGTAAGGTTTACAATAATTTTTTGACACTAGCGTATAGTTGTCATGTTTTCAAGCTGAATTTTGCTCTTTCAAAAACACAGGACAACACCTAGATAAACCAATTCAATTTTCATGAAACTATAGTTCTCAAGATTAATCAACATTTTTCCACTCTTAGCCTTTCCAAACACCTTCCCAAGATATTCCATATGCTCCTCTTGTGAATTCTTGAAAATCAAGATATCATCCAAGTAAACAATAACAAAATTACTTGTGAATGGATTTAATACTTCATTCATTAGTCTCATGAAGGTACTAGGAGCATTGGTTAAGCCAAAAGGCATAACTAACTATTCATACAACCCACACGAAACCATTGGTTTTGAAGGTTATTTTCCACTCATCACATTATCTAATCCTAATTTGATGGTAGTCAATCTTCAAATATACCTTTGAGAAGTATTGTTCTCCTCAAGCAGTCCAATAGATCATCTATCCTAGGTAGTGGAAACCTATACTTGATAGTTATCTTGTTAATAGCCCTAAAATCTATGCACATCCTTATTCTCCATCCTTTTTAGGAGTCAAAACTATTGGTACACCGCATGGACTTAAACTTTCTCAAATCAGTCCCTTCTCTAGTAACTCTTGTACTTGCCTCTTAGTCTTTCATTCTCCATAGGGGTTATTCGATAGGTTGCTTTGTAAGGTAGATTGATCCTGGTATGAGATCCATCTAATGACTTACACTTCTTATGGTGGCAACTCATTTGGTATTTCATCGACCACTATATCAACATATTCCTCTAACAATTTCGAATCTCTAATGATAGATTAGTCATCTTAGTAGGCTTATGTAATGACAATTCTAGGCTTAGGGACCAATGTAAAACTGACATCTTCTTTCTTAGTCTACAACAAGAACTCCTTTTCAATTATCATCATCACTTTAGCATTGCTTTCAACCTCTTCGTGATTGTCTTTGAATGGTGTCAAGTTGTGCCTCTTACCATTTTTCTACAAAGTATATGTTTTAGCCCTTCCATCATGGATTTCCTTCCTATCATACTACCAAGGTCTCCCAAGCAACACATAGTAAACATTGATGGGCATGATGCCACAAAAATATGTCATTCTTGCAGATTCCCGAATCTAAAAATCAACTTGACATTGCTCTTTGACCCGATACTCGATGTCTTTTTTTTTTTGTAAAGGAACTTTATATGGGATAAGATGTGCTAAACTTTTCAATCTTAGCTTCTCAACCATTTCTAATGAAACTAAATTGTTTGTACTTACACTATCAATGGATACTTTTCAACATGTACGTTTAAACTTGCATATGGTCTTGAATAAGTTTTTATTTGAGTTGGCTCCTTCACTTATTTGGTTGGTTTCAACATTATTATTTTCACTAATAGAGATTCTCCATTTTCAGGTTCTTCTACATTTGATGGAGATCCAACACACTCCTCATCAGCTTGAGCTATTTGATTACTAGGTTCAACCACTCTACCACTATTTTGTGGGTGCTTTCGACATTCAAATGATATATGTCATGTATACTTGTTTCATCTAAAACATCTACCAAGAAGCCTTTGCATCTTCCTCTTTCATATGGTCTTCTTCCTTTAAAAGAGAGTAACCTCCTCTTGTAGTATTCTAACCTAGAGAGTCGCTACCTTCTCCTTCTTGGCTCACATTCTTGACTTATATTAGCTTTTGTCCTCTACCTCTAAAATTTTTGTGTCTTCCTCTAGAATGTTGTGTATGCTTCCTATTCAAATTCTCCTTTTCTTTAAGGGAAACTTGATAAGCTTCTCCTACTATCCTCGAGGTCAATAAGCCTTTCATCTTAAATGTTGAATCTTACACGATTCAAGTACCTAACCACCTCTACATTTTATTCTATATGAGCAACATAATTGAGAGCTTACATAATTTTTATATAGTCCTTCATATTCATCTCTTTCTACTTGAAATTTTGTAGCCTCTTGAATATACTTATCGGTAGTGATGGTATGAAATTAGCTTCCAGGTTTGCAACCATCCTATCCCATGATTTGATTTTCTCTTTTCCTTTTTTTTCTTTCATTTGAACATAGTCCCACCAAATGGATGCATGCCCCTTCAAATTTGTGCAATCAAACTTCACCTAATTTTCATCATCTACTCCTTCATAGTAAAAATATTTGTCCATCTCGGTTATCCAATCAATCAATTCCTCAACATTTTACATCCATATTTAGGAACCCTCAATTTTGGTTTGGAACTTTCCCCTATCACTACTTTCAATAGCCTTGCTTCTACCCCTTCTTCCACAACTTATAATTCTCCTCCCTCTATTTTTTCTTCTATGTCACTTACATCACCCACTAATACACCTCTTCTTTGATAAATTTCCACTTGCCTCCAAACGTTATTGAGCATTCCTCATCAATGTTATCAATTCTTCTTCTTTAGTTTGTCTTCTATGTCCTCTTCTTGCCCTAGCTTTGTAGGCCATTCCTTCACAACTTATCTTGTTAAATATCCAGACACCCTTCTTCACCTTCACTCGATACCAATTTGATGCATTCCAAGATGATATAATCAAACCTTCTATGTTGAAATAGGGAATGAGTTATTGATAGAGTTTTAGAGCCAAAAGTCATATTATCATTGTCACATGGAAGAGTAGTAGGGCTTTTAATGTATTTAGCTCTTGAAACATACTCACATGCTTATATTATATTCTCTCTCAAAATTATGATATAGGCGAAGATGATGACAACCAAGTTTTAATGTTGTCACTTGTGACGATTGATGTCTAAATATGATTCACGACCCTAAATCATGGTTTCACTGTGACGAGGGGCATAGTATTAGTGGTTTTGGTGGATCATCAAGAACATGTAATTATCCTAAACCCATTCTATTACACTTAGCATATGTTTAACACTCCCTCCTATTGTGGTTAGGTATTTATAACATGAAAACAAGAAAGAAACAACATAATTTTCGAGACCGAGACAATATGCGATAGGGTAGAGGTAACGAGTCTTGCTCTCTAAGCATATAAGGACTTCTACCATGTCTTATCATGCCTTCAAGTGTCCAACAAGCTCTAATAGGCTATTAACGTCTCTACATATCAAGAAACATATGAAATCATAATACGGTCTTGGAAACACAACAAAATACAAAGTTTTATAACATTCGAGGCATAAAAAATGAACAAAGGAGAAATTATAATGTCTAAAAACTTGTCTTCATCTTAATTAGATCCCGACACCCTTATACCATTCATCATGAGCTCAAAAATACAATAAACAAATGTAAAACTTTATTTTTTTGGGTTTTTCTTGATTGAGACAACATATCTCGAGAAACCTCTCACCTTTGGCTTTCAATTATTCCTCACGGGCATTCTAAGCTATCCACATTCTTCTTGTCCCATCTCTCTCTATCTTGAATGAATAATCTCTTTCTCACTTTTGGCCTCAAACTTTAGTTATGGAGCATAATCACCCTTGGTTTCATTAACTTGAGGTAGTGAAGGCATTGTTTTCTTGAGTGAGAATGTGCGAGTCAAAGTCATGGTGAGAATTTTTTTCAAACATGCCACTAGGTCTCTCCTAACCTCCCATGAAAGATCATGATAAAAAAGTGTAGGATAAATAAAAAAGAAACACCTATTTGTCAAGTTGGAAATTCAAATTTTCAAATATGCTTTTTGGCGGGAAAGAAGAAATTACAAGATTCTTAAGAGAAAGTGGGAAGAAAGGGAGTAAAAACCATTATTGACTAAAACAAAGGTCTAGACCTCGATTAACTAAAATAGGAATTTAATACATTAATCTAAAAGTAACAATAAATAAGAGCTAACCAAACAAGGAGAAATGGCCCAAGTAACTAAGAAAGTAGATATGTGAAACCCTACACTATAAAGACAATTAGAAAGAACTCAGCTGATTCGATGAGCTTGTTGGACTATGTCACAGAGATGGCTAGAGAAACAAGAGGAGGAAGCAGGCCTTTGAGGTCGAAAAGTGTAGATCTGGGCAATTTGAGTGGACTGGGGCACCTAGATAGGTACGAGGGCACTGTTGGTGCCCACTCTAAAATATGGGCACCTAGTCTTTGAAAAATCTATGTAAACCTCCTCGAGGTATCGCTAAGTGATCACCTATGTTCATTTCCTACCGCACTAGCTTCTTTGGACTACGCAGTATGTCACTGGAAATCCAAAATGAAGATGAGACTTGAAAAACCCCAAAACAAACATCAAACCCTAAAAAAGAAAAATGCATATGAAGGGGTCAAATTGTCCTCAACTACCAAAATGGTGGACTTACTAACTGAGTGTTGCACTACATCTCAGACCTGATGTAGTTCTATGTGCTTGTGTGTGCAATCATGTCCTAGGTGCTCTTGTGTTAGTTGCACTTTGTGAAAGTAGCGAGCAATAATTATGTGTAGAAAATGTAATAGAATGGTGGATGGAATAGAATAAACTTCCCTCCTATGTAGTGTGATGCAAATGAACCAACCTTGTGCCTTGTGATGGAACTAGATGGATCAAATGGAGCCTTTGATGGATGAAACCTTAGGTGATGATAGTTGTGCTTAGTGCTTGGTTCCTCGGCGTGGTCTCATAACTTTATATTTATATGGTTCTCTTGTTCTAATTTTGTAATTAACCTTGAGGTTTAGACCACCAAAAATATAGAATGTTGAAATAGATAGAAAGTGCCCAAAGAGTGGTTGGAAAGTAGAAAAGAATCGGGGTGCCCATTAGGACCATAGTGCATGTGGGCGCCCCAGTACTAGCCTAGGTGCCCAAGTCGAGGCTAAAATGACGTAAAACGAAAAAATATACTTGGTCAGTCAAGTATGTGTTGAAGGTTCTTAGTGACTATATAAAACAAAGTAAAATGGCCAAAAGACATGGGTTAATTAATACTTTCTTCACTCAAAACCATATGAATAATACTATAGACTAGGACTAAATAATTTCTAAATTGCATAATTTTTGTCTACAACCTCAAACAACCAAAGCTATAATTATTTACACTTGTAATGCTCTGCATCAACCACATTATCAAAAACCTTTCATCATAATTGCAATAGAGCCTTTGGGTACAATATAAAACATAGATCCCACTTTTAATGACATTTTATTGGATGTTTGTATCATAGCTCTCACTTTGGCACAAGATGGGAAGATGTCGATAAAGTTGGTTGTGTTTGGATTTACACATGCATATTGTAGTTTCTTTAAAATTCCCAAGGATTTATTAGAAACCCCATATGTGCAAATCAAACTATAGTTCATAGAGTCTTAGAACGCAAAGGACAAGTTGTTAGGTTATGGAGCATGTTTTCATGTGAGAAAGTGTTAAATATTGTACACTAAGAGTACTATACAGTTTCCATATTTGTCTCACCAGGAGGTTCGGGCGCATCCCTTGAGAAAAAAATTGGCCTTAAAACATGCCCGATATACCGGGAAATGTGCTTTTCTCATATGGGCGAGATTTTGACCCATAGGTTTATGGGACGGTTTTGGCCCATGGTTTTGATACCCACGGTTTTGTAAAATTTCTTAAGCAGTTGTCTACTTATATGGTTTTATGCATATGGTAGGAATTATGTAACATTGTAGATGTGTTTTGAATTCGAGTGTGAATTCTGTAGAGTTTGTTGAGCATAGCTCCAAATAGATTTGGGTATTGTATTGAGAGAGAAATGACTTGTAATAAAATTTGAGCAAGTGATTCTTGGTGGACGTAGCCCAAATTGGGTGAACCATGTTAAATACTGTCTCTTTGTGTTTGTTATTTTATTATGCACTTTTATTTAAGATCTGTAATATTTTCTCCATATTAGTTTCTCTTTTATTGAGATTAAGCAGGTATTATTCCACATATTTTATCCCTTATTTCCTAACAATTGGTATCGAGCTGGTTTGGTTTGCTAAAGTGTTGAATCACAGGGAAATTTTTAGCTTGAGTGGGAGCTATGGTAGATGATGGAAGATCAAGGGTTGATAAATTCAATGGGTAGAATTTCAGTCTTTGGAAGATGCAGATGGAAGATTACCTTTATCAGAAGGATCTTTATATTCCATTGTCTGAGAAGGTGAAAAAACCCTCGAGCATGATGGATGCGGAATGGGATTTCTTTGGATAGGAAGGCACTTGGGACAATCTGGTTGTGTCTTACATCTTCGATATTATTTAATGTTTCAAAGGAAAAGACTACAAAAGAACTGATGGATGCATTAGGGAAGTTGTATGAAAAACCCTCTACCTCTAATAAGATATTTTTAATGAAAAATTTGTTTAATATGAAGATGTCAAGAATGGTTCGGTAGCAAATCATTTAAATTATTTTAATACGGTTGTAAATATGATAGCTTCGATTCTGATAAATTTGATGAAGAAGTTAGGGCTTTATTAATTTTGTGCTTTTTACGAGAGTTGGAATAGCTTTGCAATGGCGGTAAGCAACTCGGTTCCAGGCTAACTCAAAGTTAAAGTTTGAGGATGTTGTAGGGGTGATTCTAAGCGAGGAATGCGAAGAAAAATCTATGGGGAATCTTCTACTTCAGGAATGCTTTCACGGTGGAAATTAGAGGGAGATAGAAGAATAGAGGAAGCCATGGCAAATTAAAGGATCGGGCAGGTCAAAATCCAAAAGCAAGATAGTATGCTGGCACTTGTGGAAAGTATGGGCATGCAAAGAAGGACTCTTGGGAACTTCGGGACAAGAAGAAACAACATGAAGAAAACAAAGAGGCAAATGTGGCAACATGTAATGTATGTCAGGATGCTTTGATTCTTTCTTTGCACAATATTACTGAATCTTGGGTTTTAGATTCGAGGGCTTCTTTCCATGCTACTCTCACATAGGCATTATTTTGTTGATTATGTTCAAGGAGATTTTGGGCATGTTTTCTTGGTGATGATGAGCCTCGTAGCATAGTTGGAAAAGGTTCTATTCAGGTTAAGATGCGAGAATGGGAATACTTGGCTATTGAAGGATGTCGGACATGTGCCTACATTAAGACAAAATTTGATATCGGCGGGCATTTGGGAACTGATGGTTGTCTTGTGATATTCTGATGGACTTTTGGAAGATTACCAAGGGTGCTCTTGTGGTGGCAAGAGGTAAATGTTGATGCAAAATCACAGCACCCCGAATGGCCTCGGATCTGAGTGGGGCATTCGATGTGATTGCACAACATTGGACCATCTCTCAAGTTGTGGGACTTGCGGACTTGAGATGGACCTCTAGAGAAGGTTGGTTCTTGCTTCCTAAACTACCTGCCACAAGCTACTCTAGTGCAGGAAAAACCTATCTATCCTAATCTAACCATTCCAAGGAGACATGGAGAGAGAGAAATTGAAAGAGAGCCTACACTAAGCGGTGATACACCAGAAAAGGAAGTGGTTGATCACAAATCCAAACTGCCTGAAGTGGAGAGAGGTGAGAAAAGGAGGGGGTGGACAATATGCACCATAGACCAGAGATGAAATTCACATGGAACACCACTTCAAAACCCATTAAACATAGCTCCCATAACCTGCAATAAACATCAGAGTATGCACAGTATACCTACTGAAATGATGAGAGGTAAGAAGAGACAACAAAATAAGCAAGGATGGACAAAAAGCATCACGAAACATATTTTATTACTCCAAAAGTTCACACGGTACATCATCAGTGGGAAAGAGGTAAGAAAATGCCATTACAGAGCCATAAGAGGAGGCTTAGACTCCACATTCTACCTTAAGGAAGAAAGAGAGAGGGGGCGAGAGAAATAATGACCAACCTTTTAGAAAATGCCCCTCCTTTACAATATATAGGAAGAATAAGAGAGAGAGGAGAGAAGAATTTGAACTCTACTCCAACCACCCCTAGAAGCACATTGAATCCACCTACCACAATGAAGAGTCTCGCTTTTGAACACCCATTCCCTCGTCGTTGTTCCTTACACGGGAAAGAAAGAGGCCCATTCTTCATCATGGCGGAAGGTGGGAGACTTGATGCTTGACCCGAAAATAGTGGGCCGAAACATTAATGGAGCGGTGAGAATTCGGCCTTGAGAGCTTTCCAAAAAGTCCTCTCCCACCCAAATCTGAGTTTCTAGTCAAAGATATGGCTATCTGAAGATTAGGGTCATGGGCGCACAATATTTAAAGATTTTGTCCATGTAAGACCCACATTTTAGCTTCGCGTGTCGTGAAGATCCAACCCCTTCCTCTCGCTCTTGAAGTGGCACCAAAGCCCGACACGTGGTGGCTTCCGCGGGCTCCTCTATTTCCTTTGTGTTCTACCCGAGTCCCTCTTGTTGGTGGAGACACTGTGCCTAACCCGAGACATGTGGAGGCTTCGCGCTCATTTGGAAACTACCCCCAGATTTTACTTTTGAATTTGCATGGATAAGACACGTGGAGGCTTCTACGGGCTCTTGGAATTTTCAATGGCCGACCTTACCTTTTCGGACTCTGACCACGTGGTGGGTTGGCGCTCGTTTGGGGACTACCTTTTAGGTCGTAGCTATGTTTTGTTTCTTTGTGTTTTAGCTAAGTCCTTTTGTTTGGTGGAGGTTTTATGTCTACTTTGGGACACGTGGAGGATCAATGCACATTTGAGACTTGCCCTCCAAATTTTACTTTTGAAGTTGCGTCGTGTTGGCACGTGGCTGCTTCCGCTGGCCTGCCTCTATTTAGACTTTTCAATGGTCGATTCTGCCTTTTCGGGATCTGGACATGCAGAGGGCCAATGCTTTTCCTCGGGAGACTCACTTTTGGATTTACCTTTGAAGATGCACGAGATGACGCGTGGCACCTTCCGCGAGTCTGCGATACTTAGCCGATTTCGAGCCGATGCCTTTCTCAAACCCTAGACACGTGGAAGCCTCGCACTCATTTGAGTCTTCGCTTTGGGTTGTGCCTTTGAATTTTCACTGATGAGACACGTGGTGCCGTCATGCGGTTCTTTTATACTTAATCCGATTCGGGCCCGCTCTGTCTTCTTTTTTTTTTCTCTTGCCCACATGGTGAGCTGCGCTTGTTTGGGGAACCGCCTTTGGAGTTGATCTTTGAAGTTACGTCGAGTCGACATGTGGCACCTTCTACTGGCTCTGCCCCATTTTTACTTTTCAACTATCAACTCTGTCCCTTTTCTTTGGTACACGTGGAAGCCTCACACTCATTTAGAGTCTGCAACTTTACATTTGGTGAAAAGACTCTGCGGGCTCATGGGCCTGCAGTTAAAAACTACACCATTTTACGAAAAGTGTAAAAGTTCCAAAATGCCCCATAGACTTGCGCCCCACATTTTCCACGTTTGGCAAAAAGACATCTGTCTGGGCCCATGCCCTGCTTTTTCCACTTAGCAAAAGAAATCCTTCCCGGGCTCGCGGGCCCGTAATTATAACTTGTGCCCTTTGCGAAAAGTGCAAAAATGTCAAAATATCTTATGTCGGCCTGTCGATCCGTAATTTTCCCATGGAGAAAAGTCTTCCTAGGCCCGCTTTTGGCAAAAATCCTTCCCGAACTGTTGGCCCGCCATTTGCAAAATATGAGGAGTTAGAAGGACTTCTTTATATTTTTGGAAAGGGGAAGAAATTTCATATCTGATGGAAATGCTTTCAGGACTTTAAGTGCTTAAAATATACAAAAATTCAGATTGAAGCACCAAAAAGGGGAAAATGGTGTTAGTTGACTAAAAATAAGTGTGAGCTTATTTTGGTTAATAATAAGAAGGTTGGAACCTTGTATTTAACAACTTATAGCACTAATGTTTGTAATCTTGTGGCTTCGTAAGTAGATACAACATTGTGGCACTATAGGATCGGTCATATGAGCCATAAGGGCATGGAGATCAGAAAGAAGGATTTGCCGGATATATATAAACATGTTTGGAGTTCTAAGAGGACTGCATATATGGAAAACAAAAGCAAGTAATGTTTCTCAAGGTTGGACCTATAAAGAAAGAGAGTAAGTTAGATTTGGTGCATTCGATGTGTGAGGGCCGCTCGAGTATCATCTCTTGGGGTTCAAGTTATTATGTTACTTTTATTGATGATGCAACAAGGAAAGTTTGGGTTTATTGTATTAGAAACAAATATGATGTATTTGACACTTTTGTTAAATGGAAAGCCTTGGTAGAGAATGAAACAAGTCTTAAGCTAAAATGTCTCAGGTTAGATAATGGAGGGGAGTATTGCAGCAATGAATTTGATGATTATTGTTCTAAGAATGGAATCATGCGGCAAAAGATGGTTCCAGAAACTCCGCAGCAGAATGGGGTGTTAGAAAGGATGAACAAAACAATAATGGAACATGTTAGGAGCATGAGGTTACATGTAGGACTGCCTCTTTCTTTTTGGGTAGAAGCGGTGAGCACAACTATGTACTTGATAAACAAAGGACCCTCAAGTGCCTTGGATGGAGGCATACCTAAGGAGGCTTGGTATGGTAAGAAAGTTGATTATTCATTTCTTAGAGTCTTTGGATGTGAGGTGTTTGTCCATATAGACAAGGATGATAGGACCAAGCTAGAGGCTAAATCAGAAAAATGTACTTTCATTGGTTATGGTGGTGATGACTTTGGATATAAATGTTGGAGTATTAAGGACAAAAAAATCATTCGATCTAGGGATGTGGTCTTTAATGAGAAAGTCATGTATAAGCAACAATTGCAGGAAAACAAGGAAGAATCCAAGAAAGAATATATAGCGGTAGAGGATCTTTCGGATGAGAAAGTGACACATGAATTAGTTCAGGAACCTCCTCAACAGAACCCCAAACTCCTATATTGAGGAGGTCTTCTAGGGTAAGAAGAGAACCTGAACATTTTTCTCCTTCTCTTTATTATTTATTACTCGGTGATAGTGGAGAGCCGAGAGAGCTTTGATGAAGCAACGCAGTAGATGCCGGGAAGAAGTGGGAACAAGCCATGGATGAGGAGCATCGGGCTCTCATGGAGGAGAACCAAACATGGGATTTAGTGAAGCTACCCAAAGGTAAAGAGCATTACAAAACAAGTGGGTGTTTAGAGTCAAAGAGGAAGAAGGAGGCAAGAAAAGATACAAGGCCCGATTGGTGGTCAAGGGGTTTACATAGAAAAAAAAATCGGAGGGCTATGAGGTCAAAGGTAAAGAGGAGATGGTGTGCAAACCGATAAGAGCTTGTATGGCTTGAAACAAGATCTCAATCAATGATATAAGAAATTTGATAGCTTCATGATGGAGCAAGGTTATATTAGATGTCATTCGACCACTATGTGTATAAAAAGAAATTTGAGGATGGCAATTATATTATCCTTTATATGTATGTGGATGACATGTTGGTTACGGAGTAAAAACATGGAGGAAATAAAAGTACTCAAGAAACAACTAAGTGAATCCTTTCTTTATGAAGGATTTGGGGGCACCAAACAAATCCTTGGTATGAGAATATCTCGCATAAGAAGGAACTGAAGTTGACTTTATCTTAGGAAGAGTACATTAAGAAAGTCTTGGAGAGGTTTAATATGCGAGATGCTAAACCGGTTAGGACTCCTTTGGAAGGCCATTTCAAGTTATCAAAGGAGCACTATCCCAAGACAGGAAGCGGTGAAAACCGGATGTCCAGGTACCTTACTCATCAACGGTTGGCGGTTTGATGTATGCCATGGTGTACACTGAGGCTGATATTGTCCATGCAGTGGGAGTAGTGAGTAGATTTATGAGTGATCCAGTAGAGATCACTTACAGGCTAGTAAAGTGGATCCTTCGGTATTTGAGAGGGACCATGGGGACAATTTTGTGCTACGGATGGTTCGAGACACCACTTGGTGTGGTTATGTAGATTCGAGATATGGATGGTGATGTAGACAACAGAGGAGCACAATAGGTTATGTTTACACTATAGGTGGGACAACGATGAAGTTGGATTTCACGACTACGAAGTGGTGGCTTTGTCAACCACTGAGGTTGAGTATGTTGTTGCCACGAGAGGCAAGCGAAAGAAATGATTTCGTTATATCAATTGCTTGAGGAGTTGGGGCATAAGAAGGAGGAAGGAAAGTTGCACAGTGATAGTCAAAGTGTTATACATCTAGCTAAGAACTCGCTTTCCACTCTAGGATGAATCATATATAGTTATAATTTCATGATAATTTGCTTGGGTGATAATTTGCCACTTATAAGAGTTGAAGTTATAGGATGAGGGATGATAACTTGCATTTGTTTGGGTGATAATTTGCCACTTATATCCACGCATTTGCCTCGGATGCGGAGTAGGTGTGCACTCACTCTTGTAAGGATGCCTCGAAATTCAAGTTGACAAAAATTATACTTATACAACCTAGTGCCCCCTTTGTCCTAGGTTTTGTTGGAGGTTGTAGTTCAATTGCAAATTGTTTCAAAGTGTCCTTCTTTTGAAGGAACCCTTGGCAAAAGGCTCTAATAACTTCAAAGGGCAAGTAAAATGAGTAGTTGCACCCGAATGGAACTATCATCAGTCCCCCATAAGCTCAACCCCCATAATCTCTTGCTGACCCTTTTCATCACCCACGTTGTGAGAACTCATAGTGACACTACAAGAAATGAAATTTATAAATTTAATAAATTAATTTATGCAAGGGCTCAAAAGTCCAAGATAAGGATTTTTTTCTTACTTCGGTTTGCCTGAGCGCAAAAAAAAAGAGGATACACAAAAATAGGAATCCTTAATCTTAAATCTTCAACCTTCATCAAACAATGATTTTAAATTTTTAATCAACTATTTAGGGTTCTCTTCTTATTGTTTAACAACCCTAAAACAATAAAAAAACAACATTTTATATATTCATAAGCACATACAATTCTATGAACAATTTAATAATTTATTTAATCATTTTTAATGATTTATAACATTAAATTTAACACACACACACACACATGTATATATTTTAAAAAATTTAAACGCTTTTTATTGGAGATATGAACTGGGGGCTGAATGGGGTCCCACCCTTACATTTAGCATAAGAAGAAGAAGCCTAGGAGAAGGACAAGCGGAAGAAAGACAACGAAGGTGTCGTGAAAAATAGGACTCGAAAAGAGACAAAATCGTGGTTGGGTAAACATTTTGTCACAAAGCAAGCCAAAAATTGTAGAAGCCATACTATGTAGAATCGGACATCGATATTTCAACTAACTCAAGTAGGTGGAAGCACCCAAATTGCCCGCCTCTTTGATACCCCCGAGTTGCCCGCATCACCGAATCGAACAACCTTATAAAGGAATGTGAAGGAGGACCACACTGTTTGTGAAATCCATGAACCAGTCAGAGGAGGGCCAATGGGCTCGGACGAGACATCACATTGATAGCGAGGCACATGAGCGGAGGGTGACACCTTTAGTTCGGAAAATGGAATGCACAGAGACCTGCGAATGGAGCAACCGATTATGACAACTTTCCATTGCGAAGGAAACCACTATCCACCCAACGAGCGAGCTAGGGCCGGGAACCGGGAGGGAAGATAGAAGCTAAACAAGCCCTTTCCAGCCTCTTCCATACCAACACGGTGTCGAGGGTGAATCAAAAACTTGACAATAGAAAGGACCTTGACTTTATCATGCTTTAAGATAAGAAAATGGGATATGAACATGCTTGCCACCTCCAAATTAACCTCTGGCATGACCAAAAGATAGGAGGTAGGCAGGGGAAATAATTTTTTCAATGGCCTTGAGGATCGTAGGGAGCCAACTCTAAAGATTTTGTGGAGATGACTTTGGGAAATAAAATCGAAGAAGGCAACTTCACGCTTCTCGCCACGAAGACGGAGAATGGGAAAATTAGGGAGGGCCATTGGGAGAACAAGCAAGAAGCAAATGAGAATGAATGCCAAAAAGCCACCAATCGAACACAATAAATAATCACCTCCCTCACAAAGAAATGAAAGCCACATGTGTTAATGGTCACCGTCTGATCAATCATGAGATAACAAAGCCTCCATGAAATCCCATTTGGCACCTTCATAGGAAAGATATGAATTGATGACTTGGAAAGTGCCATGATTGGCAAGAGCGTCCGCCACCCTATTTACTTCCCTAAACACATGTTGAATGGACCAACTCTCAAATTTGGAGAGCCAGTGAATGATTTGCATTATAAAAATATTGAGCCTCCAAGAATTGGCTTTTCCTTTCTTTATGGCTTGTATAACAATTTGGGAGTCTCCTTTTACCAATATTTTGGAATATCCTTGATGAAAATCCATCTTAAGACCATTGAGAAGAGCTTTAGCCTCAACGATGTTGTAAGTGCCAATATTTAGCTTGAAGGATCTTACACTTAACATATTGCCCCTAGAATCCCTTATAACACACCCTGCCCCCGATATTCCGAGGGTTGCCTTTAAAATAAAAAATATTAAAATACAACACTGCAATCTAATTTTTTAAAATTTGAACAATGAAAATAAAAAAATGCCAAACGATGAAGGGCCACTTGAATGGTAGATCAATTAAGACTCGACACTTGCTCTTCAAATTTGGCTCTCCCTCTTGCTAATGCTCTCAACCTCTTACTCTTGCAACCTTGTTTGCTCTCACTCTTCACTGACCTTCTTTGCCTTACAAAAATGTTTTGTGATTTGGAGTGAGGGTGTGAGGTTCATTTATAGTTTTTTGGAGTGCTTAAAGTGTTGGTGGGGCCCATAAACTATTAGGGTTAGGTTTGGGGACATAAACATTTAAAAATTGTGTTTTAATTAAAAGAAAACTCAGTTGCACTTTTTGCCACCGGGGACGCTTTAAGGTTTTGGGGATGGTTGAGGGACTTGGCAAAGTCCTTGAGACGTCCCCAAGTCCCCAAACCATCCCCAAATGGTCAGGGGCGTTCCATATATGTCCCTGTCCCTACTCCCGGAAACGTCAGTTTTAGGGGGGTTGCGTCCCCGTGGAACATTGTAGCAAACCTATATCAAAAGGTATGTTGAAATATATGGGAAATGTTCAAACTTCGTTGAACTTCATCCTTGTCAAACATATACTCGAATTTTATCCATTACTCTAACTTGGGAAGTTTTTGACACGATTTATACTACGTTATAAATACATGTATAAATACATATACCAAGTGATAACATATAACAAAAAGTTCTCTCTACTTTGTTCCTCTGACATATTTATGATTTTTTGAGAAAATTTAAATAATAAAAAAATTCTTTTGTTCGAACTTAATCAATTGGTGAACTTGAACCGAACTTTATCCTCATCGAACATGAACTCGAATTTGAAACTTGTTACTTAGGATATACACATGCATACATACATATACTTGTGTATATGTATATATAAGGAGTAGAAAGATCTAATTTCCCACAATCTTTTTAATATATCATTTTACAAACCTTAAAAACTAAAGACGTTGGTGTATGATTAGAATCCTAGTTTGATTGGGGCATTTGTAGTGAAATATATGATTTGGAAGAGTTTTTATTTCAATGTGAGGGTTTGGCACATATGAATTATATAGATAGGAAACTTACTTACTCTTTCTCTGCGTAGACTAGAAGGACTGGGTTTTTCAAAACGTGAGACACTGCTCAAACTGGTAAAGACAACCTGATTTTTCAAAAAAAAAAAATTAGCCGCCCCTCCCTATTTGGCGCCCGCTAGGGCATGAAACGCCCCTGACACTGCTGTATGATTGGAACCCTAGTTTGAATAGGAACTTTTTAATGAAATATATGTGATTTCAGAACAGTTTTTATTTTAATGTGATGGTTTGGCAGATTTGAATTAGATTTTGGATTTAAAAAGACAAGAACTGAAGCTGATGAATTTAAAAAAAAAAACTGTAAAGCTCAAGTTTTCCACCGTTTGGAGATTTGCGTTTTGCGCTGCTTGTGCAATTTTTGCCTTGATTTGCAGTATGAAAGGGTTTTCATACAAATTATGGTTTTCATCAAAGGGGAGCTCATTAGTTGTACTGATTTTTCATTAAGAAAGAAACATTTTTTTATTGGTTTTGTTAATGATAATTTTTTCTGGGCATTGACAACAGGGTGAGAAGTGAAACACTTGGGTACTGGCTTGGATTTGTGTGTTAAAATGGGCAGTGCGTTCCAGATCGATATAATGGATTTGAAGGATCGTTTAATTGGGTCACTTGACACTCCATTTGCTGGAGCAGTACTTTTCGGAGTTCATGTTGATTGTAAGCTCAAAATCAGTCTGTGTTTGAAGGCTATTTTCTGCATTTGAATTTTCTTCTCTTAGGGAGAGTGTGGGATGGCATATTTTTGGGATTATATATATGTTATGTATGCTGTAGGGCACATAGTTGTGGAGGTTTTACTTGTGGCAGTGATTGGTTTCTTACTGTTTCAGAAGAGTTATCAGCCTGAAAAGCGTCCACTTACACGAAAGGTTGGTAAATTTTCTTGGTCTTTTTGAAACACTATTCTTAATATGTATCAGGAATTTTTTCGATTAAAGTTAGATCCTAATGATTATGAATTTAGGGATTTTTTCACAACAGTTGTGAGAAAACATGGTATTTCAATTTTTTTAATTTGATATTGCCTTGAAAGGTTTTTAATATGTTCTTTTAGTCATTGATTCCCTCATTACCCACGTTATTTTATTCTGGCCAAAGGAGGCATTAGGAAATTGGAATGAGGACAATGCATGCCTAAATAATTATAAAACTTTAAGAGAGGATTTCCAAGGTGAACATGTATATTCTATTTTATTTTCTCAACTTCTTTTTCCTCTTTAGTTTATTTTATCTCGTCTCTTTGTTTCCAAAAGTAAATGAAAGTTATTGACAAGCAAAGAATCATTATAATTTCTGCTTTTCTTGTCAACTTTTAGTTTTACTGTATGCAACTGCAAAATTCCTGCATTTCTACCTTAGAAACAAAATTAAAGATAATTAAGAGAATGGGATCAACATCTGACATCTGTCTATGCTGGTTACTAAAATTAATCAGAGACATGGTCTAGATTTTTAAAATAATTGATGTTGCCTTAATATTGTTTTGTTCTGCTAGTTGAAGACAATCAAAATACTTTGCCTCTATTGCTATATGCAAATCCTGTTTGATTGTCTTCAGCTGTATAATAAAACTCTCTAAGGTCAAATATGCACCATATCAAGAAAAACTAAGATAAAATTATGAAAACACATCTTTTATGGTGGTTTTAAGCAGTATTGCATAGATTAATAAATTATGGAAAAATTGTTATCCGTTCCATTCATTTTGTGCAACATTAGCTATAGATAGTTATTTAAAAATACTTAATATGTAGTGGCATGTGCAGTATGAGGTGCCAAAGACAAATTCAAATTTTGGTATAAACCAGCTTTCCAATTTGTTGTCTGTACTCAAAGTTAAGAGTGGAGTCACATTGGTTGAGCAGAGTTCGTGAATCGATGAAGTTGATTGCCAGGAAAAATTAACTTATATTTTTTCAATGTGAAAGGTCCCAAATTGGAACAATCATCCTGGAACCTTGTGCGAACTAGTAATAATAATGAAGCATCTGCGTGTGATTCAACCAATAGTTGTCGAATTATGACAGTATGGCTCCACTTAAATACATTATTTTGTGTCATTCTATGATTCTATCAGTCGACAAGTAATAATAATTGGATATCTTTATGATGTAGGCCACACCTAATTTCCTATATGGTACATAATAAAGAATTTGTTGACATGATGACCTTATAGCTGCAACACAACTTTTTTAATAACATCATGCAAAGTGGGGCTTAAAATAGAAAGAAAGAGAGAAATTATATTGATGTCTACAAATGACCAATGTAGGCCATTGGGACTTAGTGAAATTATATCATATCAGTGTACATCCAGCTACAATACAGAAAGCATGGTACATGCATAACAAGTCTATCAAAAACTAAAACTGAAATTATATTATATTAGTGTACATCCAGCTACAACACAGAAAGCATGGTACATGCATAACAAGTCTATCATAATCCAGTTTTGGAGTGTGTAAGATAGAGTAGCTGTGTTGAATTTTTGAAATAAAAAAGAACTTTTTTAGTCATGCAAAAGGAAATTTACTTCGATGGAGAATTGACCAAGTTACAATACAGGGAATATAAATCTAGCAGGCCCTGATTTCTAGAAGCCAGAAGACAAGGGAAATGGTTTGTCATGTGTAACGGAAAGGATGGAAGAGAGATAAATTGATCTCTTGGTGGTCTAAACTCTAAAGTCTAAATTATGACTGACTCCATCACCATGGTGATATGTGGATTAGTTATGCCCCAACAGTATATTCTTTTTTTTTTTAAATTTCTGATTGAATCTGAAGCTTGCATGGATGGCTTGAACAGAATTCTTAGGCTTATCTGCCGAGGACTGAGGAGGTTCCACCTTGCCAAAGCTGCCCGTGGCACGATACCGGTTTCATCCCTTATTACTTGGTATCTCCCGGGACTTTTACCTTGGTGGATGGCTAGACAACACCTTTACATCATCATAGGCACTATTGTGACTACAACCCATTTGATGATTACTCTTAATTTCAATATGAATACGTTTAAAAGAATTGGTTTTCTCCTCAAGCTTGAAACCCCAAAATATTCTTTAATGGAAATAAGTTTTTACGGTTTTCATTTATTCTTTATCTAAGTTCGCAATAGGCTAATTTTATGTAAATAATTTGAAACTTGCTGAATACCAAATATGTTAGTTGAAATTCGTTGAAAATTTGTTTAAAATTTGTTGAAATTCATCAAAATTCCTTAACAATTCTATGATTTTCATTCTTTCTTTTTGAATATTTGAATCTAAAATGCGAGCCTTATATTTCTTTTAGTCAAATTTAATCATGAATTCAATGACTATTTTTGCGACGATTTTTTTATGAATTTTATTCTCCACGAGTCCAAATGCGGCAAACTAAGTTCATGTCTTTTCAGACTACTTGAGACAGTACTGGTCACATGGTATTAGGTTCTCTTTCGTTGTCATAGTGGGATTACACCAGCTATGAGTTGAGGTTGATCACCACATCGCTTGACAGGTTAGGTTTAGGCTTAAGCTGATTGAGCTCTCTTAAGGCAAAGGAGCCAACAACTTTTAATCTTCATCTATTCTATTTATTATGAGATTCAGGGGTTGGATTAACGATGAAATTCATGGGTTTTTGACTGTTTTTCACTGCCTGATCATAGATACTTGGCCTTGTTTCACAGAGAGCTTGTAACATTCAATTGACATTTATTAAGGAGCTTCAATAGATCCACAAGATTAATTACATCTTCTTACAACCTACTTCAGTTAGTTGGGGTATAAGTGCCTTACAGATGCACAATGTAAAATGGCTCCAAAAATAGTAGAATGGTCAAACAAACTTCTAACTGCAGGGCTCCTTCCAGATCAACCCGCTTGTTATTTACGGTTGTCAATATTAGGTGTACATTGCTTCCTGTGCTCAAACCAGACCTGTAATTGAATCCACTTCACCAACTTTCTCTACTTTGACAGATCTGTGACTTTGCATGATAGGAGCCATCTTTAATTGCTTCCCAAAATTTCTCCACCGATCCTTCCCAAATGTCTTTAGACCATGCCTTCAGATCCATTATTTGGGATTGTCAAATTCAATATCTAGACCAAAACACTGATTTGCTGCCATTTTTTACTATAGGAGCAAGAGGAATTTGATCTCTGAAGTGCTAGGCCAAAAGTTGGAGTTGGAGTATGTTTACTTCTTAAGCATCTATGCCCATACCTATTGCCATGGATAAGCAAGGATGCTGAATTACAAGTCATCCGATGATGCAAAAACAAGTTTGCAATTTTGGTGAAGTATTTTGATGGGAGTGCAACTATCCATTGGATGTTTACGAAATGATGATGGACCGTCTGTTCTTGTGCTGGATCATGACACCTTTTTCTGCTGCAGACTGCCATTGTGTTGTCTAATCAAGGATAGGATGCCATGTATGGTGAACATCTCACTTGTGTCAGATACTCAAGCAAAGGGATTGATTAATGCCAACAAGATTTTATTGCTCTTGACGATGAGTCTAAAGGATGAGAAGTATGATGACGGAGAATCATCTGTGCCTTCAGTTAGTGCTGAACAGAGGAGGCAGATAGATAATCTAATTTTCACCATAGGGAAGTATTTTGGAACTGAAAGGGTTGTGGCCTGAGTCTGTGATTGAACATGAATTCATTTGCATCTCATTTCTGCATATTTGATTATTAGTTTATACAGAGTTTCAGTTCTGGAGATTCAGCAAGAGTTACTATAAAAAGTCTGTTTTAAAGAAGGATGAGTCATGTCTCATGTTTTTTCAGATCTTGAACAAAATCACCATCAAGAATTGATATCCAATGCCAAGCATGGATGACTTAATGGCATTTTGTAGAAGAATGAATACTTAACTAAGCTAAAAGGTTAGCACTAGGTTGGAATACTAAGGGGATGCTTTAAATATGACATTTAAGATCATGCAAGGCTTTTACGAGTGACTTGTCATGTCACGCGGTTTGTAAATATAAAATATTCACCAATCCAGAAATAAAATCAACTACACCTTTTTTTTTTTTTTGAGATGTGATTTTTCAAACAGTTTATGGTCTCTAGAATTTGTTGGAAGCAGTGAGCTAAATACTGATTGATCTGTATGCAGCTTTACAAACATCCTCTCAGCAGTCCGCAGCTGTCCAAGCTCTCACTCTTCCTTGGGACTTTGTGCTCCTCAGCTTTATGGTGTCTTCTGCCATGCACATGGACCTGCAGTGCTTCGCAGCATTGGTAGAGCTCCTTGCAGCATACTGCACAGCTCCATTGTCACTAGCAGCACATCCTTCACTCTGTGCCTTGTGTAGAGCCTTGTTGTGCCTTTGTAGTTTGCATCTCAATGCTTTCGCAACATCTTGTAGTACTGTGCCACTGGGCAGAATCTCACACTCTTTCTTGGGACTTTGTGCTCAGTCTCATGGTGTCTTCCACCACGCACACAGACCTGAAATACTTCACAGCATTGGTAGAGCTCCTCACAGCATGCACCGCAGCTAAATTGTGATTTGCAGCATGTCCTTTCACCCTGTGCCTTGCATAAAGCCTTGTAGTTTTCATCTCTCAGTATTCACAACATCTTGTAGTATCATACCACTGGGCAGAATTTCACTACTTCTTGGAGTACCACACAATACCTCACAGCTGTGCAAGACCATCAGAGCTCAACATTTACATGTCAGCATCCTGGTGCCATGCGGCATGCCTGATGGCATTGTACATGTTTGTGCCACATTAGAGCATCTGTTAGCACACCGCGTGTTGAATTTCAACCATCACACTTGCAAGAAGACCTGCCGTCATTGGGCTAGTAAGATAAACTGTCTTGTAAGGCGTTTGGACCATAGGGTTATAGGATGATGAATGCTTGAATGCCCCAAAGTATTTTGCATCTCTCCTAGAATCCGAGCTTGTCTAAGTCTATGTGAATTAGTTAAGGAGGAACTGGTACCCGTTACCGATCATAGGAACTCACATTCCCAGCCTTATTGAACTTTATACACCATTGATATATTCCCTATTCTTTCCACTGAATAGAAGCTGCACCATTCTGCCAAAGAATTTCACATTCAGATGTATATCTTGTTCCAGTCTATTTGAATTAGTCAAGGAGGAAGTGTTACCCCATTACTGATCATAGGAATCTGCATTCCTAGCCTTATTGAACTTGATACACTGCCGTACTATTACCTATTCTTTCCATTGAATTGAAGCTGCACCATTGTGCAAAAGACTTTTGCATTTGAATGTGTTTGGTTTGCTATTGTGTTTAGTTCTCCTTGTGCATACTATAACTTGCAGCTTGTCTCGAAGCATAGGGTTGTCCTTTGCACCGACATCTTGGGCCCAGTGGTGTGGATCATTGGTATCAGAGCAAGAGTTCTTATATTCCTGTAAAAACATGTGCACACAAGCATACTTAGTCGTTTCAGACTACCCGAAAGAATGCCATAGCAAGAGAAAGATGGGTGATACCTAGACCCGTGTCACATAATTCGTCAATTTCCAAACAAAAAAATGGATTTTGGCAATTTTGATAAAATCCAAGAAATTCGTTAAAAATGCCATGAAATCCATGCATTCAAATTTAGGTCAAAAATCTTGAAATAAACCCGGGCATCAATTTAGGGCATAAAATCTCCAAATAACCTTTATTGGTGTCGGCCACGATTTAGGGCTTGTAATAAAATCTCCAAATAATCTTTATTGGTGTCAGCCATGATTTTGGGCTTTATATTTGCTATTTAACAATTTCATTTCTTCACGAATCATAAATACAGCTAGCTTTAATCCTTCATCGATTGTCAAAGCAATCACTTGTGAAGCAGCTGAAGCTTGACATATCTGTGTGAAGAGCTGCCTGATCCACGCTAGGTCTGTTTGGAAGGCAATCAAGTATTTGCTCTTCATATAGTAACCTAAAATGGACTATTGTTTATCTGCACTTCGTAAGTAGTCAAACTGTATTTATAAAATGTGGATTTGATACAAACATATTTATTTATGTAGTTAAGTTTTAAGTGTATTACATTTTGACATTTATGTATTTAAATTTTAATGTTTTAAGTGTCTATTACTTTATGTATTTAAATAATTTGAGTGTTGTCTACTTTTTAAGATTTCTTTTTAAATTGTAAAAGCAAACTTTCATTTAATTTAACATTTAGTTCCCACATTTAGGCCCTAGGTTGATGTTAAAGTTTTAATTTTTAATTTTTTTAATATTTTTTCAAGTTTTTTATTTTTTAAAAACTAAGATAATTGAAGGCATGAGTAATTTAATTATTATTTTTTGGTCTACTTGTGTAGAGAGTAAGATAGCCTTTGCATAACATAAAGGTCTTCCAACACAATGCACAATAAAGCATCACATTTATCTTATCTTACCTTATCTTATCTTCCAAACACCCCACTGTATGCAAGTCCATTTGGCAAAATGATGAAGTTCAAGGCCAAATACAATGTCTTGTTGATTAAGAAGATTAGGCCTAACTCTGGTTCCTGTGGCAGCCCGATAATTTTTTGTGTAAAAGAAAATGGCACTTGGCGCTCGTGCATTGACTATTGTGTGCTCAACAGTATAACGGTAAAAAATCTGTATCCATTGCCGTGCATTGACAACCTCTTGGACCAGCTCTGAGGTTTACAATGCTTCCCCGAGATAAACTTGAAGTCAGGTAACCATCAGGTACTAATTCATCTTGAAGATGTCTTGAAAATAGAATTCAAGACAAAAGAAGGATTGTAGGAATGGTTGGTGTGCCTTTCAGACCAATGCACTGACATCAGTCATGCGCTTGGTGAATGAGTTACCTTGACCCTTCACCAAACCCGAATGACTTACCTTGGCCCTTCACCAAACCCTTCATCATTGTCTGACATCTTCATCTACAATAAGATTTAGGAGGAACATGTGGAGCATATCTCACACATCTTAGATACATTGCACAAACAAAAGTTGGAAGCCAACTTAGCCAAGTTTTCATTCGACGCCCGACAGATTCAGTATTTGGGCTACGCCATTAATCGTATAGGCATCCATGTAGATTTAGAGAAGGTCAAATTAATCCTAAACTGGCCAAACTCTGCACAATCTTATTAAATTGAGGAGTTTTCTTAGACTTGAAACTTCTTTGGCATGTTTGTCCTTGGGTTCGCAAACATATTACGACCACCCAGCTAGATCATGCATACCAAAGCAACCTCCTATTAGATGCACACACAACATGCCTTCGAGGAGCTCAGACGTCCCTACGTAACACCTATTCTGGTAATGTTTGACATTGTCCAACCCTTTGAGATCTAGACTGATGCGTTTGACTATGCACTTTGCATAGTACTCACACAACATGTACATCTAGTCACCTACCACTCATAGACATTTAGTGACATGGTTCAATGCTACTCCACCTACGAAAAAGAGTTTTATGCCATCATGCATGTAGTCAAGCAATGGTGTTACTACATCTTGGGTAAGAAGACAATTGTCTATTCCGATCATAAGCTGCTTTAGTTCCTGCACAAGCAAAGTAAGTTGGTGAACACGGGCTGCATGTAGTGGATGACCTATTTTCAATAGTTCCATCTAGTTATCAAGCACAATAAGGTGAAAGACTATATGGCAACAAATTGCCTTAGCCTCTCACCAGCGTTTGCGCTTGACACATGCGGCCACAACTTCGTTGATTAGGTATCTTTCTACTTAGTAGACAAGGACTTCACAGAAGCTTACATTACTCTTGCGCAATGTAAACATGTTCAGGAATTCTACATGTCTGACAAGCTTCTCTATAAGCTTGGACATCTCTGTGTTCCTGGTGGTGCACCTCATCAAAGACTCATTTGGGAGGCGCACTACAACAAGACAACATAACACTTCGGCATTACCAAGATGCTAGAAGCACTACAACAACACTTTTAATGGTCTTGCATGTGCAAGACATTGAGCGCCACATCAAGGCTTGCACTTCTTGTTGCTTTCACAAATCCCACTAATGGGATGTTGGGACTTCTCATATCTTTGCTTGTTCCATCCAAACTATGGGAATTTATCAACATGGATTTCATGATTGGACTACCTTTGATAAAATACGAAAATGATGATGTGTTTTTTTAGTGGATAGGTTTTCAAAGATGGTCATTATGGCTGCTTACAAGAATAGCATCAACGCATAAGAAATTGTGGGTTTGTTGTTTAACCATGTTTGGGTATGCTTCGGATGCCCAACATCCATTATGTCTGATTGTGACCCGCTCTTTGTAGGCCAGTTTTGGCAAGCATTCTGAGAAATGATGGATACACATCCGGATCGGTCGACGACTTTAATCCATAGACAAATGGACAAACATAAGTTGTCAACCACACACTTGTCCATTTTCTGCAAATGTACAACAATGTGCATCCTCGCCCATGTTATGTGTTGATGCTCAAAAATGTCCTATTGCTGCCACCTGCATCAGAGCATAACATGGGTTGTTCTATAGTGTGGAAACTGACTGCTAGAACAACCTTCAGAGTAAGCTGATTTGTTCTACTATAATATGAAACTAAAACTGCCTTAGGGAATGGAGAAGATAAATAAATAACAAAAGTATGTGATGCACCAAATAGGATGATTTGATTCCTTTACCAGATTACAACACAAAGTTACCTAAAACATGCAAGATCTGTAATATACCAGCACAAATATATAAACAGAACTAAAGGTAAGATCTAATTTTAATTTGTGAATGAGGCTAGATATTCATAAGAAAGCTGAAAAGTGATAACCACACCATCTTTTATCAATCATAGAAAAACAAATACACAAATGTCATCTGTATATTTAAAAGGTAGTGAAAATTCTTTGTGTGAAATAGAAGCCAAGGCTATGGTATTGTGAGAATGAAACAAGGATTGAAATAGATCCAAGGAAAGAAGTGTGCAACATGTAACAATTTGAATCTATTAACACCTTGCATGGGCTGGACACAGAAATAATTATGATTACTGAAGGCTCTGGGATGCAGGGTTTCAGGGACGGCAAGGATTTCCCGTATTTTGGGGATGACTATTAAAACAATACATAAAATTATAAATAATAAGAATATACAAATAAATTTTAAAAATTATTAATAACAGTCTGTGACAGTCCACCATCCACATCCGTGCTTGAAAATTTATGTATTTTTAATGTCCCTTTCTAGGGCTGAACTGAAAAGCAACGAAATAACACAAATCCAAACTGAAATATATTCTGATTTTTATATCAGCCAACTGGAAAATAGAACAGCAGTGAACAACAGTCTGATTTTTAGAACAGCAGCAAGGAAAAAGCAATAATTCATCAAAATATCACCATTCACAATATCTGAAGTATATAGAGGCACTTTAGGAATATTTTAGAAAATTATCAACCAAGAAATCAGCCTCTAAACACAACTAGAAATTAAATAAATGACAGCAGAGTATGCCCTTATGAAATGGCTGGAAATGAATGATTCCAAGCCCTAAAAATGAAGTACAAAGTAGATTCTGGCTGCCAAAAATATGGAGAATGCAATGATGGCTGAGTTGAGCGGTGCCGTGCCCTAGAAACCACCAATCTCTTCCCCAAGGTGGGTCGCTCCCCTAGGAGAGGGGTTGAATTTCACCTTAGAACCAAACCCTCGCTGAAAATAGGCCTTATCCACCTCTTTGAAGCACTTGGAACAATTAATTGAAGAGTTTTCATTCTCCAATTATCAAGGAAGGGTTTTGTCTTCCTTGTGAAGCCACACCAAAGGATTTCCGCCCTCTAATGGAATGGAAATAGAGCAATCAGCCCCAAAACCAAGTAATGTAAAATTATAATAAAGATGCATGCCCAAAATGAGCCCAAACGACTCCTTATATATCCTTTTGGTGGCGCCAAACCCCATGAGGGAGTTCCCCCATGACCGACCTCATAATGAAGTTTTTTTTTTTGTCTTTGCCTTTTACTCCTCCAACCCAGCTGACCTAGCTAATGAGAGAAACCATGAAAGAAAATGGTAAATGCTCAAAGAAAACTAAAAAACATGAACAATTACTTCCCTTGTTCGCCTTCTTCCGACCCACGGGAAGTGGAATGAGCTAGAAGTCTTCTAAATGGATTAATTTGAAAAAGTGGACATTATAGTATTTATCACTCTTGATTCTTATTATGTCTTTGTCATACAATATTATTGGGCTGTGTGTAAATGTTTTGATCAATGACTTATTGCTTTTATCATTTACACAACTTTTCTCTTCAAATAAAATTATACAAATAGGCTTTGTCATTTTTATGTGATCGAAGCTTCCAGAGTGAATTTTATTTAGATTCATAGTATATACATATAAACTATTTTTCAAATAGAAATGAGTCGCTTCAAAAAAAAATCTTACCCTATAAGCGTACATTAGGTCTGTTGTCACTCTAATTTTTTTGCTTTGAAAGTTTTCAAAATTTGGTTTCACTTAGTGTTTAAAGCCCCCTTTGTCCAAATTCATGTTTTCCTTAGTCAATTTTGAGGGTTTTGGGCCTTAATCAAATAGGTCGCCTAAGTTGCACCGGGAGGTAAGAAGAGGAATAGTTTCGAACGTTCCTCTGTTTTGTGAGAGGTGCGATAGTGTGACAAAATGTTTTGAAAAGTGTTTTGGGAAGTCTATGATGTTGCCTAAGTCCCCTATGGTCTGCCCACGAGGAATATGCAGAACAATTGTTCCATTTGTTCCGCGATGGGGTGCTATGGGCAACTCAATTGCAAAACATAAGGTCTAAGGCAGGTTGGTGTTGACATAACTTGAGGAACAATTCCCATAGTTCCTTAGTTTCATGCAATAGGCATTGGAGAGACCAAATCAAGATTTTGGAAAGTTTTTAAAATGAGTTCCAAAGGCAGTTGGGATGGGCGACTAAGTCTTATTGGGCTTTATATAAGCAAATTTTCCTGTCATTTTCGAATCATTTCAAGAACTCTCCGTCCAAGTCTAGCACTCTACCCTATCAAGCTAGTTCGACTTTGCCCTAACTGTTGTTTTCCCTCCACGATTGCTTTTCCCTTGGGTTTGGCAAATTCAAATCTGCCATTGAAATTGTCTCTATCTGTGCAGAAATTGTCTCTATTTGTGCATCATTTCCATTGGATTTTCAAGAATTTTCATGAATATTTCTTTCCATCGATCATTTTTCATTGTTTTGGTCCCCATTCACTCGCCAAATCCAACTGCCCGTGCAATTGTTCCTTCTCTCTTTGAATTGCCTAGTCACCACCATGAAAATTCAGTACGTAGGACATGAGCACATTTTTTCGTTGGAAACCGATATCCTTAAAATCAATCACAATGATGTAGAACATACGGATTTGGCAGAGTTCTAGGTACGAATGCAGGAGGGCAAGAGGACTACGTTGGCCGAACACATTTTCAACAGTGGTTTGGCTCATGCGGCGGGATTCCCAAATTCAATTCAATGCTCAAACATTGTCTTAGCATGTGCTTGATGTTATGACCTGGACACAAAGAGGTGATTGCCAAACTTGATGCTCATCACAAAAATGCTGCCCTAGGAATCAAGCCCTTACAAGATGCCAGGGTAATGACTTTGGAAATGGCCCAAGAAGAATTCGATCTAAGTCTAGAGAAATATCAAACTATGAGTGGCAAATCTTGGCTGAGCAAGAAAAAGAAAGGACCTTCTAAGCTACCAAAGAATTTGTACAGGGCAGATTTCGAAGAAGAGCTTTCTGATATGATCACACTACTGGCTAGAGTTATGGGATTGCAAACCCACCTTGGAATTCCACAATTGGATATGTATCTTCATTAATATCATTTGTGCGGGCAAACAAGCATTCAATTAGGGAAAAATCATTAGTGAAAACTTGCCAAAACAACTTAGCTGAGTTCTACCAAGTCTTTCTATATGACTTCATACCTAATGTATTCCATTGCGGTCTACAAAATTTGGGTTGGTCTTTCTGGAATGAGCAGGTATGATACATCAAAACCAATCTTTGACTACCTCACCCAAATTACATATGAAAGCAGCAAAAGCCGTTTCAAAAGAGTGAATGATGCCTTCACCATGCTGATTGTGAGAGTATTGGAAGGAGATACAACAAAAATAATCTCCAATGAAGCGAAAGCATTGATTAAAACACAGGTTCAATTTCAGAGGTTCACTTATCTCAGGATAGCTGGTTGTGAAGGTGAACCTTACAATCTCCCAACAAAAGACCATATTTTGATAGTACAAACTTTATTAGTAATAATCTCATACTTCCCTTGAGCTATCATCATGTGCCTACCGTTGAAGATTTTTGGGAAGACTGAGATAATGAATTTGAAGTTAGGAGAAGAGGATGCATGACGATGTCACTAAATCAAATTCAAGCCTTCCAACTTGATCAAGTTCCTGAAGGCATGGTGGATGATGACAGTGATTTATGTAAACCTGAATTAGAAACAACTATTCAGCATGCTCCCCTTCTCAATGTTGACTGGTCACAAAAGGAGAAAGATCATCTTGATGATCTAACACGGCCTGTGATTGTGAGAACCAAGAGGTGGTTTCACAAGAAATTGATCAAGTTCAATGCTGCGAAGAAGACCACTCCTCAGGTCCAACATGAGACACCTTATTCTTGAGACTGCCAACCTTCAAATACAAAGGTATATGTCAGAACTCCCAAGGTAGATATTGCATCACGAGGTGTGGGGGATGATAGTAAAAAAGAGGTTATTTCGGAGAGTGCTTATGGAAGAGGCGACACAAGACAAAAGTTGCCCATCAAAAGTCCTGCTTCTTCTTTTCAAGCATTAGGTGAGATACCTCCCTCTGTTGACACCTCACTTATGCAAACGTCAGCTTCCCTATCTCCACTCATACTAATTTTTCCTGCGTCAACTTAGTCCGATGTAGTTTTCGGTGATTCTTCCTATACCAGGGTCCAACCCCTTATTGAAAAGAAAAGGAAGGCTTATGTTAAAATCATTGCTCCTGATTATTATGCTGTGGCATGTTTGCTTCAAAGCACTCCTGCTCCTAAGAAAGTGAAAGCTGCCTCTCACCTGGTCATGGATCCTTCTGGCTTGTAATTTGTCGAGATTGCCAAAACCACATCTCATAAAAATGAAGGATTGATTGGACGAGGCAAATCATGAGGGAGACACTCATAATTTCAAAGAAACAACTTCAAGAATTATTGAGAGAGTGGAAAAGGGAAACCAAATGCAGGAACAACTTGAAGAACATGTTCGCACTCACAATGGATATGTCAAAGCCTTCCTATCACATGACCCCACTCCTTTGACATCTCTTCCCTCTTCAGCTTTAGTGGAAGAAATTGACCCCAAGGCCATCTCTGAGATGCACAAGCACAATAACCGGGGCAATGTTACTGAGACTTAGGTAGAAAAGCTTTTGGTTAATGGTCTCAATTTCATTGATGAAAGCTGGGAAGTATACGGGCAGCTGGTTGAAGTCCATGAGAAGTTGTTAAGTCAAGTAAAAAACGCAGAAAAAGAAACTGCCCTATGGGTATGTTTGACTCAAGACTTGAGAATAATGGCAGTTTCAGATGAGAAGATTCTTTTCTTTACAAAGGTTTTCAATAATTCCCAAGAGAATTTCTCATGAACTTGGTCAATAAGTGTCTAATGGAGAATAAAAATACTTGAAGAAAGCAAGGTTGATCTCTAATCTCATATTCAGAAGGGAGAAGCTCTTACAGCAGAAATCTCTGCAGACATGAAAGCCCTCTGCTGTGATCTTTTCAAAGAGAATTACGCTGAGTTAAACACAATGGCATACATCAAAGAGCGATTTAGAATATTGATAAAAGAGGAGCTGTTCTACACTGAAGGCTTCCATAAAGATAAATTGGATGAGCTTTCCGAAATTCACAATGTGATCGTCAAAGCATCCAAGGGCCTAACCAGCTTTAACGGCGGCAGCTTCTAGATGATCAATGCCATGGGAACTTGGTTAATTAATCTTTCTAACAGCAAAATTGTATGTGAGAGAGAAATTGTAGCTATTGTCACAAGGTTCATAATGCAATTACTGAATCTTAATCGTTCTTACTCTTCTCTTACGTCTTGACTTCTCTTTATGCTATTTTTCTACTTCTTCGTTGCACTTTTCTTTTGCAATTTTTCTTTCTTACCTATTTAAAATTTGTAAAATTCACTTAAGTGACTAATGAAGTGGAAAAGTAAAGTTGTAGAAGCTAGTAAAGATTACTCAAAGGGTAGTTATAATGGAGTTTTTTTCCCAACCCTATTTGAAGTGAAAGATTTCTCCTTAAGGGTTTTGGGAAAATTTTTGAGAAACAAAATTACTCAAGAGGTTCACACCTTTTCATTTTCTGTCCTTGACTGTACATTTAATAGCAAGAGTAATATGAAACTTTGAGTTCATTTTATGCCCAAAAAGAATTATTGAACTTTGTGTCTCTATTATTTTAAAGCATTTATATTCTATAGAATAATATGGTTTGTTGGCATTTTATTTTCCTATTGTATGATGTGACAATTGCTTATTAATATATGACATGCATGAGTAGATTAAGATCTGGTTTCACTTACCCAAACATGCAGTTTCCCTTCTCTTCCTTTACAACTTCATTCATTCCCATTTTCTTACCTTCCCTTCTCCTCTCCACCCCATTTTGAAATTTAATTGAAATTTAACATGGACTTAAAATTCCAACCTTCTAGATAATAAGTGTGATTATTGTATATATTCCTTTCGCTTTCTTTTGGCTTTCAATAAAGGGGACCTCCCTCATAATAGAGGGACTTTGTCCCCTGAGTTGTTGTGGAAGCCTCATTTTGCCAAGTACAAAATATTCCACCAACAAGGTCCTTCCCAAATTTATTTCATTTTCAAGTTTATTCAAGCCTAACACAATGGTGTAGCTAGATTGAGGCCATCCATTACCGGACATAAGGAAGTTTGCGAGAGGTGTAGATTTGTTAATCAATGTGAAACCCTCCTATGGGCAAAACTATGTGACAAATTCAGGATAAACACCTCAAAATAAATACAAATTGGTGATTTTCAAATAACTATATTGAAAAATTAGAGCTTAAATCTTAGAAATTAAAATAATATTGGTTTTAATTTTTTTTTTTTTTGGGGAGGGGCAACAAGAAATCCCATAAAAAGGGGGACGTTTGGGGCGTCCCGTAAATGTTTCGGGAAATTCATGAGAAGGGAAAGGTGGGTGGGGGATGTTCTCCCCTTGCCCTGCCATCCCTAGGGCGTCCTAGACATGTTGGACGCTTGATTTTTGGGGCGACGTGTCCTCACGTAACACTGGAAATAATACTGAATATTTAAACATAAAAGATTAATTCAGCTTTTTAATTGCAAATTCTAATAAAAGGAAATTCCATTAATTTAATTTTTCTTCTTTTATTCTTTATTCACATGTAGACATTCTAAAAATAGAAAACTTTAAAACACTTTTGTTCTTTTTTCTATATAATTTTTCCATGCATTCGCCCTCTTTAATTCTCTTTTCAGTTAATGCATGGCCCTTATTTATAATGGATGAGCCATTAATTAAATAAAACATTTATCTTAAAGAATCGAGTATAGGGTTTTAGCTTTTGAGAACCGAATATAGGCTTTTAAAATTGAGAACTACTATCTCTGCAAGGAGAATAATGATGAGAAATATCCTAAACCCAAGAAATAAATGAAATTATACTTCTGCACATTTTCTCAAGAGTATGATAATATGTTATACATCCAACATTCCTACAACAAAGTTCTTCATAGTTCTATGTAGCATAGTTCATTCCAGGACATGTCTCGTCTTGGATTCCTACCAACGTCAACCTTAGGCATGTTCTACTTGTGCACCTTTGACATGGAGTTGCACATACAAAAATCAAGAAGCAAAGAAGGTACAAAAGTTTTTCCAACACATTGAGTTTGTTCACCAATATGCTCGGTAGATACTATCGCACCAACAACATAAGTACAAAGAGCGCCATGACACACATTACACACCTCACGAGTTCAAGGTTGGTGTTAAAGTTTGGGTGCATCTTTAGAAGGAACTCTTCAAGGGTCTACATCAAAAGATCAAACATTTGCACTATGGTCCTTACACCATATTCTCATGAGCTTTCTAAGAACACCTTTGTTCTTGATCTCGCCACCATACTTGTGCCTTCATCCAATATCCAACATGGAGCTTCTTAAGCCTTGCTTCGTCCCACTACTTGAGCCAACAAAGACTCAACATCCTTTTTGATTTCAATCCGTATGTCCTACGAGAGAAGGACCATATTATTGAAGTGACTACCACTCGCACCCGTCGGGGCACATTAGTTGTTCCGAGTGGTCAAGGCCGAGCAATAGGCTAATCAAGCTAAGTGGCACAACCTTCAACAACTTTAGGTACAATTCCTGCAAGTAACTAAACATGCAATGGGGACCATTGCTGCTCAAGAAAGGGCAAATGATTGTCACAACTTTGTAGGCGGCCTCATAACACTTTGCAGCCCTGGCTCACACTCTTCTTTGGGACTTTGTGCTTCGCAGCCGTGCGGCATCTTAGACTTGTGGTACTTCACAACATCGGCACAACTACTCATACCATATTTGGCAACTCCATCATGACTTACAACACATCTTTCAATTTGTGCCTTGTGTGGAGCCATGCAATGCCTTTACGGTTTGCATCTCGTAGTATTCACAACATCTTAAAGTATCATGCATCATCTCACAACACCATGTAGTATTGCAACTTCTCGCTTCTTGTGGTATTGCGCAGTGTATCACAACACTTCGCATTGCACAAGATCTTCGAAATCAACATCCACGTGTCAATGCCCCATAACCACATGGTGCACCTAGTGCTATTCTCCATGTTCATGCCACATCGAGGGCAATTGTCATTACACCGCAAATTGGAAGTTCAACACCAAACCTACAAGAAGTCCAACTTTCAAACCGTCTTGTATTTGTTCCTTTTGAATCGTTTGTTTCAGTTGTAACTACTTTCTTGTAGTGATGCATGAATGTATATCGAAGGTTTTTGGTCCATAGGATGACAGAACAACCGAGAGACCAAGTAATAGTGACTACTTTCATGCACTGGGTATTTTGTATCTCATACACATCTAAAATCACGTTTCGATCTAGGGAAATTATTTAAGGAAGTGTTTCCCCTTGCGATCAAAGGACTTTGCATTCTCAACCTTACTCGAACTTTGTACACAAATCGACTAATTTCCTATTGTTTCTATTGAATAGAAGTTGCACCATTCTGCAAAATGCTTTTGCATTCGATTGTGTTTAGGTCTCTTGGTGCATTCTATACCCCATAACTTGTTTCCAACCGCAAGGTTGTCCTCCGCTCTGGCATTTTGGGCCCTTTGGTGTGGATCATTTATATTGCCAAGATCCCCGCCGCTCATATAAGCTATTTTTCCACTTTTTGCATTACAATCTTACTAGCTATTTTTCCATTCTTGTTGCAGGTTTCATGACCAAGCATAGATTGTATTTGACATTGAGAGTTGCCACAAGCTTCTATACCATGACCTTCTTGTCTCTGTCCATCCATGTAGGCTGAAAATTACATCGATCGCTTAATCAACAAACTATGGAGACAACAAGTTTTGTGCAAATTCACATGCTATCTTTGTGCTTTGTGTTAAGAAAGATTAAAATGCATCCCCGTGATGTCCCCATTTCCGAGCAGGTGGCCTAGGAGGCTTTTCATCCGTTTTAGCCTTGGTCATGCCCAAGGGGCTAGTGATGTTGATGGTTATTGGGTATGGTTTGCACCTTCATTTCACTTATAGGTTATGTTTCGACGTTGGACACATACTTTGAGGTGACTTAAGTGAAATAAGGTTGTGAGATGCTCCCCTAAGGTACTTTATGTTATATTTAGTCGATGACTTAAGTAATGGGTGAATATATGGTACTTTATGTTCTAATTCTTCGTTGGGGTGACTTAAGTGCACTTTTTGGCATGTGGGGAATAAAGTGACTTAAGTTATTTTAATTAATTAAAGAAAAGACCCAAGGGGGTGATTAGGGTTCTTTTGGGCCTTTTGTTGCAATGAAAAGTTATAAAAGGAAGCACTTGGGGAGAATAGGCATTCATTCATACACTCACCTATTTTGATATTGGAGCAACTGCTGTTTGCAATCTTCTTGCTTGTGGAGTAAGATCCCACAGGAACCCTAGCTTCGGTGGTGAGAGATCCATTCCTAGCTAGTAGGGCACTCTTTGGTGGTGAAAGATCCACCCTAGTTTGTCATTTTGGAGCTGATTCAGGGTTGTTATTCAGAGATATTTTTCAGAGATTCTAGAGAAGGGTTTTGGAGGGTTTCAGAGACTTTTTGTGGAGATAAATCGAAGGGTTTCAGATCAGATTTGTGGCAGCGATCAGAGCAGGGTTTGGCACAGATTTTGGAGACATTTTCGTGGGTTTTCAGCCTTTCCCTTAGGGTGACGTCAGCCCTAGGGTTTTGCAACAGCTTTTTTGGAGGTCTCCAAGTGTTTGTTTCTAGATCTGGAGGTTGGGCTTTCTTCTATATCGTTGGTAGATGTTATTTCCAGAAATTCAGATTTTTATCTATTTTCTAGGGTTTTATCTACTCAGTTCCAGATTTGCAGCAGTGTTTTTTAGGGTTTTCAGGCTGATATTTCCAGATCTAGAGGTTGGGCTTTCATTCATATTATTAGTAGATGTTATTTCTAGATTTTCAGAATTTTATCACTTGTATTTGAAAAGTTATGAATTTTTGAAGATTTCCAGCTGTCTAGGGCTTTCTGAAATTTTCTGGCAGTTATCTATTATTCAAAAAATTCCAAAAATATTTTTCTAGTGTTTGTTATCATTGTTGCAAGCTCTCTATAAAATTTCATGTGTTTTGAGCAAGTATTTTGTGAGATATCAATTAAAACCAGTTTGCTGCCCTAGCTGGTTATTTACTGCAAAAATCAGAATTTTTATTTGTTGCAATTTTTATATATTTTGTGAATTTTTCAAGTGGTATCCCACAAGGGATATTCATCCCCTAAGCATGATAAGAAAGTGCTTCATGTGATGCTAATCTTAAAATTGTAAAACATGTTCTGAAGAAAGACATCCGAGAATGAGATCAAGGACTTTAAAGTCTATGTAGACTAATATGCCACATTGTTTAACAGGTACCAAAGAAAGGGGAAATTAAAATTGACTATCAACGAGACTTTTCTTCAAGAGGGCTTCAATATCATTGAATTCTAGAAGTTTAGTTATAATATGAATCCTACTTAGTTTTCTATCTTTTTGGTTATGAATTCGTTTGACCGGTAGAAACCAATAATTCAGCAATTTGCACCAATCTTTTGATGCTTACCAGCTACTGAAGTAAAAATCAAATTTGAATTAAAGAGACTTTTATTCAACAGGCCTTCAATATCTTTGAATTCTAGACTTTTCATCTAAATCCAATTTAACTTTCTATCTAGCTTGGATCTGAATTCCTCTGCAGTGCAAAACAGTAATTCATTAATTGCACCTATCTTTTGATACTCAAGGTCATTCTTAAACTGTCCTGGTGGGCTGAAATGTGAACCAGATGTGTGGTTGGACCAGAGTATCTTTACCATATATATGGCTGCATAATGGTAGTAAGAGACACAAAAGCTTACATTATAACAAACTAAATACTGCATACTACATCCACACGCAGACTACCCGTAGATTTGCAACACATATTTACATGCAATCAATCTCAATTTTTGAAAAGTGTTGCCAATCCTGCCCTACTAGAACAATTGCCAAAATGAGAAAAAAAAGTGTGCACCTTGTTGGTGTATGGTCTTGACTCCTCTCACAACCATCTCTGCAAAGTTCCTAATATCTTCAATTGTTTACGAATTACCAGGTTTATCTGTGATTATGCTGACTATGCCACATCCTTTTGCCAACTTGATAAAAAAATTGCTAATATCACTGTCTCCCTCATTTTTATATCAGGGCTTCACCTGCCAACAAATTTTAGATATAACACAAATTATAAAGAAAACATATGAAATATCTAGAAACAATATTTCTATCCCTTGAGATATCAAACTGATGTGTAATACCCTTGTCCCTATCCAAAAGCAAGATACAGAATACATCTTTGTCAAATTAAACATATAGCTCTTGTACCAAGGAACTAATGATAAAAAGGCAACCTTTCATCCAGAAGTGATGCAGATAATACTTATATGAATTTGAAGAATGTGATATGTAGATTAAGCATTTCAGTGGCAATATATTTAATTTTAAAAGAAGTCACTGTTAGGCTAAGGTTACTTGTTTTGAATATCAACAAAATCTCCCTCTTATTACAACATATTGTGAGTTTTAAAGTTTGTCAAAATGTTCTTTAATTAGGATCCTTGTACTGGCTAAGTGTAATTTGTGCTGATGAACATTTTACACCCCACATCAACTTTGACTTTTGGGGTGTGTATCTTTGGGGGATGTGTGGGGAGCATTTGCGACTGACATTTCTCACATATATGTAACTCTTAAGAATAATAAAAATGAATAAAAATAGGATGCCTTCACAACTATGTTACACCAAGTTTCTGGGATGGGGATGGCAGGGGACAGGGGCACACATTTCTGGGACAGATTCTTTTGGAGGTCATTTATAGGGGATGACTATTAAAAATATGGTAAAATTTAAAAATATCTTTGGGGGATGTGTGGGGAGCATTTGTGACTGACATTTCTCACATATATGTAACTTTAATAATAATAAAAATGAAGCAAAAAAAGGATGCCTTCTTAACTATGTTCTTTTGGAGGTCATTTTTAAATTTTAGGGATGGCTATTAAAAATAAGGAAAATTTGAAAATATCTTTGGGGGATGTGTGGGGAGCATTTGCGATTGACATTTCTTACATATATGTAACTCTTAATAATAATAAAAATGAAACAAAAAGGATGCCTTCACAACTATGTTCCACCAAGTTTTTGGGATGGTGATGACAGGGACGGGGTACATGTTTCTGGGACAAATTCTTTTGGAGGTCATTTTTAGGGGATGGCTATTAAAAAATAAGGAAAATTTTAAAATATAGGAAATTTCAAATATTCATATGATAGTATTGATAAGGCATTCATCATATACATTTAAGAATGTTCCTACATATCATTATAGCTGAATTGAGATTTCACATAAGATTCAATGTGGATATATATAATAATTACAACAAAATGCCCAAGGGCTGCAAGTTTCAACTACAAAATGACAAAAACATAGAAAATCTACTGCTGCCCCTAATGAAAATCTGCTAAAATTGCATCAAAATCAGAGTCTGAGTCCAGGGCATTGAATTTATGAGAGACTGCCTCATCCAATGGAACCCCAACCAATTCCTCTTGTGTTGCCTCCTCATCAACTTGTGTGGCATCTTGCCTTCTTCTCACTGCTGTTCTCCTTTTTTGTCTTCACAAAATGCAAAATGGCAAAAATGAGCTTGTTTTTTGGTTTTAGTTGTTAGTGTGGTTGTTTTAGGTTTAGGGTTAGTGGAAAGGGGTGTGGGGGTCCTTGTGGGCCCTACCATCTCCCCCTTTAATTTTCGAGTTAAAAAAATTGTTTTAAAAATGCTGGGACATAGGGGATGGCTACCTGTTGCCTGCAGATTTTTTCATGTGACGGGGACATTTCCTAAAAAAAAAAAAATTGGGGACGTCTAGGGGATGTTTCCTACCCGTCCCTGAAATGTTCCCTATAGGGGCGCGTCCTCGTGGTACACTGCTTCGCAGTAGGGTACTCTCACATATGCCTTGTAGCCTTATCCTTACAAATGTTTTAATCGTATTGTAGACTTAGGTCACAATTAGCCACATGACCTGAATCAAGTTGACGGGGTTGATTGCAGACTGCGCAGGGACTGCACTGCTGGAGCTCATCAAAATCTTCACCTGTTTACCATTTCTTGGCCTCAGTGATATCTCTGGCCCTGGTTACTGGTCCTGTTTTTTTCTCTTGGATGTTTTGCATTTTGATTTTGAGGTAGTAAGCATGTGCTGCATATCTATTTTCTCATTGTTACTCACTTATTTTATTCCATATATTTGTATTTCCTTATTTTTATGTTCCTGTTGTATTATGATTGAATAAAGAATTCCAATGTTCTTGCTAAAATGGTTTTTGATAATTGTTAAACTTTTCATTGGTCAAAATGCGACATCAAATATTTTATTTCATTTTTAGTAGCATGAAGATAATCTAGATCTTTTGTTGCTTGCTGGTTCTTATCCTAGTTTTGTCCTTCTATATCTCTGAACATTCTGTTGCTGTGTAGTATCTATTATGCATTGTCCTCATTTTAATAATCTTTCCATAGTCCCATTAACAATATTTGATCATTTCCAAATATCAATAATAAAATACTCTCCTAGGAGGCAAAATAACTTTTAATGATTAATTCTGAGGCTGTGGCATCTTTATTGTTGCACTGAATTTTATTATTGTTGTAAGTAAATCCCGAATTTGCAACAGTTTTAAGGTGAATTTATAGGCATTTTGTATTTCCTACATACACTAAACAATTTGGTTTAATTCTGTTTTAGGAAATTGACCAACTGTGTGAGGAATGGGTCCCAGAACCACTTCATCCAACTATTACAAAAGAGATGGAATATGAACCTCCGGTTTTAGAAAGGTAATCTTGTTTTGGCTTCGTGAATGTAGAGTTATATTTGTACATGGCCTTTGCCATAATTTAAATTTTATTTTTCTGATATTTATAAAAATGGTTGATGGGTAGTTGGAGCTTGATCATGTTATAGACTGAGTATCTTGATTTAGAAAGGTAAAATTGTGCCTGCATATATACAGAATGATCTTAAGCATGGACACGCTATTAGCAATAATGACCAGTTTGTCTTTTGCACAATACACAATGCATATTTTTTCAGGTGTCAAGCATTGCGATCTTATGTAATGTAATGTCTTTCTGAGAAAGTGAAGTTGAGCGGTAGAGTCCAGTGTTGGTATGAAAATTTGCAAGTGCATGTTTTTGTCAAGTATGGGGGCACTCCTCCAAGTTAGAAGACTCATAAACAAGCAAATAATGTCTTATGTTGTATGTATGGTGTGGTAATGCAGAGATGTGGAGAACACGACCTTTATTGATCTGCTGAGTGAACAAAACAGTGTTAGGTGTCAAATGTGATCTTGTGGAATATTATTGAGGGAATGCATTATATGGGTGTCACGAGTTGAAGTCAGAATACAAACAATCACATAACCACCACATACTGTATATGTAGGTTGTAATATGACTCTTGTATAGTACAACATATTGGGAAGTAATGGACTTACCTGAACTTATTCACACTTTTACTTGCATCTTTGTATCTAATCTCTTACATGGTATGAGTGGTGCTTCTAAAATCTATATTAACTCTTAATATTGTATCAGAGCTGCCACTAGCAAGCTGGTGATCCTATGCAATATTGACAGTAGAGTGTGAGGATGAGAAAAGGAGAGTGCTCTACCATTGAGTTGGAAGGACTCTTACATGGTATCAGGAACAATCAAAATGCAATAGTGCTAGATTGACTTAAAATTTGATGGAAATTCAAATAACTACAAAGCTGGGAATTTCGTGATAAAAAATATAGTAGTGGTGAGAAAACATTAGAATATTGTAGAAGTAAAAACTGAAATTGTTAATAGCAGAGACAAAAGAGAAGGCGGCACCATAGGCATAGCGACTACAAATTATATATTTCCATATGTACAGGGAGCATGCATAGGAAAATAAGCATGGGATGCATTGAGAAAATTGTGTGAAATACCAAATGAAACAAAGGTTAAGAATCAAACATTTACAAAATGATCAAGCAATATTGGAAGGAGACACTAGACACTATCAGAGGTTATAATATCTTTTTGTGCAGTACAAAGTGGAAGCTGATTGAATAAAAACATAGGGACTGGGGATAAAACTCCGTTTGGCATCATATTCAACAATAGAGACGAAGTTCAATCCAAACTGGCTGATAACCAGAAACTTACAACGATGAACAATGTGGATAGGATCTGCAATATAAAGATTGGATGTTAAAATACTCATATTCTCTGAAGAAGAAGTTTATTGGAGGCAAAGGTTTTGGATGGTATGGGTACAAAGTGGGGATCATAGTATGAATTATTTTCTCAATCTACAATTCATGGACACAACATCAATAAGATAACAAGGTAAGTGCTTTCATATAGTACTTACAATGCGTAGTACCTAATAATGATGACAGTGTAAGGAAATAATACCAATGTACATAAAGCAAGACAAATAAATATAAATAAAAATTAACATTTTCAATTCAGTCAAGAATCAAGAGTGAAAATTCATGAATTTAAATCTTTAGAATCATGAGTATAAACATAACGTTAATCATAAATGAATCATGATAGGAACTAATCTCATGTGCGACAGAAACTTGTTGGCACAACACTACCATGTTTTCATCCTTGACCTCAACATGAACTAGCAGTAAGAATAACAGCCATTCTATTTACTTTTGCTCTCAGTATTTTCTTACCCCATGGAAACCTGCCTTGGATGTGAATTCTCATCTGTTTCATTACGACCGCAGTTTTGTTGTTGTAGATTAATCAAAGAAAATTGACAGGCCTTTTTATGAATTACTTTGAATGCCTTAAATGACTCTGCTTTGTAATACTATCTTTAGTGTACATTTTTTCCATCTGTTTGAAGCTCTATCCTTGGAAGATGTCAAATCTTTGAATTCTTTGGTTTTTGCGTATCCATGCTATCATTTTTTCTCAGGTATACAATCCTAGTAGAGGCATACAGACATGGTAGAGCCGTATAACTGTGACACTCTACTGCGGACGTGCTTGAATATTTTCAATAGATAGATACCTTTTTTTCCAGCATTTATTATTTTCTTGCTTATAATCATAGATATTTTTACTGAATGGTCCGCTTGTATACTTCCTTTATGGGCTATACATTTGTTGCTCCATCAGCCTTACATGAGGGGTCAATGATGCATGATCTCTGCCAGAGAAATATTCTGAGAGACCATTAGAGATTCTAACCGATGCATAGATGGCTATATACTAATTTGTATCATATATATAATATATATATTTATTCGTTTATGTTTTCATTTCCCTATCATTTCTTTTAAAAATTTCAGATTGTAATAGCTGTTTTAAAATTTACCAATGCATTTGTACAATTGTACACAAAGGAATGAATTGTGACTGAAAATATTTTCATCTCTCAACGTGGGCTAAGAGTGTCTGCAATTAGAATGCTATATAAGTGGAGTCGAGGTGGAAAAATTGTGGGCCCCTACACTGCTTGGCATTCTATGAATTTAATAATGGCCTGCAGATTCTCAATTATTTGGTAAGCTATGCATTTTGAAGCTAGATTGAGCTGCAGTTTGTCATTGATTTCTTTGCACATAGATTACAGCTTTCTGAATTATAGATGTTTACGAGTTTATTATTTTTGTTTTTGATTTGATAAATTCCCTCGCCGGGTGATTGTTGATTTCCATGACCAATGAGTTTATTCACCGGGACTTGCACCCATTCTAGTTTGTTGGGGTATGGTACACCCAGTGAGTTGGATGTGGTATTTACGCAATTTCAACATTTAATCATGTCTCCTGAGGATTTGAACCTGTGGCTTTTCTTTGGAAGTCCCGTTTAACGAAATAAATTTACTATCTTTATTTTAAGGATTTATTGCAATCAATCTTTGCATTCTCGATTCTTTTTGTAGAGAACATAATTTAAAAACTCATACTTGGCAGCCCAAAATTTTGACTCGGGCTTCGGTACTTGGTAATTATTGGGCATCACTCAACAACTTTTGTCTCTACTTAAAAAATCTATATAAATTCATAAAATAAGCTTAAATAACATAAAGAACACTTAAATGCCATGAGAAATGCATGTATAGAACACTTAAGTATATTTTCCGTTAATTTTTGACCAAAACAGAGTACGAGTCACAGAGAAAGAAAATCTGAGTTTTTTCCATAATAAATGGCATTTTAAATTTTTTCCTGCTGAACAGTATTATGCAGAGATAGCTGAGTTTTGGACGGACTTACCAAGTTTTCGAGGGTCAAAACATGCAAATTTCAGTCCTTACTCAGCTTGTAAGTACCGGTCAGAGTTGTTTGTTTGCCTGGTGAATGGCGAATACTTGCTGAGTTTTGAACCTATGATGGAAAAGATCTATTTTTCTGGTTGGTTTGAAATCTGGATTCACATCTTCTCTTTCCAGGATGTTTACAAAGTCAGGAGGGTAAAATGTCTGCAATGGATGCATAACATCCACCCTGCATTTTATTGGTGGCTTATGGACTATTAACTCTGCATTTTATGACAGCTTTTCTGACTTGGATTTGTTGAAGAAAAAATAACTGTTGCAAATCAAATTTCTCTGTACAGTGTGTGAAACCAGGGGTTTCTCTCCGATTTTCTGAACCTTGGAGTTCAAAACCCTAAATGAATTCAAAGGGTTGAAGGAAGTATCTGAAGGTAAGAGCAATTTATAGTGATCCCTCCATGTGTGTACATGGAAAACATATACTACAGAACTGTATTCTTGCTGTACAGAGTGTTATATGGTGAAATAGCTTTCCTTTGGAGTGTCACAAAGCACGGAATAAAACATCCAAGGAAACAAAAGCTGTACGGGAAAAACAAATCAAGTTTTATTTTTCACTTCCAACTTGGTGGCAACTTTCATGGCATATGCAATTTGATTTTGGCAGGATTATTGACTTGGATAGGAGTGCCTTGAAATAGAGATTGAAATCCATCAGGTAATTGCATATTTCAGTCCCTCTCATGTTCATATATTATGTTTTGATCCGACTATCAAAGTTCATCTGCTTGTCTGTAAATGATATGTATGTAAAATTGCCTGGAGAAGTTGCTCTGTTTAGTCGAGATGGCAGATTAAAAAGGAAGATTTAAGTAGCAAAAACCCTCCGACAAATATGACATTTGGCGTGAAATTGAAATGGATAATTTGGTTTTCTAAATGCCCTCAAAACAGTTTTCACAACGGCGTCGAGTCAATCTTGATGCAAATACTGCATGAAACACCTCAATGATGATTCCATTGGGTGCCCCTTGTTTTATGATGTGGGGAAATTTTACTTACAGAGGCATGCGCAGTAATGAAATTACTTGTATAATTCAGATTATGAGCAGCAATAGAACACCAAATAACACAATATTTCAGAATAATGATCTCAATATGCAATTAGAATAGCTTCGCCACTTCGAGGGGCAACCTCCAAACCATAAAATAGACTCAAATGCTCCAATGATGATTCATCTACTACCTACAATCCCCTATATATACTATTCCTATGCTATGGCCATCACCAAGGCCGACCTACTAAGCATGAGAAAGTATAAATGATATGGTAAGCCACAAGTCGGCTACTCATATCCTAATACAAGCAATAGGTTAAGGGCGTAGCATGCCCTTCCCCTTCAAACCAACGTTGTCCTCAATGTTGAATAATCCTGATGTTGCTGCAGAAAACCTTCATCCTCCTAGGTTGCATCTTCTATGCTCAGATTCTTCCACTTGATCAAATATTCCTTAATGTCTCTAGGTTCTCAGCCTCTTAGTACGTGTTTACAGAATCTTCTCTGGCTCCAAAATGATTCTTCCTTCCTCATCAAGTTCTGGTAACTTTGTTTGGGTTTCAAATTTTTGTCCAATAACCTTCTTCAGAAGGAAACATGGAATCTTTGGGTGTATGAGCGAAGATGGAGGCAACTCTAGTTTATAAGCAACACTACCAATATTCTCGTAGAACCCGATAAGAGCCATAATATTTAGGAGCAAGTTTGTTGTTCTTTTCGTTGCTTTAGGGACATCTGCTTGTAAGGTTGGAGACGTGCAAAACCCAGTCACCAATTTCAAAATGTCTTTCACACGCCGTGTTGATCTCGCTTGTTTCATCTTGTTTTGTGCCAATGCTAAATTCTCCTTCAAACTATCCAAAACTCCGTTGTTGATGTTGAATGTGTTCCTCAACATCTCTAACATTAGTTTGCACCCTCAAGGAAGAAGTGATAGAAGGTGGATGGTAACCATTTAATGCTAAAAATGGGATCATTTGAGAAGAGGTATGAAAAGATGTGTTATACCACCATTCTACAAGTGGTAGCCATTTAATCCACCTTTCCTGCTTATTTGATACAAAACAACGTAGATACCCCTCTAAGCATTTGTTGACCACTTCCGTTTGCCCATTAGTTTGAGGATGATAAGATGAACTGTGAGCTAGCTAAGTACCCAAACATGAAAATAATTCCGTCCAAAAATTACTTGTGAAAATAGGATCATGGTCACTTACAATTATCTTTGGGGTTCCATGTAGCCTTTGATTTATCTCCAAAAAAATAGCTACGATCAGATCGGCTGCAAATGGATGTGATAGGGGGAAAAAAATGGGCATATTTTGTGAGCCTATCCACAATCACCAAAATAACATTTTTACCCTCTGAACAAGGCAATCCGGTGATGAAATCCATGGAGACCTCCTCCCATCTCTAGCTAGGAATTGGTAAGGGTTGCAATAGACCTGGTGTCTTAATTGTTTCCCCTTTGTTCTGGCTGGCACACTAAACACTCGATACAAACTTTTGTAGATCCCCTTGAGTCCTTCCCAAAAGAATTCTCCTTTTATTCTATGATATGTCTTCAAAAACCTAGAGTGTCCTCCAACAGGTGAGGCATGTAGCTCTGCAAGAATCTTATGCTTCAACTCAGAATCTTTACTCAAGTATAACTTGTCCTTGTACCATAGCGCATTACCTTTCCACTCAAATTTGTTAGATGTCATAGATCCTTGCTTGATATTTTGTATTAGAGATTGTGTATTCTTGTCTTGATCTCATTCCAATCTAGCTTCATCCACCCAATCGGCCATCAACATGGACATTCCACATAGTAAGGCATTTGCGGATGTATCCCTTCTGGACAACGCATCAACTATTACATTTTCTTTACCCTTTTTGTATATGATTTCAAAATCATAACCCAACATTTTTGTTACCCACTTTTGTTGTTCCTCAGATGATAACCTTTGCTCCAAAAAGTATTTGAGACTATCATGATCGGTTTTTACCTTGAAGTGTCTACCCATGAGATAGGGCCTCCATTGCTTGACCACATGAAGAATAGCCATCATTTCTTTCTCATAGACAAGTTTGAGCATATCTTTTCCTTTGAATTGGCGACTCTCAAATGCAATTGGTCTTCCTTCCTGCATTAGAACTGCTCCCAATCCTGATCCTGAAGCGTCACATTCAACAATGAAGGTTTTTGAGAAGTTGGGAGTAACCAAAATTGGGTGCTTTGCCATGCTTCCTTTAGCTGCTCAAAGGATTTAGTGGGTGCATTTGTCCAATGGAAGGCATCCTTCTTTAACAATTTAGTGAGTGGGGTTGCTATTCGACCATATCCCCGCACAAATCTTCTGTAGTACCCTATTAGTCCTAGGAAACCACGAAGATTTTTGAGAGTTCTGGGCCTTGGCCTTTCCACCACAGCTTTGATCTTCTGAGGATCAACTTTGACACCTTCATGGGATACTATGTGACCCAAGTACTCTACCTCTTGTACACCAAAAGAACATTTGGATGGCTTTGCATAGAGAGTATGTGTCTCCAAAACTTCCAACACTTTATTTACATGTTGTAAGTGTTCTTCTCATGTCTTATTGTAAATCAATATTGAGCACATAACTCAAGACAAATTCTTCTACCTTTGAGCACATAACCATCGATACCAAACAAATTGGTCTGGTTCAAGATACTGGGATGCCAATGTCACTTTTTTGTCTTGATGGTGTTTGATGTAACTCAAAGAAGTTCTCCATTTGATTTATCCAATTCAGGGGATCCTTATCATCATGTTTGCGGATATCCACTTTCGGCATCATGTTCCGTGGTTGCGAATAAGTTGGATTCTGATTGGGCTGGAAAAGTGATATAACATGGTTATTTTGTCCATGATTTTGAACTGAAGATCCTCCTTGGTTGATATGGGGCGGATTCGGGCCATACTGTTTACCCTTTACATGTTGCGTGATATCATCCAACCGTTGATTGATTTGGTTTGTCTCCTTTAGAGGCCATCTTAGATTGTACATTTCGCAGCTCTCATACTCAAATTGGCTCACCTTATGATCAACTGAGGTAAACCCTAGTCTTTGAAGAATCAGTATTTACCCCTTTTGACTCCGTCTCTCTCAATCACTACCCCATCTTTATCTGGGGTTTTACCCGAGTAACCGGATTCTTTTTACTCTTGTGGAAGGCCCCGCCATGATGTCAAACCTTAGGGTTTAGGGTTTTGATACAAATTCGGCTGAATAGGAAAAAACACAGAGAATATACTAATACTATTTTTTTGAGAGCTTTCCGAAAATGTAAAGAACTTGAGAAAATTCCACAATTTGCACCCTAGGGAGCGATTTTATGAAAAACCCTAAATTTGTAATAACGTTTGTAAAATAAATCAAAAAATCTGAAATTTTTAGGGAACCTTACTTGAAATGTTTCACAACTCTGGTAAAAATATCTCCCACCAATTCGCTCTGGTTCGCAATATATGGCGGAAACAAAAAATTAGGGTTTTTGCCCTAATTTTGGCCCATATCGCAGCTTTGATACCACTTGTAATGAAATTACTTTTATAATTCAGATTATGAGCAGCAATAGAACACTAAATAAAACAATATTTCGAATAATGATCTCAATATGCAATTAGAATAGCTTTGCCACTTTGAGGGGCAACCTCCAAACCATAAAATAGACTCAAATGCTCCAATGATGATTCATCTACTACCTACAATCCCCTATATATACTATTCATATGCTATGGCCATCACCAAGGCTGACCTACTAAGCATGAGAAAGTATAAATGATATAATAAAATGATATGGTAAGCCACAAGTCGGCTACTCATATCCTAATACAAGTAATAGGTTAAGGGCGTAGCATGCAAACAAAGTGTATGATGCATGGAAACATGCATTGGAGATGTCTAGTAATGTGGCCTTGAAATGGGATGAAATGAAATGTTTTACATAGCACACATGAGATGCATAGGTCTACAGACCATCCTACAAGAGTACAAAACATGAGGTAAACAATGAGTGTGATCCTTAGTTTTGGGACAAAGTTGCTGCTTTTTGTAGAGAAGATCTCCTACTACTAATTTTGATTGAAAATTGTCCCGCCTTTGCTAGTCTTGATCCCTCAAACAAACCATGCAGCGAGTTAACTTTCAAAGTGTGAGTACATCTCTTGGATGCCCACGCTATGCAATCCACTCCATGGTAAAGTGCCATCCGGTCTCAACTGCCCCTGAGGAGGACAAAAGGCATTCATTGTTTTGCCCAAATGGACACTCTCTAAGAGGATTAGATTTGAAGATGCAAATGGTATCCTCACATTTTAGTGGCTGGTTCAAATGAGTGGAAGTTTTGTTTTTGATTTGCTATTGTTAGTTGTCGACATACATATGACCAAGGTATTCGCACAAATTGGTTAGGAAGGTATAGTACAGAAGTATGACAGCAGATTTAGATAATAGAATATAACAGCAATAATACAAAGCTATGTATGCAAATAACAACCAAAAAAAAACTAGTGAATGATATGGCTCTTTCTTGCTTGATGAGCGGAATGTGTTCAACTATATATGAATATAAGATTATCATCAAAGGTTGTAACCTTTGATGATACCTTTTCAACATAATTAAATAAATTTAATTATAATAGGTCAAGCAACTTAATTAGACTCAGGTTTTTTTGGCTCCACCATGTATTATATGTACCCAGGTATCCCTTGTGCTGCCTAAACTGCCCCCTTAAAAAAGTTTGACAGATTCCTAACAATGAACTCTTGGAGCTGCAGAGTGAAATAGTGATCCTACTGCATGGTGTCAACCACCACCACCAACAGTATTTCATTTTTCCAACCCTACCCAACTTAATGAAGAGCACCGTGTTCTTCATTGCATCAATGTTTGTGTGCATAACAAAAGGTGTTTGTAATGATCTTCTTTGTCATAAACTTGAAAGTGTATTCCTTTTAATCTCTTCAATCATTCATTTTATTTGATTAATCCTGCCAGGTGACACCTTTTTATGTGACAATTCATGGTTGATTGGTGGTCGTCAAACATGTTCCTCAATCAGTAGTTACTGGTCACAGTCCTCAATCAGCTGTTTCTGGAATTAATGCTCAATCAGCCGTTTCCATATCGTTTTGGTATCAAGAGATATTGGAAGCTGTTGCTGTTGAAGTGGCATTCTCATTTTGGGAGACCTTGTGGAGCGATTCATTCCTTCAAGAATATTGTACGATGTTTCCTACTTCATGGGTATTTCTATTTCTATTTCTATTTCTAAACATATTAAATATTAGGGAAAATTGGCCCATCGAACATCTCCCATGTGTTTTATGTAATATTCTATATTATTTCTGTATTCTCAATATTTGTATCTGGGAGTGCTCTTTTCTGGTCCTTGCTTCAGTCTACGCCTGACCCTTCAACCTTGTGTTAACAGGGGCTATGGCTCCTAGCGATCTTGGAGAGATAGTGCTTCTACCATCACTTCCAGACATCTCGTCCAAGTTATCCCTCTCAGACTCCCTTGTTAGGCCCATATTTCTCTATGGCTCGGAGGTTTGGGGCCCTTCCTTACTTGAGTCTGATTGGGCTGCAATGGAGAGAGTTCAAATCCTCCTTCTCAGACGTTTCATCAGATGCAAGGAGATTGTTCCCCACAATATCATCCTGGCAGAATTTGGTGCTCGTCCCTTTCGGCTGGAAGCAATTTTTGGCCTTGTCTCCCTCTTACATCGTATTCGGAAGCTTGCTTGACTCCCCTGAGGGAAGGGACAAGTATCCCTACCGGCTTATTGTTCCTCTGAAGCCATTGCTTCAACCGATCGTTCTTGCCGATCTCGTTGTTGGTACGCCGGAGTGTCACGACTTCTTGAGTCTATTGGCATCCAGATTGATCACCTCCCTCCATACAATTTCTCCTTGGACGCTCTTGCCCATCTCCTTCCGAGCAAGCAGGATTTGAACAAAATCACCAGAGATGATATCTACAGGCAGTTCATCCAGCACACTTGGACCATCCCCCAGTGGGCTACGTCCGAAGATGGCCTTCTATGCTGCACACTTTCTAGAGGTTAATAATGGCATTATTTCTCACCCCCAAAGATACTCCCCAACATTGGAAACCAGTGGTTGGCTCTCATAGGCTCTGGGTTGAATGTGATCACTAGATTGATCGTTCTGAGCGGATTTGCCAGCTCTGCTCCCTCCAGGAGGTCAAAACGGAAGAGCACTTCATTTTCGGTGCCCTATCTACTACGAGATCAGAGGGAGATTTCACTGCCTATTCAGAGAGCGTCCGACACTCACCGAATTCTTTAGATACTATGATCAGAGGTGCCTTGCCCTCTACTTGCATGAGGCTCTTAGGTTTCGGGAGGAGACCCTTCAGCCTCCTCCTAGGCAGACGACTACTCAGCAGATCACTTCCTTCTTTCCAGTGCTCTCCCTTGGGAGGGCACTAAGTGGCAGAGTGATACCAACCCTAACTACCAGACGAGATCAGTCCGGACTCGAGGCCTTATCCCACAGACCAGAATGCCCCGACACATACGAGGTCGCGATCATTCTCTCATAGAGGGCCTGTGAGATCCACCAGACGCACCCGAAGAGCCCCTTCCGGGCATTGACACCCTAGTTCCTCTAGAGCTTTTGACTCCAGTCTTCAGCACATCACTAGCTTCTTCCACTCGGCATTGGCTGTTAGTTGAGGGGATCTCCTTCTTGCCCCCTCTTCCTTTCTTTTCCTCTTCTGCCTGCCGAGGTTACTGGTCTCCGCAGGCTTCTTCTAGGCCTCTCTCTTGCCCGTTCTTCCCTTCTTCTTCTTCTTCTTCTTCTCTTTTCTGGTTGTATTCAGGGACCTTTTGGCTCTCTGGCTGGGTTCCTTTTCACTTTCTTGTATGGCGCAGTCCCATTGACCTATTTTGTGGTCATTCGTTGGACATTTAATATATTTATCTTATCTTATCTTATCTGTATCTTAAGAAGTGGTATCAAAACAAGGATTTGGGCAAAGTCAGAAGAAAATTGTTTTTGGGCAGAATGTGTAATATTGCAGTTTTTTTCAAGAAGTAGAATATCTTGCAAAGGGTCATTCTCCTCTCTCAAGGGTGTGAATGGGGCAATTTGTGTAGTTGGAAAGATTTTTGTGAGCATTTCAAAAGTGGGCTCAATAAATATTTTGAGAAAATTTAAGGGAGATATGGCCGTGTAAAGTTGACCCTACAAATCTGATTTGTTAACGAATTGTTTCAATGGCAAAAGCAGTCAACTTCAAAAGCCTCATTTTTCCCTAACACTTTTTCTGATCCAACGAATTCTACACCATCAGAAAGATCTATTCAAAATATTTTCGAAAATTGGCCACTCCAAGGATTATGACCAATACTGAGGGAGATATAGCCGTGTAAAGATGACCCATTGAATCTGATATTTGGTGCATAATCAGGGAAAATAGTCTACTTCAGAAGCTTTGTTTTCCCTACCAGAGTTTCCGATTCAGATGATTCTTGCACCTTCAAAAACATACTAAACGCTTTGAGCAACATGGAGGAAGTTGTGGCCATTGGAACTTGACCTGTAGTTGTGTAGATCTTGATTGTTTTCGAGGCACAACCTTAACAAAATGTTCACATCTTCTGATTCAGACAGAAGACCACCATAGCTAGTTGACAAATATGAAGCAAACAAGATCCGTAGCTGATTATAATGCACAACACTTGAGATTAGCTGCTAGAAGGACAAATTTGGTAGCCTACGAGAGTCTTTAAATCTACATCAAGTTAGTGAGCAGGCTAAGCATGATCCTTTATCATGAGAGACTTGTACAATTATGGATGCTTTGAGGAATGCGTTGAGAATAGAGAAGGGGAACAAAGACGAAGATATATCCTTATTAAAGGAGAGATATGATGTCTCGCAAAATGGCTTTGCAAAAGAAAGATGTAGAAGAAAGAAAGAAATTATATTAATGTCCTCAAATGAGCAAAAGTAGTTCAATGAGGCTGAAGGATACAACCATTAGCAATAAAAAGTTCTAGGAAGAGAGAATCCTAGAGGCAAACCAACAAAATAAAGTACAAAGACAAAATAGAGCAGCGTGCCACAAACACAGTGGCAAAGAAACCAATACAAATAGTAATGAGGAGCAAACAAAAGCCCCAAGAGCATGTGCCAATGAAGACTGGAGGCAAAACTCATCGAATGTCTTTGTCTGCTCCTAAAGTCTAGTTATCATTTGAGCCATTATCAATCATTGCGAGAGATGTGATAATGTTATCCGGTGAATGTACAGGTCGAAGAAGCCGGGTTGGGGATCCTAGGAGGAAGCAAGACACTTTCTCTAGAATCTCTCCTAACATCCAAGGCCGGTGTAACTCCTGTAGTAGAAAAGAAGCTTGTAATATCAATTTTCCCTTGTGGTTTGGGGGCAGCTGGTAAGTAGTAGATCCATGTCGTCGGAAAGTGGTAGAGGTATGCCGACGGGGGTGGAGCAAGGGCACGATCGAGAGATAACATGTTTAGAGACCTAAGTAGTTTGAGTAGTAGTGATGGTTGAGAGAAGCGTCACCTAAGCGATCTCGATGTCCAAAGGACGCTTAGTGCCGTCCATCACCTAAATGGTTCAAAGAAAGATGTGATCAATATGGGAGCTCTAGAGCCTCTAGGCTCCTCTTGTAGGGATTTGTGCGAAGGTGACAACATTGTGAAGATACAAAGCTAGACACTCCTGGTCTATATATTTGAAGAAAGTAGCTAGAGTGTTTTTGGTTCTTTGTAGAGGCAATGATATCTTCCCCATATCTCATAATAAATGGGGCATTTGAAAATGAAGTGGTCCTCGGTCTCCACCTCCTGAGGGGGCAAAGACGACAAATCTGGTCCTGACAAAGAATGTGATGGTCTGTTTCAACCCGTAACTAGTGGGAACAAACTCTCATTTGGCCAAGGGGAAACCTCAAGCCGTGAGACCAATGGTGTTGGAGATAGTGAGGGTGACGAATAGTACCGTTCACCACTTGTAAGAAATGATCGGCATAGAAAGCAAGCTTGGATATACTGGCCATAGATGGGCTCTATTGGGATATCCTCTCTGCAGTAGTGATGACATCCTTAGTGGGAAGGAGCTCAAGAGGGGTGTCCAGGGAATACATGAAAGGAGGTAGCCTGTCAATAGAGGCGCCAATAAAAAGAAACTACCTAGTCTCAAAGTACCAACAATGTCGACGTCTGGTGGGGACTTTTGAAGCAATCCTATCTCGAAGAGCAAAGTGCTAAGTAGGGATACCTCTCATTACACAAGCTTAGCCCCTGGGATTTGAGTACGTGGATGTAGAAAGTAAGCCGGAAGATAGTCTCAAGGCATACTGGGTGGGCAACAATTTCAGCTTGGATGATGTAGTGACGAATCTGTTTGCTTACAATAGATCATGCATTGAAACATGAGTTTGGACCCTTTCAATATGGGCCCAATCAACGGCCCCCGTGCTAGGTCCCCAAACCTCTAACTATACAAAACTAAAGGTGTGATGATAGTATCAAACAAGCGAAGTGGATCTCGAAACACTGACTTTCCAAAATAAAAAGAGAGGCATACCCATTGTAAAGGCATTGGTTGAGCGGCAAACTTCATGTTAAAGCATGGACCAGAAAATTGAACCACCAAATAAGTGTAGGCTAATGCGATGTCAAGAAGTTCCCTCTCGTAGAAAAATTGGAATCTAGATAGAGAGCGCTCAGAGATATTTAAGATCATGACCTTAGTTTTACTAAGGTTGACCACAAGTTGTTGGAGTTTGCAGAAGTGACCAAGGGCATCAAGTTGTCATTGTAAGCCCTTTGTAGAGTGTGAGAGGAGAACAACATCAACGGCAAAAAGGAGGATGGCTATAAGCATCTCATGTAGAAGAAAACCATCATCCATATGGATGGATATGTTGTCCAAGAAACTCCTCTAACTCATCAATGTATATGTTGAAGAGGGTCAGGGTGAGAGAGGATATCCATGTTTGATCCCAATGGTACTCTTCACAAAGACAAACCATGAGAGGTAAGAAGTTGCCTAATGATTGTCTCATAAAACCTCCAAGCTGCAGAAATCGAGAATTTGGAATGCCAAAATCTCTCAACTTTTGGAAAAGCAAGTGTCTTAGAACCGAGTCAAAGGCTTTCTTGAAGTCAACAAAACAACAAAAGACTTTGGAAGACCTGTGACGAGCTTCTTCAATGATAGCTTCGGAGTGTAAAGATGTGGTCAATAGTTTGGTAGTCCCTTTTGAAGCCCGCATGCCCCTGAGCTCTAATATTATTCCTTTCCAAGTATTCTGACAACTACATGTCTAACACTGTGGCATAAAGTTTGGCAAATGTATGCCCAATCATAATGGTCTTGTAATTGCCAAGGATAGAGAGGGATCCTCGACTTATGAATAGGGTAGATGATGTGTTGGGACCAAGACTGAGGGAAGCCTAAAGACACCACCTGATTAAAAAGTGTGGCAAGGGGAAAGGCAAGGAATCCACACCATATTTGATGAGCTTTGAGACCTTCACAATTAGTTGCTTTGCTGGTTAACAATTTCAAAATAGCTCTCTTGACCGATGAAGTAGAGAAAGGAGGATGGTGGAGGAGTGAGGGCAATGGCAACAAGATGGGTTGGAAGTTTGAAACATCGTTGAGGGAACTAGCATAGGAGACCCATGCTTTGAGTGTGATGTTGGAAATGGTGGTTTCTCTCATGAGAAGAGTACGCCAAAAAGTCTTGGGAGAGTGGTGGAGATCAACAAGGAGTATCATTTGAATTTTTGAGATTTTCACAATTCATCATTGAGAGATATTATTTGGACTACTTCTGTGATATTTGGAGTACTTCCGTTTCTTACGTCGAAGAAGACAATGATACTCCCTACGAAGGGTGGGTATGGAGGTAGAGTCATGGGCTAGGGAAAACCAAAGTCTTTGGTGAAGGGATTTACACTCATTATCATACCACTGGTTCATGGGGCAAGTTCCATGACGGGTAGGGGATTTGGAGTAATGAATAGTGTGGGGACAGGAATCAAGGGTAACATCCCAGAGGGTTTGACGTAAAAACTCATACATGGAATCAATGGTGGGAAGAGGGAGGGAGTAAAACCCAAACATAAGAAGGGAGAGATGTAACATAATCAATGATGTAATCATCATCAAAATGGATTGTGGTGTTTCGAGTGTTGGGTGTGTGATGGAAGGGGAAGGTGGGGGGGTACGGGTTAGAACTAGTATGGAGGGTGAATGTCAAGACGACATGGTTAGTAAGGGGAGCCGAGGCCGAGATAAGGAAGTCATAAATACGAGGGATGATGGATCTGCTTGGTGAGAACATAGTCCACGATGCTCACACCACTACCATGGGGGAAACAAGTGAATCTACTAGATCCAGAGAAGTGAGGAAGCCTGTTGAGGATGTGGAGGCTACGAGATTCATCTAGTTGGAGGAGGACTCTCCCATAAGTCAGTAACTCTAGCCTTCCTTTTAGCAGTAACCTCTCGTAAATTGAACTCCTCAAGATCTAGCTCATGAAGGCATAACTCATCTTGAGCAAGGTCATGAATAGGCATTTGTAGGTTCCTGTATGGGCATTAAAATTGCCCAAAAGAATGATATCACCAATAGTGGAGTATTGAGAGATCTTTGGATAGAGGTCAAGGTATGGGTCCCCATCAACATGAATGGCGAATGAAGATGTGGCGGGGACGGAAGTAGCAAACAACTATGAAGACATCCCGAGGTGTATTTCTCTAAATTTGAAGCCATATGAATTTGGAGTGGACATTAGAAGCCATAAGTGAAACTCTAGACATGACGCTTGTCTCCAATGAGGCAGGGCACACCACCTAAACTACAAACACCACCGACTTGCGTGTCTCACGATGAAAGGCTGAAACGGTATGATCGGAGGGAGTTCCCGCTTAGGTCTTAGTGAAGAAGATGAGATCTCGTGAAGCTATAACACCCTGGAAGTTACCTAGAGAAGACCATAAAGCACCGTTGTTCCAAGAACCAATGGAGATGTCATCACCACCCAACTAGACCCGAGATCGTCATCATGCTAACGCTCTAGGGCGTGACCACCCAGTTGGGGGAGAATCACAAATGACAACCCTATAGTCTCTGATAACAACCCACTTGCTCTCCTTCTTGGAAGCTACTACTTGAATATGAGCTTTCGGAAGCTCTTCCACCTAGAGTCGTGTGAGATTGATATCTACATTTTTTTGTGGGCGGAAAAGAGCTTCTTTTTGCTTCGAGAGCTTGTAAATGCTCTTCTACAATTTGGAATTGAATAACAAGGGTGTTGTTTGACAATATCCAAGCTTTGTTAAGGGAAATACCTTTCAAGTCCAAAGATTCACGTAAGGGATCAACTTGGTTTAGGGAGGCCATGAACATAGAGGTTGAGTTCCTTGGTTTGACGTGCCTTTTCTTCTTCAAAATTTGCTTGACAACCATTTCCACTTCCAGAGGTGCTTTCTTCCCCTAACCACTTGTACTCATGAATTTTGTTCCTCAACTTGTTTTTGGATAGATTGTTGTTGGGTTGTGGTTTCTTTTTAAGGTTTTCATGTTGAATGATTATCTTGGATTGCTTGTTCTGAAATTTCTGAAACCACTTCATTAAGTTGTTGTAGGCATGGAGAATCCGTGGGGGTGGCTTGGGTTTGTTCAAGTTTAGTGATTCTAGCTTGCAAATCAGCAATAATACCATCTTTCTCCTGCAATTGTGTCTGGAACAACGACAAAAGATCTCGAGTTCCAAACCTAGGGCTTCAATTCTTGATATTCGGCTGCAAATGCTAGTGTACTTAAATTTTGGGGTCAACACCTTGTGATGGCAAGGAGTTTCAAACTCCTGTGTTAGAGGGAGCTCCATTATGTTCATTGTATGAAACTGTGGATAACACAAAATCTGCAAATTGATGTATAATACCACATAGAACTCTAGATACTGCATATAAATGTTACCTCACGATCATGTTGGTTGCTTAGAATTGTATGTTCATCGCTAGATTGTATGCTCAGAATTCGATTGTATTTTTTCACGACTTGTTCTGGTCATGGACTAAGCACAAAAATGTCATTTTCACTACTTTTCTATGCCCTTGACCTCTTTCACGATTGCGTTCCACTGCTGTTCTATGCCCTCGATTGGGGGTCATATTTTCCTCTTTCACGGCCTTCACGATTGCATTTTGATTCACATACGTTGTGTTCGTTTTCCTTTGGCATATGGTTGAAGATCCCGTTGTATTTCCTTCTCTTCAACTTTTCATGTCGTATTTCCTTCTTCTCACCAATGTATTTCCGTGCCCTTAGCAAGAATGAATTGGACCCGAACTAGTCAAACACAATAATTTGGTTACTTGAGGCTGGTTTCTTTGTTGTTTTTGAGGCCCCGACCCTTCCCATCGATTCGGTGGTCCCGTGTTGTAATTTCCTTCCTATCGATGCTATGGTTTTGAGATCTCTTCATGGCCCCAAGCGTCGTAGAACTATTCAAATTAAAGCATAGCAATGAGTTATTTAAAAAAGAGTCGCATAACAAAGATGAAGAGATTCCCACAATGCAAGACAACATTCAAAATCTTGTTGCAATAAAGGAGGTGGACACACTACTTGTTGGATGAAGGAATGACAAAAAGTTAACTAAGATCTTGGTTTTCAACTAATGGAGATGTAATCTTGTAGGTTCATGGATGCATTTAAAAGGAGGCTATTTGTCCATAAACCATGATAGCAAGTATAACTTTATCAACATTGACTTGGCTAAGAGTTTGTAGTTTAAGCAAGAAATATCAAAGAGGCATAAATACACGATGAGAGGATTCATGTTTATGAAAATTTGAAGCTCACCATGGATGATTTGGTATTTCATTTGATTTTTATGCTTTAGTGATGGATGGTTTGGATATTCGTCTTGGGTATCCTTGGCTAGAGATTTTGGGAGCTATTAATGATGCGACAAAGAAGTTTATGAAGGTGGGGTGTAAGAAAAATAAGATTGTGTAAAAGAACATGAAGAATATGAAGAAGGGCATGTAGAAGAAATTGAATTAGAGCATAAGAAACAAATTCAAGAGGAGCCCACAATAGAGTTTAAAGAAGAGTAAAAGGAAGCAGTTGAAAAACATAAGAAAGAAATTCAATAAGAGCACAAGGAGGAATCCAATGAAGAGCCTAAGGAAGTCAGAGAAGAAGAGTATAAGGAAGAGTTGCGAGGAAAGCATGAGATGGATGTGGGTACGTGTGAAGGCATCTCAAACTTTTCACCTACTCAAGAGCCAAAGGGACAAGTGGAAGAAAAGGCTGAAACAGAAAAGGAGATCATGTCTCTAGTGGTTATATTATATAGAGACCCATAGAAGAGAGAAACATTAATTACAGCTATGAACAACATCAAAGGAGAAAAAATTGTGGACAAGTTTGGAATCATTGTTGCACAATGGAAGCCATGAATCATCAATGATCATTACATATTAATATTAATCATGGATGGATAATTGAGTACGACATCAAATGTACACAATTTTTGAGAAGTCTTATCTTCTCATATTTCAAGGTTGAAACATTTTTAGGGGTGCAATGTTTTGTAATAAGGGGGTGAAATATTTGCAATAAGTGGGGTGGATTGTGATTCACCTAGGCCCATGGTGTTGTGATAGATATGGAGGTTATGGAGATGCCGACATGTGGCACACATTGTTAATCGTTCATTATCTTAGGACATAAGGGTTACTTGTATCAAATAATATGTGTTAAGGGTTCACCCCTACTCTAATGTTATTGAAATAGATATTATATGAATAGTTAGTCACCATTCATTTGGGGGCAAGCAATAAGGATCATTTTGGTATTATAAGATATTAGAGGTTGTTCCTCTCAAAGTGGATTTCTCATATTGGGAGATCTCATGCAATGATTCCTTCCTTGAGAAAAGTTGTTTTGTATTTCCCAGAGTGATTCCTTCCTTAAGAAAAGTTGTTTTGTGTTTCCCTACCTCAAGAGTATTTGTACTTCTATTTCTAAATGTTTTAAATTGTAGGAAAGATTGGCCCACCAAACATGTCTTGTGCGTTGATTTATGTTATATTCTACATTATTTCTATATTCTAGATTATTTGTATTTTAACAATGGGCATCCTTTGCCATTTCTCCTTCGAGTATTTTATCATCATGTTTAATTAATTGATTATGTTGTGAATTGTTATCTTTAATAGTCACACTATTCATGACGTGGTGTCTATTCATAGATGTCATTATTTGTAGTTGTTTATTATATGCTTTGCTTCTTGGTAATGGTTGTTTTGCGGTTGTTGGTGGTTTTATTTGTTTGGCACTCATCGGTTGGAGAGTAGTTGTTTATTAGTTATTTGATATTGAATGATTGCCATTGGGGTCCCTTGTTCGATGATCATAATACATACAGGTTGCCATGTTGGGGTCTAGATTGTACATCCGGTGATTTCTTTGTAGCCTGTTCGGCAAGCGTTGGTCATTGTTGGTATTCGACGGTCGTCGATTCAACCATTTCATTGTTTTCGTAAGTGGCTCTATCTCAATAAAATTTATTAAGTATGAAGGTGTCAACATTTTGTATTCTCCCATTTGCCAATCTAAGAAGCCTCTATCCGTATATCTACTATCTCGCATAACATTCATCTTGGTATTAGACACCTTCATTATTACGTTCAAATTTATTATTAGAATCACTTTGCGGGGATTATAGGTAGTATTTCATTATCATTTGAGCATTTGAGTCTTATTATATGGTTTGGAGGTTGCCCCCTCGAAGTGGCGAAGCTATTCTAATTGCATATTGAGATCATTATTCTGAAATATTGTGTTATTTGGTGTTCTATTGTTGCTCTTAATCTGAATTATACAAGTAATTTCATTACAAGTGGTATCAGAGCTGCGATCTGGGCCAAAATTAGGGCAAAAACCCTAATTTTTTGTTTCCACCACATATTGCGAACCGAGAGAATTGGTGGGAGATATTTTTACCAGAGTTGTGAAACATTTCAAGTAAGGTTCCTGAAAATTTCAGACTTTTTGATTTATTTTGCAAAAGTTATTACAAATTTAGGGTTTTTCATAAAATCGCTCCCTAGGGTGCAAATTGTGGAAAATTTTCAAGTTCTTTACATTTTCGGAAAGCTCTCAAAAAAATAGTATTAGTATCTTCTCTGTGTTTTTCTGTTCGGCCAAATTGTATCAAAACCCTAAACCCTAAGGTTTGACATCATGGCGGGGCCTTCCACAAGAAAAAAAAGAATCCGGTTACTCGGGTAAAACCCCAGATAAAGATGGGGTAGTGATTGAAGAGATGGAGTCAGAAGGGGTAAATACAGATTCCTCAGCACTAGGGTTTACCTCAGTTGATCATAAGGTGAGCCAACTTGAGTATGAGTTGCGAAATGTACAATCTGAGATGGCCTCTAAAGGAGACATAGCCCAAATCAATCATCGGTTGGATGATATCATGCAACATGTAAAGGGTAACCAGTATGGCCCAAATCCGGCCCATATCAACCAAGGAGGACCTTCAGTTCAAAATCATGGACAAACTAACCATATTGGATCACTTTTCCAGTCCCATCAAAATCAAACTTATTCGCAACCACGGAACATGATGCCAAAAGTGGATATGCACAAATTTGATGGTAAGGATCCCCTGAATTGGATAAATCAAATGGAGAACTTCTTTGAGTTACATCAAACACCATCAGGACAAAAGGTGACATTGGCATCCCTATATCTTGAACCCGACCAATTTGTTTGGTATCGATGGTTATGTGCTCAGAGAAAGAATGGTCTAGGTGTCACTTGGACAGTTTTTACCGAGGAGTTGCAATTGCACTATAGTTCCAGTGTTTTAGAGAACTACTTTAGTCAATTAGCAAAGTTACGGCAAAATAGGATCAGTCAAAGATTATGTGCATCAATTCCAAAACCTATCCTTAAGGGTGGAGAATATTCCAGAAGAGAATCTGAATGACTTGTTTCTTGGGGGTCTTAAGGACCACATCGAGCATGAGGTACGTATGTTTAATCCAATCAAGCTTTTTGATTCTATTATCATGGCACGTCGTGCAGAGGAAAAAAGTTCTTTGTAGTAGGAGGCCACCTTTCATTAACACCAGAGACCGTAGTATCTCTTCCCCTTCATTTGTTAGGCCAATTAGACTGACTCCTCAACAAATGGAAGAAAAGAGAGCAAAAGGATTATGTTTTAACTGTGATAGAAAATATGGACCGGGACATAAATGTCTTGAGAAGAAGTTGTTCTATATTGACGGAGGTAATGAGGATGATGAGGAAGCTGAAATTATAGGAGAGGCTGAGGAACCAGTAGAAGATGAAGTAGAGGATCACCAACCTACAATTTCTTGCCATGCATTGTCAGGTATTAGTACTCCTCAAACACTCAAGGTTATTGGCTATCTCAAAAAATAGAAGGTGACGGTGTTGATTGACTCGGGGAGTACTCATAACTTCATAAATAGTAAGTTAGTTGCCCGCCTCAATTGTTTTATTTACCCAACTCCAGAAATGCAAGTTATGATTGCGGATGGTGGGACAATCAAGTGCACAGGAAAGTGCCATAGTATCAAGCTTTCCATGGGAGACTACATGTTAGACTCACCTATGTTTGCTATTTCTATGGGAGGGGCAGATATTGTTTTGGGGTTCCAATGGCTCACAACCTTAGGTGCTATAGAGATGAATTTCCAAGAATTGTTCATGCGATTTCATTCAGATGGAAGGACAATACAATTGAATGGGATGGTAGCTAAGTCTCCACAGATTATTAGCTCTCATCAGATGCAGAAGGTTCTCAGAAAAGGAGTGGATGGCTTTATAGCAAAGCTATTTTCCATAGAAGTACAAAATACAGAGTCTTCAATGCCACCCGATCTTCAGAAGATTGTGGATGCTCACTCATCTATTTTTGATGCAATTCCAAAGGGACTACCACCAGTTAGGGATCATGATCATGCCATTCAATTGATTCCAGGGAGCCAACACCTAACATCAGACCATACAGATACCCATATTCCCAAAAAAGTGAGATCGAGAAAATGGTGGAGGAAATGTTGAAGGCAGGTATCATCAGGCATAGCCAGAGTGCATATTCTTCACCAGTGGTCATGGTACGTAAGAAGGATGAAACATGGAGGATGTGTCCAGATTACCGAGAACTCAACAAGTACACCATCAAAGATAAGTTTCCTATTCCAGTAATTGATGATTTACTTGATGAATTGCATGGTGTTGTTTATTTCACAAAATTAGATCTTCGTTAGGGTACCATCAAATTAGGATAAAAGAGGAAGATGTTCATAAAATGGCTTTCAGGACTCATGAGGGCCATTATGAGTTTTTGGTAATGCCTTTTGGTCTTACAAATGCGCCCTCAACCTTTCAAAGCTTGATGAACACTATTTTTAGGCCGTTTTTAAGGAAATTTGTATTAGTTTTCTTTGATGACATATTGATTTACAGTAAGACATGGGAAGAACACTTACAACATGTAAATAAAGTGTTGGAAGTTTTGGAGAAACATACTCTGTATGCAAAGCCATCCAAATGTTCTTTTGGTGTATAAGAGGTAGAGTACTTGGGTCATATTGTATCCCATGAAGGCGTCAAAGTTGATCCTCAGAAGATCAAAGCTATGGTGGAATGGCCAAGGCCCAAAAATCTCAAAAATCTTCGTGGGTTCCTAGGACTAACAGGGTACTACAGAAGATTTGTGCGGGGATATGGTAGAATAGCAACCCCACTCACTGCATTGCTAAAGAAGGATGCCTTCCATTGGATGAGATAGCCACTAAATCCTTTGAGCAGCTGAAGGAAGCCATGTGCAGCACCCCGATTTTGCTACTCCCGACTTCTCAAAAACCTTCATTGTTGAATGTGACGCTTGGATCGGGATTGGGAGCGAGTTCTAATGCGGGAAGGAAGACCAATTGCATTTGAGAGTCACCATTCAAAGGAAAAGATCTGCTCTCAAACACATGTCATGAGAAAGAAATGATGGCTATTCTTCATGCTGTCAAGCAATGGAGGCCCTATCTCATGGGTAGACACTTCAAGGTAAAAAATGATCATGATAGTCTCAAATACTTTTTGGAGCAAAGGTTATCATCTGAGGAACAACAAAAGTGGGTAACAAAAATGTTGGGTTATGATTTTGAAATCATATACAAAAAGGGTAAAGAAAATGTAGTAGGATGCGTTGTCGGAAGGGATACATCCATGAGATGCCTTACTTATGTGGAATGTCCATGTTGACGGCCGATTGGGTGGATGAAGCAAGATTGGAATGGAATCAAGATAAGGATACACAATCTCTAATACAAAATATCAAGCAAGGATCTATGACATCTAAAAATTTGAGTGGAAAGGTAATGCCCTATGGTACGAGGATAGGTTATACTTGAGTAAAGATTACGAGTTGAAGCATAAGATTCTTGCGAGAGCTACATGCCTCACTGTTGGAGGACACTCTGGGTTTTGAAGACATATCATAGAATAAAAAGAGAATTCTTTTGGGAAGGACTCAAGGGGATGTACAAAAGTTTGTATCGAGTGTTTAGTGTGCCAGCAAAACAAGGGGAAACAATTAAGACACCGGTCATTTGCTGACCCTTACCAATTCCTAGCCGAGAGATGGGAGGAGGTCTCCATGGATTTCATCACCGGATTGCCTTGTTCAGAGGGTAAGAATGTTATTTTCGTGATTGTGGATAGGCTCACAAAATATGCCCATTTTTGTGCCCTATCACATCCATTTGCAGCCAATCTGATCGCATATTTATTTTTTTGAGACAGTTCAAAAGGCTACATGGAACCCCAAAGATAATTGTAAGTGATCGTGATCCTATTTTCAAGTAATTTTTGGACGGAATTATTTTCATGTTTGGGTACTCAGCTAGCTCACAGTTCATCTTATCATCCTCAAACTGATGGGCAAAAAAAGTGGTCAACAAATGCTTAGAGGGGTATTTACGTTGTTTTGTATCAGATAAGCAGGAAAGGTGGATTAAATGGCTACCACTGGCAGAATGGTGGTATAACACATCTTTTCATACCTCTTCTCAAATGACCCCATTTTTAGCATTATATGGTTACCATCCACCTTCTATCACTTCCTCCTTGAGGGTGCAAACTAAGGTCGAGATGTTGAGGAACACATTCAACATCAACAACCAGTTTTGGCTAGTTTGAAGGAGAATTTAGCATTAGCACAAAACAGGATGAAACAACAAACCAGATCAACACCGTAGTGAAAGACATTTTGAAATAGGTGATTTGGGTTTTGTACGTCTCTCGGCCTTACAAAGATGTCCCTAAAGCAACAAAAAAAGGAAAACAAACTTGCTCCTAAATATTATGGCCCTTATCAGGTTCTACAAAAAATTGGTAGTGTTGCTTATAAACTAGAGTTGCCTCCATCTTCACACATACACCCAGTATTCCATGTTTCATGCCTGAAGAAGGTTATTGGACAAAATTTGAAGCCCAGACAGAGTTACCAGAACTTGACGAGGAAGGAAGAATCATTTTGGAGCGAGAGAAGATTACGAAACACGTCTTAGAGAGGAGAACTAGAGACATTAAGGAATATCTGATCAAGTGGAAGAATCGAGCAGCATAGAAGATGCCACCTGGGAGGATGAAGGTTTTCTGACAACATCCAAGATTATTCAACATTGAGGACAACGTTGGTTTGAAGGGGAAGGGCATGCTACGCCCTTAACCTATTGCTTGTATTAGGATATGAGTAGCCGACTTGTGGCTTACCATATCATTTTATTATATCATTTATACTTTCTCATGCTTAATAGGTCGGCCTTGGTGATGGCCATAGCATATGAATAGTATATATAGGGGATTATAGGTAGTATTTCATTATCATTTGAGCATTTGAGTCTTATTATATGGTTTGGAGGTTGCCCCCTCGAAGTGGCGAAGCTATTCTAATTGCATATTGAGATCATTATTCTGAAATATTGTGTTATTTGGTGTTCTATTGTTGCTCTTAATTCTACAAACACCATCTTTTCCCAATAATAGTGCATCCCTTTCCTCAGTTCATTGTGGTACGTATTCAGGTGGTTTGATCGTTTGGGCTTGTGCTAGCTATGGCAAGCAAGCCATCAATAATTTGACTGATTCTGTAACCATGGTTTCATTTATCAATGATACTTCTGTGTATAGGATAATTTAATTTAGTTTCCTTTTTTCATGTTTTTATTTTGTGTCTTGTCCACGGTTGTCCAACCCTCGTTTCCAGCAGCTGTGCTATTTCACAAACCCACCCCACATTATCTGATTGATTTTTTTGTCTTTCACAGCTTGTATTGTATCTTGCGTCTTTGCCCTAGTAACTGCCAATAGGTGGTAATCTTCTTCCATTCTTTCAGTTTCAACCATGTTAGCTGATTTCATTTTAGAACTGTCCTAATTATACTTTGACTACATTCGGTGCATAATTTTGAGACTTTCTTCTTTGCCCTAGTAACTGAAACTAGGTGCTCATCTTTCTTTCCTTTCTTTCAATTTCAACCCTGTTGGTGATTTCATTTTATAACAATCCTCAGCACCATGGTCTCTTGGACCACATTTGGTGCATAATTTTGAGACTTGTGCTGATGCATTAACAAACTGTCCCTGTTTATTACATATTTGGCACTGTATTACAAGTTGTCTTTTTAATCCCTTATAATGGGAGTTCTTGGCACTTGACTTTCACCACCGATATTACTTGAAGATGTTTGATTTGTGTGTTTTTTATAGCCTCTGTTGGATGATGTTTGCTGTACCCTCGTGCATTGATTATCAATGTTATTACTTTTAAATCAAATGAGAGTTGCAATTCCTTAAAATACAAATTCCACAATATTTGATATGAAATTCTTCTTCTTTTGTCTTTCAATTTTGTATGTTAAACACCAATTCCTGCTTTCCCAATTTGTACTTTTTAATCAACTTTTTTATTTAAAAGTATTATAATTTATACCATTTTGATTTGTTGTCATCTTCATTTTCATTTCAGTTTTGCAAGTAATTCTGTTGTTCTACATCCATCTTTCTTTGATACATGTTTTGGTATTTTGATGCTTTCTCTAAACACTTAATGTAGCACATTCACAAAATATTGCCATTTCAGGTATCACCAATGGGATTTTGACATTTTGTCTGACATCCTGTAATAAAATTAGAAGTCGCCTGTTATAATCCTTGAAGGATTCATCTCTTCCTTAGTTAAATCATTCAAGATTTGGGCATCTATATGCTACTTTTTAAATTCTGTAGTGAATGTCAGTGAATGTTGCTTGTATTTTCTGCCATTAATTGTTTCATCATTAACTGATCAAGCCACTTGATTGCATATCCATGGAAATTATTCTAGTCTTGCCATCTCCTCTGAAACACAGTTAGCTTTTCAGTAAACTCCCAATTAAGTAATGAGTAGTTGGGACTTTGTTAGGTTCACTGCCAATCCTAGCAGGTCTGGAAATCAAAGGTTGTTTGAGTCCATTCTTTTCCTTTTTTTAATGATCTTTCGCTTAGCTCTATGGTTTTTTGCTTTTGTGGACAATTATTGGTCCAAGTGAGTGTTCATTCTTGTTTCACGGGTATAGACAATCAACTCGGAATCCTTCTTGGCAGTGGATATCACTTCCTCCCCAAACTCAGGTTCAGCTTGCAATACTTCCAACTGCCCTGTTTGTGTGGATAATGAGTTAGCTTATGCTTCCAACATGAGGATCTGATTGATATTGATACTGGTTGAATGCCTTTTTCTCCACAATCTTACCTTCTACCTTTTTGTTTGCCTATTCTTTGTGTGTTGTTGCTGCCTTGACATTAAAACATAAAAATGTTATTCACGAGTAACAACATTCAAATTTCCTTATGCTGCCATTCTGGGTTCACAAATGTTGACATCGATATGGCCCAGTGTGTCCGTACAACTTAGTTAGGGAAGTATGGTACAACTGTATTACACCTGAATATATATAACATCAACTAATCACACCAATGTATGCAAATAATAGCAGTAAAAACAAGTGATTGATATAGCTCTTTCTTGCTTGATTTTCTAAAATGGAATGAGTTCACCTTTATAGGAATTTAAGGTTATTGATTATCATCAATGGTTGCAACATTTGATGATATGTTTGAATGTACTAGCTAAATTAGAATATGTTAAGCAATCTAGTTAGACTTAGTATACTTTGTGCTCCACTATATAGTAGATGTACCCAGCTATCACTTATGCTGCCTACTTTCGCTATAGTTTTTCACAATTGATACAAGCTATCCTCATTGTAGCATAGTTTTTGTTTACATTGGAGACCTTGATGTATATCTTAATTTGTTAGAAGACCAGTGCTTTTATGCTTTGACATTTTGGTTGGATTCCACATTTGGAGGGTTTTTGTAGATATGGGCAGTTGATTTCTGTTTGTTAGTTTGCTTTTGAAATAGGGCATGACAAGGGCCCACTGGTTATGTATCTTTTAAGTTGACAAAGATTACCCTTTTTCATCATTGGGGGAATATATAGGTTAGTTTTCTAGCAGATGATGTATGTGCACCAGTGATGATCTTTGCCATTTGAGGATGGTCAGGCTGTACATTTGAGTGAGGAGGCATGTTGTTTCTTTATAACATAGTATGATAGATGCCATGTTTGGCGTAATCAGGGCAATGTTGGGTTCGGACCGAACTTTTGGATCCACCGAACCGAACATGTTTAGTTCAGTCCAAACGTTTTAATTTTGTGTTTTTAACCCAAAAATATGTAAAATATAAAAGAAAAAAATTACAGCCTTAGCTGCAGAAGCACACATCAGATGATTTTATTGCTGCTACAGAGTTTTTCTTCTTGCTCTTGGGTTTTAGGGCCACGGCTTTGTATTTTGAAGAGGTCATTAAGGGATGAGTGGGATGAAGAGGCCCATGAAGATTGATTAGGGCTTGAGGAGGGCCTTGAGCCTTGCAGAAGTCTCGTGAGGCCTAATGGCCTTGGAGATGGTCTCAGGCCTTGAAGGGGTATGAAGCCTCCATATGCTTTCAAACATGCACCTATACTTGCGAAACAATAACAAGACAAACAATGCATACTTGAAAATTAGATCTAAAACTAATGGGAACTCCTCCATATTGGTGAAGCCTTATGGGCTTTTACTCTTCAAATGGCAATCCCCTACATATGTGTGCAGCATTATGGCTTTACTCCTTAAATGAAACGAACTCTACACTAAAACCATGAAGCCTCCATCTCCATGGCAACCTTAAGTGTGATGGTCTATGGAGGCTTTGTTGGAGCTTGAAGGAGGAGGTACAAGGCAAGGACAAGCCTTTACCCTCTCTTAGTCTCCTCCTTCCATCCTTTGCTCATCTTGCAAATGAGCCTCCAAAGCTTAAGTTGACCTTTGTGAGGCATTCTTATGGACTATGGCATTTTTAGAGTTTTTCCTACCAAATGGTTGTGGTAGAACTTAATGTAAAGGTGGAGATTGCTTGCTACACTTTTGGAGGTAGAAGCCTCTTTAAACTTAAGTTACTTTTAACGTGTTTTTAAGTTGAATTAAACTTTATTAAGTTGTGGATCTTATATTTTTATGTTGAGTTACTTTGCAAGATGGGAGTGTGACTTAAGTGACCCTGTGTTATAAGTAGATGACTGTACGTTTTTGTATGATATATTTATTAATCATAATTTTGAACTTCACATTTTTTTAATATTTATACATTTTAAGTATATTTTATTTTTACCAAAAATGTATTCAATATTAATCAATTTTCCAAACCAAACTGATTTTTCTTAAAAATTTGAAATTCCGTCATCACTTTCAAAGGTTTTAGATGATGCTTGAGCTAACTTTGATGAAGTACAAGTTTATTGGATTTGAGATTTGAGGTGTTTCAGAGTTTACACGTAGGTGTTTTTTTGAAGGGATTCTTATTATAGGATATAGGGTAGCTCATGATTCTTTGTTTGACTTGGATCACTATGAGATTTAGAGATTTTAAGGATTTATCTGATTAGGGTCGACAATATGTTTCAAGCAACACTCACCATGGTTGGGAGATTGCTATACCTACATTATTGGGTTTCTCCCCCAATCTCTCGTACCCAAATTGGTACCATTTGGATGCTCGGATTGGCATGCCCTATGTTTAATTTTATGACAAACTGCGTTTTTATAGTAAATTTGAACTGTGCATGTTTTTAAAGATTTATTTATTTTTAAGTATATTTTATTTTTTAAAATATGTATATATTATTTTTAATTTTCCGAACCAAACTGAACTTTTCTAAAAATCCAAACTTTTGGACTTTTTATGCCTTCTGCATGATCTGTACTTGAACGTGGTAACTCTGCTTTATTGACATGTCCTTTAAATTAAGGTACAAGAGTTTTTTTTTTTTACTCAATTATTTGGAGTTATCAAAACTTTTAAAGGGTTTAGACGATTCTTGAGATCTGCAACTTATAAGTTTATTGGATTTGAGATTTGAGGTGGTTCAAAGTTTACACCTAGGATATTTTTGAGAGATTTTTATTATACGATATAGGGTAGCTCATGATTCTTTGTTTGACAGGATTTAGAGATTTTAAGGATGTGTATGATTAGGGTTGACTAGATGTTTCAGGTGATACTTACCATTGTTGGGAGATTGTTTTACCTTCATTACTAGGTTCCCCTCCTAGCCTCTCATACCCATATTGGTAGTGTTTGGATTTTAGACATTGCATGCCCTAGGTTTGTCTTGAATTTGTCCCCAATCGGGGCCCTACCTGGGTATGTGCCCAGTTTGTCCCAGGTCAGGTACAGTTCGGATACCAAATCTGGCACACCTAAGATTTGTCCCATATCTGTCCCAAATCTGGGGCCTTCCATGGGTACGTCTTGGGTTTGTCAAGGATGAATCCAAGGTGTATCCAAGGAGGGTCTGGAGTCAAACCGGAGATAAAATTGGGGCATACTCATGCTGTTTTTATCAGGAAACTAAAAATAGAGAGATAATGTTTCTATGAACAAAAAAGGTTAAAAAAACACAAAAAAATAAAGAGAAACACAATTTAAAAGGCTAAACCCTTAAAAGTCACTAAATAAAATCCAAAAAACTTCGCATTTTACATGTAGTGGTCGCTTCTCATAAATGCTTAAAGGCTAAAACCCACCAAGGTTATCTTCCAACTTCATTATTATGCTAGTCTGAGTGTTTATTTTCCCTGCCAAGGGGATTGAAGAGCTTTGCACGAAGGAGGATTCTTTATTTGAAGGTAAGTTTTATGGTTTTGGAACATTATTTAATTTAATTTTTTCAATCTTCATATGGTTGTCTTCATTTTTTTGAAACAATGGCAGTTTCCTAGGGGTTTTGATTGTTTCCCTCATCTGGTGTCCAATGTGTATTTTCATTTTGCTACAATGGAAACAAAGCTCCAACTTCATGGGCTAAGGGGCAACATGCCCCCTTCAAAACTGATCCATATTTTCCTCTTTGGAGACATGCGACGATGTTAGAGCAACTTCCGTGTGAGAGGATTTTAGTTGGAAATGCAGCTAGTTCAATTTCAAATCAAATGGCTCATATAATTACAATAGCTCATATAGTTGAATGAAAGCCCATCTTTGTGTGATTTCTTGCATTGGAATCAATGTTGGTAAAAACACATCGTTGTAACTTGCAAGTATAAAAAAGCAAGTGGATGTGGAAAATGCATTTGCAAGAGTTGGTCTCGATCTCATCTTTCTCCAAGTAAAAGATTGAGCAAGCCACCTAGAGGTTTAGGTCCTTGGCCTATGACAAGCCCCTCACATCCCTACTTGGCAACACTAGCTTCAGTGGAAGATGCTCTTATTTTCCACAAAAGATCAAAACAGGTTGGCCCCTTAATTTCCATTTAATAACAAAAGACGCAGGCCCATTGGAAAGGGATTTTTATAATCAGTTGCAGGATATTGTTGATGAGCTCATTGGGCGATGTATTTATGCCATCAGTTTTGTCTAACCTTGTTAGGTCACCTTATTGCAATTAATTATGAAGGGTATCAATTGAACCCCTAATGGGTACGTAGGCCTTTCTTAGAAAAATGTTTATACCACATTATTGGCAAAGTGATAAACATATGGGAGCTAGAGTGCATGGAAACGCCCTGGAGGTCCTCGTACCAACCTGGAAATGTACTAGGTACTGGTACGCTGTGGGTACGTACCCGCAATCTCAACATGTCTTTTTTAAAAGACAACTCAATAAAACTTAAAAAATATGCAATTTTTTTTAATTTTGAAGTATCTTATTTCAAATTTGTTTTCTTGTTCTATGAATGATATTAACTTTTAAGTTGTATGACTCTATGAGTATAAAATTTCAATAAGTATGCAATGTATGAGAATTAAATTTCAATAAGTTTGCAAATGCTTCTTTATATATATATATATAAAACGTACCCAAAAGCGTACCGTACCCAAGATTTTTAAAAATTTGCTGTATTAGCGTGCATCTAAACTGTACCTATATCCGTATCCGTACCGAGATAGTCTAGTATGGGAGAGTACATTACAACCTATTAGAGATTTTGGAATAAAACAAGGGTATCTATCATTTTAGATAGATGGAAAGATAACAAAAGGCTCTTAATAAATGTGATTTCACCAAGGCCTAAAGGGGTGATGTTGTTAAAGGCGGTTAACTGTGAGGGTAGGTCAAGAATGCACAATTCATTGCCAACATCCTCATAAATGCCCTTGAGTAAGTGGGACCTTAAAGCTCTGTCCAAGTCATAATAAATAGTGTAAAAATTGTAAAGCCGCAGGATTGATAGTTGAGGTGAGATATGAGCTTATATTTTGCACACCCTATACCATTCATTCACTCAACTTGACATTGCAAAACTTGGACAATAGAATCTAATGGATTAAACAGATCTATAGAGATGCAAACAAGATCCAATTGTTTGTGACCTCTCATCACATGTTTTAGGCCATCTTCATGTCATTCTTAAAGTTGGAGCTGTTGAAGGTAAGTGAAATGATCTTTTATTTATTTATATGTTTAGTAATTTTAATTTACATTTATCTATGTATTTAAATTAAAAAATAAAAACAAAGATGTTGTATATTTTTAACCTTTTCAAATTTTTAGTCATATTCTTTTAAAATTGAAATCTATTTTATTTGTTTTTAATTTCTTATTAGGTTGTTGAGATTAGATTTGTCTCACACACAAGTTCCTTGAGACAACTTGTGAAGGCGAAAGTGGCATTGTGTAACATGGTAATCAACAATCTTTGGACCATATAGAGCCAATCAAACACATAGTAGTAGAACCCAAAAATTAAAAGGTCTGATCCTATATGGCAATTGGCGGGATTTTATAGATCACTTGTGTAGTTTAATCTGTGCCCATGATGAGAATGATCCAATTTGCTATTAAGGATCATCCACATTTGGGAAAAAAATGATGGCATCGACTTCATCTTTGACAAATGGACATTATAAACACATAAGAGCAAGGTCCTTCTGAAATATTTTACAAGCAATTAAAAAAGTGTTGTAAATGAACAATGGAACAAAATGACACTAAAATCCAATATTCTGCAAAGTTGACTTGCTTTGCCCAAGAGGGTTCTTAAAGTTAGTGATGGATATAAGAAGACATTCACTTGACACATCCCCAATCTAGATATAGAAGGCATAGTTGTGGTTGGACTTGGGAAGTACATAGCCTTGGAAGTTGAGATGGTGTCATTTAGTGCTCTTCAAGAAAAGTATGAGGAAACTCATTGAAATATCCCTAGTGGGATATAACTTGTAATTTGACAACATTAATAAAAATAACAGCAGATAAAATTCTGATTTTTTTGGGTGTAGGACAGCGAACTGAAAAATAATGATAACTTGCAAATCACTTATCCAAATCACACGAAATTTTTACAGAGAGCTTGCTAATATGATAACAAAGACTAGAAAATTATTTTTGGATTTTTCCGAATAAAAATAACTACCAGTAATTTTCAGAATGCCCTGAACTGCTGAAATATTCCAAAATTCATAACTATTTGAATAGAATTGATAAAATCTGATTTTTGGGAAAAACAATCTACAAATTATATGGAAAAGATTCCAACCTTAAAATCTGGAAAATGTCACCCAGAAACCCTAAAATCAACTGCTTGAATCTCCCAAGGGTGACATCACCCTAGGAAAGGGGCTGGAAATCCCTCAAAGCTTCTCCGGTGGTTGCGCTAAGCTTGCCTCAAGTGCTAGGAAGAGTCTAAAAGCAAATCGCTGAATATATGGGCAAATGATCTCCTTCGACTCTAAACCCTCTCGAAAACCCTTTAGAATCTGCTTTGAATGGGCTCCAAATTAGCAAACTAGGGTAGATCTTTCACCACTGAAGAGTGCTCTGCTAGCTAGGAGTGGATCTCTCACCACCGAAGCTAGGGTTCTTGTGGGATCTTACTCCACAAGCAAAGAGAAGTGCAAACAACAGTTGCTCCAATATCAAAATATGTGTGTGTATGAATGAATCCTTCTTCTCCCCAAACACCACCTTTTATAACCTTCCAATGCAACAAAGGGCCCAAAGAACCCTAATCGACCCCTTAGGGGAAAACCCACATGAACATAAAGTAACTTAAGTTACTTTTTCCCCCTAGGCGCCAAAAGTGACCTCCAACGAAGGAATAGAATAATAAAGTACCATGAATCCCCCTCAACGATAAATATAACAATAATTCACGAAGTTGCCTAATACTAATGTCAACGATAAAATATAACAAAAAAACAAGGTGGTAATTAGTCATCCATACCCAATAGTCTCCAACGTTGTTATCCCCTCGGGTGCGACCAAGGCTAAGATCGAAAAATGGCCGTTAGGCCCTTGGTGAAGGAATGGGGACATTACTCTCATAAATGTTGTTACCTCCGCGATCAAATAGCCATGCACTTGCGGCCTTTTACCACCAGAATTTTATTGTAGGTATGTTTTAACACTCTTTCTATTCTTATTGCTTTTATAAATCAGAACTGAAATTATCAATTAACTATTTAAGTTTTCTAACTCTTCACTAATAAAATTTTGTATTAACATTGCCTCTAGTGCTTGCAAGTTCCTCTTCAGCTATGTGGATTTGGAAACTGTAGAAAACAAAAATGGTGCAGGACATGGTCTATACGCTTTCCAACGTGGTGCTTCTATCACACAAACAACCCAACTACTAGGAAGGGTGATGATGCGTTGGGATGTAGAGCTAGGCATCCTAACTTGCATGCTTCCATTGCCTAAATTTCATTACACACTTTGGTGATGGAGATGTACAAGAGACTTCTATGCAGAAATTGCATAGCTAAGCCTTCGGGAATGGGATTTTGGCTTTCCTAGTGATATTGGATCTGGTTCTAATGAACCATATGCTGGTTTTGATGCTCTCAATGAAGAGCAATATTACGATTACTTATTTATTGATATTTACATAGTATTTGGGATTGCCTAAATAGATAATATAAACCATTTTTATTTATATTTTGGCATTAAATTATCAATTATGTTTTATGGTTATTTTTGTTTCTTTTATCTATATCTTTTATATTTTTGTTATTTTTTGTATGGATATATCCAAGCTATACCAATTATGGGGTTCAAGCAAACCCTCACACTTGTTCTCAAACCCGAATTCATATGCCGTGTATTTTAGTGGTATACATGTTCTAGAGAATTGAGGATGGCTTTCTTTTCGATTAAGCATTACATGAACAAGTTTGTAGGATGATGATGAGGGCAATTCACGCTCAATAGTATCATCAAGAACATGGCACGTGTTTTGAGCAACTTTTGCTCTCCAAAGGTTTTCTCTGTCGAGTCGCCAACAGCCTCACCAGATCACTCCAACAACATAAACAATATCAAAACCATGAAAACTCATGCACAACACACAAACTCAACAAATATTACATATACAACTAGGATCAAAACAATCTCCATATTATTGAGTCAAATGCACAATCCTCCATATGAAAATACTAAGGGCAGTGCCTATTTAATGGGCTTGAGAGGTTGTTTCACAATAACAAATTGGTTATTGTGAGCACCTCAAGAATAGGAGAATCCCCTAAGAATGTGGATCAAACAAATTCCACGTACATATGAGGGATTATCTCCAACAATGACAAACTCCCAAAATTAAGCTTAACTCACGAGTTAGTGTGAACACGCACAATACTAGGCTAGATACATAGTATCTAGATACACATGCCTAGTGTGAACTGATATGTAAACTCTTCAACTTTGGAATAATCCACAAAACACAAAATAAAACGCTGCTGTCCTACTTTCTATTAGAAAATGACAGAGATAGCTAGTGAATGAGTTATGCTTATGCTTAGAATCCACAATCAGTAGGAAAGGAAAGAATTTAAGCTCATAACACCAACAAATTTTATCTCGAAACCTCCTAAGGAGGAAAAACCAAATCGGGAAGGGCAATTGCTCTTTCTTCCCACTTTTATTGGCCAATTTCAAATAACAAGTATATAATTTACAATAAGTAAGAAAGAGAAGTAGATAATATCTCACACTTCCTCCCAAATACTTGCTTGCTTTCTGTCTCAATACTCCTTACTTCTACAAAACACAATTCCAACACTAAGAACTTCTTGCTCACTTGCTTTCATGCTCCGATGCCCCCTGTTCTCTTCTACAAACATGTATTTATAGCCTTTCTCAAGTTCCCCGTACACTGGAGAATGGGAAAGGCCATGGATGAGAAGAGACACAGACAACCTTCCAAATTCTGGGCTGTTCGTTTCATATTTTTGTTTTTGTCCGAAAGAGCCAGGACCGCCGCCCAATGCAGACCGGTGGTCTTGTTACTAAAAATACAGAACCTCCGTGTATCATTTTTCCCTCTTTGTGCTAATTGTTTTGATGAAGTAGAGTCATTTTTGGATCGCTATGAATCACACCTCCCTTGCTTAGGAGGCTTTTGGTCCCATAAAAGCTCAGTGGGGAGTAGATGAGGAAATAATTCCCTCACTTGCTCCTTTGAGTACCATCGGGCCTGCCTTGGTGTCTTTCCTTTCAGTCCAATCTGCCAAGACTCTTGTGGACCTCTCCTAGTCTCTCTGACCTTCTGCTGCAGCACTACATCCTCCTCCAATTTGCCTCATGAGTCTAAGACGCAATCCTCAATGGAAGGTAGAATCGTAGTCCTTCATCTTCATCTAGCATGGATGGCTCATATAGGTGCAAGTTCTCACAGTTTACTATAGAGTACATCCTCATAAATGGTGGCAAGTCAAGTCGAAAAGCATTTTCTCCAACTTGCTCCAATATGGTGAAGGGCCCATATCGTAGTGGCTTGAGCTTCCGTGCTTGACCTTGTAATTTCTCTTTTGCTCAAGTAAAGCCAAACTCTATCTCCAACATGTAGCTTATGTTCTCTCCTATGCTGATCGTACCTAGCTTTGTACTTGGCTTGAGACTTCTCGAGTTGTTCTTGGACTTTGAGATGGATTTGCTTTGGATCCTCTCAATGAATTTGTTTGCTCTAGTCACCTCTCGTGTCTCGTGTCTCCTCCTTGTCCTCTTGCCCAACCGCTATGTCCAGTAGATTGGTAGGTAGATATCCCAAGCAATGTTTTAAAAATCGGAACCGGACTCGGAACCGGCCGAGGTCTGGACCGGAACCAAACCGGAACCGGACAAGAACCGGACCGGTTCAAACTTAATGAACCGGTTTACTAAAAAATACATAACATTTTATATTTTTAATGAAAATAATATATTTGAAAGGTTAAAAACCATAATTCCAACAATTACTCACGAGAATATGCAAAGTTTTCTCTTATATATATATGCAAGAAAGGTGTTTATAGCAAAATGGCACGAACTCCAAGTCCAATACACAATACATATATCATAGATGAGATTCCGAAACAAAATACATAAACAATGAGGCTCTAAATGGCCTCCATAGTTCAAGACTCCAAAAAAACAACATGATATGATCATTGATACATTACAAATACTACAAGTTACAAAACTCTAGAATAAACTAGATGACATCAATGATCAATCATCAAACTCTGCACCGCTGTTGGAAATGGGATCCTCAAGGTCATCCTCATCAATATCATCACCGGCCTCTAGCTCTGACTCGGACTCATCCAAATCCTCAGGTACATCTGCAACAACTGGAGCTGCACGGGGTCGGGGAGTAGCACGAGTGTGACTAGTGCTTGTTGTGTCTCGTGACGATGGCGGCGGTGTTGCTAATGGCTCATCAGATTCTTGATCCAAACCCATCCACCCCAAGTCATCGGGATCAAACTCTGTTGACTCACTCTCCTCTATCCATCTTGAGGTTGGATCTATATCATCCAAGACAATGGGATCAATATCAGGTCTTCGGTTCAACAACTGGTTGCGCCTTAACCGAAGGTTGTACTGCACAAAGACAAGATCATTCAACCGTTGTTCCAAACGGTTTCTCTTCTTCGTGTGAATCCGCTCAAAGACGGACCAGTTGCGCTTGCACCCAGAAGCACTGCAAGTTTGGCTTAGGATCTTAATTGCAAACTTTTGCAATTGAGGACACTGACTACCAAACGAATCCCACCAATGTGCTGCGATAAAAAGTGTAAATGTTTAATTAGTAAACAATGACGATAAAAAGTTAAAAACACAGTTAAAAATTAAAAGTAAAACATAAACTTATAACTTAAAGGTTAAAGCGTAATTCAACAAATTAGATAAAGATTGTCTTATGCTAAAAATTCATGATTATTCATTAAAAATTTTAATCAAATGAACTTCAAAAACTTAGAATTTCTTACCTGGTTGGTCCACATCGCTTGCAATCTTTGCAAGGTTTTTCCCAAAGGTACCTGTGGCTCTGCTGAAGAAGCTGATTTGCAGGTGAACCTTCAATTTGTTGCATCTCATCAGGGACCATGCGGTCTAGGCATTCGTACAAACCATCTTTTACTTCTCCTGTTTGATCTTCTCCAAGTTGAGCTCTGTAATGATATTTCGGGTTCAAGAAATACCCAGCTGCATGTATAGGCCGATGGAGTTGATTGTTCCATCTATTATCTATGATCTCCCATATAGGCCCATACATAGTTACCCTGTCTTTGTATGCTGCTGCCTTATATGCTCCTTTGCCCGATCCATAACCTCATAAATATAGCCCATGGTTAATTATTCCCCATCCACCAACCGCAACACCTTAACAAGAGGCTCAACAACTTTCACAATCTCTACTGTTTTTTTCCAAAATAAATTATCAAAAAGTTTCTTCTTTGTGTCTTTCCCATCCTGTTTCCGGCTCCACTTTGATGCATTCCATTCATCACTTGAAAACATCCTTTTCAAGTTCTGTTGTTGGGAAATAAGAGATTGCAACATGAGGAAGTTTGTTGCAAATCTCGTGATGGCTGGCCTAACAAGTTCTTTGCCCTCAGTGTTCTTCCTCATTAGGTTCAATACCCATGAGTGATTATAGATGTATTTGGTGATGCTCTTGCCATGCTCTATAGTGTTCTTGATCCAATCTTTTTTCCCTATATCCTCAAGCATGAGGTCTATGCAATGTGCAACACATGGAGTCCAAAATATTGTTTTGTGTTTAGCCTCTAACATCTTACCAGCAAGAACATAGTTAGATGCATTATCTGTTATGATTTGTACAACATTTTCCACCCCCACCTCTAAAACAATCTCATCCAAAAGCTCAAACAATAAATTTGCATCTTTCACCCTATTAGATGCATCTACTGATTTCAAAAACATTGTACCTTGTGGACAAGAGGTAAGAAAATTTATTATTGTGCGGTTCTTGCCATCACTCCACCCTCTCGACATGATAGTGCATCCTGTTTTGGCCCATGAAGCTTTGCAACCTTTCAAATATTCATCTATGGATGCAACTTCTTTCTTCAAAAGTGATCCTCTCAAGTCATGCATACTAGGGCCTTTGAAGCCCTTACTAAAGAACAACAATGGAATCAAACATTGGCTGGTAATAAGGTGAGCGGGCAGCATTGAAAGGGATATCTGCATCATACCACCATCTAACAATGTACTCAAAAGCTGCTTCTTTGTATTGCTTCTTCCAATGGTTATCCAAGGTAGGCTGATTTTGTGTTGGCATGGAGGCACTAGCAGTAGCAGGTGTGGAAGATGGAAAAAAGCTTTGAATGGTCTTTTTTTTTTTGAGGCCGGTTTTCTTGACTATGAGTGGATGGGGGAGGCATATACCGAAAGGGGTCTCTAACAGTCACAAAAGGGTCAGAGCAAGATCCTTCAACACTCGAGGCATGTTCCCTCCTCCCTATTTCAGCTTCCATCTCTTTTTGCCTAGCCTTTCTTCTCTAGGTTTTTCAAGCATGGTTTTTATTTCCAACCTAATGTCATCAATATCGGGTGCCTCACATGGGGTAACTTGGCCTCTTTGACCAACAAAGTGTTGTGTCTAGTAGTTCTGAGTTGTTTCTTTACTTCATACTCCTAAGCAAGGATTGCCTATACAACCCGATGTTCGGTAGAGGGGACTTTGGCAATAGTTGAATCTCATGCTCTACTTCCCGTTTTGGTGGTAACCCACTGGGAGCTTGAAATACTTCTTGAAAAGACTGAATAATACTATCCAAATCATGCTTTCCTTGGTTAGAAATCTCTGAAACTTCTACCCCATCTTGTTTATCCTTTAACAAAAGTAAACAAAACTGATTATGATTTGCCTGAATAAGTCGTTTTGCTTGGTTAGCACTCACCATAGTAACCCATGTCTTATGTTGGTGTGCCCAAATGTTGTAGTGATCCCATCCTTGACCCATCTGTACTGCAGTTTTCCCTTCTCATAAATATAGCATCCCTGATATACAAGTAAGGACTCTCGAATACAACATGAAAAGCATCAAGTGGAATAACGTCGACTTCCAAAATATCAATATACGGGAATTTATCCCAAACTTGACTTTACATCTTCTTGTTACTTGAATTTCAACACCCTTTTTCACCCAACCCAAAGGATAAGGTTGTGGATGCTCGTAAGTCTCAAGACCAAGCTTCTTTACAACTGCTTCAGAAATCAAGTTAGATTGAGAACCGGTATCAACCAAAGCATTTACCTTAGTTCTTTTGGTTTGGATTTTGATCTGGAATAGTCTACTCATCTCCTCTTTCTAGCTGTCCATGTTGGTGGCCGTGCATCCAAGACTTTTGTCTACATCAGAGTCATCTTCGATTTCCACCTCCCCTTCTGTTCTTACAGCTGTCATGGACTTCTTCGAGTCCTTGGTTCGGTTCCTCGGATGTAACTCCGGATGCAACTTCCAACATGTAGCGTTAGTATGACCATTAATATCATAGTTCTTGCAAAAATTCTTGGGATCTTTACAAGTATTTAGAGTAGTGGCAGCTTGTTTACCTTTCCTTTTCCACTTACCCTTGTTACTTGTTTGCCCGTACTCTTTTCTCTGCCGATTTGTTGACTGCTTTGCCCTTGGCTCTGCTTCTCCTTGCTTCTTTTCATCATCTATGTAGTATGCTTGCACACACGCCTCATTGAGATCTTTGGTCTTGGTGGAGATGACTTTTCTTCGAAGGTGAGTGTGAAGTCCTCCCAAGTACTTAGTCAGAATATCCTCATCCTCCAAGTCCATGTTTAGCAACATGGCCTGCCTCCGAAACTCCGTAGTATAGTCCTACACACTTTGACCACCGCTTGTCTAAAATACTGCCATTTAATCATTTGGTCGATCTTGTGGCTAATAGGATAAAAGTTATCTCTAAGTAATTCTTTAAATTCTTGCCAATATTTCACAATAGGACGCTTCTTCTTTTCACAGGTGGTTAGATGGGTTTCCCACCAAACCAAAGCGTGTCCCTCCATTTTGAGACGTGCAAAGGTGATCCTCTGTGCCTCAGTGACATTATGGACACTAAAGTAGACTTCTAACTATTTTAACCATTTATCAAGCAACTCTGTATCTACTTGTCCTTCAAAGCTTTTAATATCAACTTTCGTCTCAACTTTAAAGGGAGTATGATCGGATTTTACCTTTTCTCTTGTGTTTGAAGTCTCTTCGCATGCTCTTCCCCATAACTTTCCTCATGATGGCTCCCTCCTATGCCAAACTTTTCAGCTATGCCCCGAACCACCGAGTCCATGGAGTCCTGTTTGATGCAAGTGTCTTCTGCAAATCAGCAAGCTCTTCTTGCCTTTTGAACATCCTGTCCATCATGGTCTCCGGATCTCGATTCTACGGACCAAGTTCTCTTCCTCCATTTGTCCCTGAATTCTTTGTTTCCACTTCTTTTTAGAAATCTCTGGATTACGCAAGGTGACAACCTCTTCGCCTTTAGACCTCGTCATTGTCATACAAATCCAAGAACGAATACCACAGATCCTGGATACTTGTTAGCTCGATACCAAAATGATCTCAAACTCTTCAACTTTGGAATTATCCACAGACACACAAAATAAAACGCTGCTGTTCTACTTTCTATTAGAAAATGACAAAGATAGCTAGTGAATGAATTATGCTTATGCTTAGAATCCACAATTGCGCAGAAAGGAAAGAATTTAAGCTCATAACACCAACAAATTTTATCCTGAAACCTCCTAAGGAGGAAAAACTAGTCGGGAAGGGCAATTGCTCTTTCTTCCCACTTTCTATTGGCAATTTCAAATAACAAGTACAAAATTTACAATAAGTAAGAAAGAGCAAGTAGATAATATCTCACACTTCCAAATATTTGCTTGCTTTGTCTCAATACTCCTTTCTTCTACAAAACACAATTCCAACACTAAGAACTTCTTGCTCACTTGCTTTCATGCTCCGATGCCCCTATTCTCTTCTACAAACATGTATTTATAGCCTTTCTCAAGTCCCCCGTGCACCGGAGAATGAGATAGGCCATGGAGGAGAAGAGACACTGACAACCTTCCAAATTTTGTTTGAAAGAGCCGGGACAGCCGCCCCCATGCAAATTGGTGGTCCTAGGACGGCCGCCTTGGTTGGGCGGTGGTTAGAACCGCCACTCTGCACGAGCGGCGGTCCTGATTACTAAAAAGACAGAATCTCCGTGTATTATTTTTCCCTCATTGTGCTGATTGTTATGATGAAGTAGAGTCATTTTGGATCCCTATAGATCATGAACACAACTCCAACTCCCTCCCTTAAGCACAAAGCCGGGAATGCGAAATGGGAAATTCTTGGAGATAGATCCAAATATGGTTCTTAACAACTAGGCCTAATTAGGTACCCATTTACAAATAACTGGAAAAAAGAGCTCCATGGATGAAAAAGTGTCATCAGCAAAGGTATTCAAAAATTTAGTAAATATAATAAAGTGGAGAGATCAATATCCTGTGCAAGGTGTCCCACGAAGCACAACTCAAAAACTCATACACTTTATTGAAGAATATGTTTGGTTTGTCTTGTGGTTTGTATGCATTCCTTGATTGCATAACTCAAACAACCGACAACGTAGTACAACATAATAGCTATGCTTTAGGAGGAGGAAAGCTCAAATACTAATTGAAGGAGATTGTCAGAAGTGGTGTCGATAGTGCAAATAATTCCCAAACTTAATTCCATCTATTGCCAAAATATGTTGTGCCACAAACCAAGAACAATTGCCAAGGCAAGGATATGAGACCTGAATCGCACCATACCCCCATATTGTTGAATGGGTGGTGTGACACTTCAAATATTTACGAGTGGATTAAACCAACTACTCGAACATTGACAAGTTGACAGTGGACTTCACTAGACCAACTCCACTATAAAAGAGATCGTCAACATGCCAAAAAGTGTCAAAAATATAGATGAAATATACCTCTCAATAAGATGGGCTTGGTGGTGATGGGAAAGTCATGCAATTGAAGGAGAGAAAAATGCTCAAAATGGAGCACAACCGCATGAAAAAATCCATGGCTCTGTAGACTTAGTGTGACTACAAAATGGTCCCATACAAAATAACATCACCAAGTGACACATAGAAATTCTAGAATGTTGTCAATTTCTAAAGGAAGCTATCCGAAATAGGAGAGTTGCTTTATAACTACCAAAGAAAATAGCTCAAACAAAAGGGGGCATTATAATACGGGAGAAGCGATGAGTGGATTAAGAAGTTGAATGGTGGAGGAGCCACTCCCGTAGTGATCTCTCAATGAATGCTTGCATTATCGCTGCAGTGATTAGAGATCCATCCCAAATGAACATGGATGGTGAGGATGATGCCTTTATATGATTCGGTGCAAAATGCAGTCTTGGAGCATGTGAAGAAACATTACAATGTGTGTTAGGTTGATCATGTTTAACAACCGTAATCCCAGAGTTCTTAGGCCCGAGTGAAGGTGCAACAAAACTGATGTGTTGCTCTAGATCTTCACAAAGAGTGGAGTGAACAAAAATTGGAACTTTGTCATCAAGTGATCCCATAGAAGATTTATTACTTGCTCTGTAACCAATGTCATGGTGTGAAGTCCAATTAATAGGCTAAACGAGACCAACAATGCCTTGTGAATATCAGTAATACCTCCGCCATGAAAACCCATTGATCGTTGCATGCAAAACCAAAAGTAGTATGCTTCTCAAAAGACCCAGCAAGTATGCATGGGGAGTAGAAGTGGGGTTAGGAGAATGTGCAACAATAGGCATAAATTTAAGAGCAAAAGGTGCAACAACAAGCACAATAGGCTCAATAGCAAAAGCTGCAAAGGAGCATCAAAAGCAGGTGTGTAGGCTTACATACTAACCAATCATGATCAATAGTTGTGGGAGTAATGGCTAAATGTGGACTAGGATCAATGTTTTGAATGTCCACAACAAGAGAGGGATGTTGTAGGCTAACCAATTTCTACTATAGGAAGTACATGAGGTCATCCTTGCTTTGTGAATGAGGGCGCAGAAGAGAATTTTGCTTCTTGAGGTTTCTCTTCTCTTTCGCAAATTTGACCATGTTCTCTTGAAGCACTTAAATTTTGGAGAAAAGTATCTCATTCTTAGATTGCAAAGCAAGGATGCGACAAAGAAGCCATGATAGAAAGGCAAACAATGGGAAGTAGAGAATTGTATACACCGTGAGGGGGTCTAACTATATGGTAGACCAAACCATTACCCTCCGATCTTCGACACACGGGAGAATAAGCCACCAAGTAGAGAGGGAAATACGGAGGTACTTAACAATGGTTTGGGGAGCTTTTGGGGTGGCAGCCCCAATGGGCCAAGGGGTCTAGGGGTAATGCCCCTGGTCGCGCTCCTTGCCGCGATACATGGCGGGGTCAAGGGGAAGCACACCCGATGCCAAACACAATTTACCCTTTGAGCGGCTTTTAAATGGCAAAAAAATAGCCTTTTGTGAGAGAAATCACTTTTGCTTTACAATAATAAAACCTACCACCTTACAAGTAATTTGCCCACATTTACAATTTTTTCACCATTTACAATAAAATGCCTCCTACAATAATTTGCCCACTTTTTACAAAATACACTCTTTTGAATAATAAAGTCACCCTAGGAAAAAATGCTCCCTTTAAAAATAAATTCAACAACGTTACCAAGCGCTTTAACCATATAAGTGGGAAGTTTTTTTATCCTTTAATAAATGCCAAACTTTTTAATAAAATGAAGGCCTTTGAAGCCTAGAACTCGCAACCTCATTTGCCCTAAAGCCTTAAGTAGATGCAACACACCAATCATGCTATTAAATCTTTTAAGCACATGAGTGGGCCAACTTATATTTAACCTTAAACAACTCACATTTACTTCTAAAAACAATAAAATACTTACTTTTAGGGTTTGGAGTTCTAAGTTGTTTTGTTTTGAGGATAAGTGCCGTTGGGAGTTGTGATAGGTTTGATTGAGGAGAGGGAGTGACGAGCTGAGCACGGATTGAACCAAACCCCTTATAATGTTGTGCCGGGTTTTAGCCAACGCCAAGGTTAGGGTTTAAACGCTTTGGACAAGAAAGTGGAAGAGAAATGTAGGACCCACTTGAATTTCACTAGGTGAGATCAGGATGGAGGTCAAGCAAAGACAGGGCCGAGAAAAGGGGCTCACTTTAGCATACAAATCACAGTCACAATAACTCGCCAATAAAAAAACAACGTAGGTAGATCGAACTCACTGGGGTGAGCATAGTCTTCAACTTGCGAGCAATTTCCAAAACATATAAAGATCTCGTTTAGACGTGCGAGCCATGCACAATGGAGTATTGTTCTTGAGGGGCGCTGAGCTCTACAAAGCGTAGAATCAAGAGAGTGCGAGAAGCTTGAGTCACCGAGTTACATCAGGCTGTTGGAGAAGGGGATCCAAACAAGGTTCTTTGGCAACTTGCAAGATGTGTAGTTTGTCGATATCAATAGAAACAATTCGCCAGAGCACAACTCCTCGCTGCAGGATTGCTTGGAAATTGAGTCCAAACAAGGCAAAAACCATTGGAGGGTCGAGCCGGATCTGTTGAATACAAGGTACCAATCCATCATGAGCTGTGTAGAACAAAATGCAAGGAGATTCACACATGCCATGCTGTGTCAACAGGGAGGTGTTTAAACACAGAGACAAATCCGAGTGTAGGGAGCTTGTCACACTGAGCTGATCAAGGAGGCAGCTCGCCTTCCAAGGCAACATGCAGCTCACCAAAGAGCACAACTCTTTTGTAATGTCTGCACACAGTAATTTTTCTCTGCAAACCAGAACAAATTTGCATACCTCCATGATCTATTCAAGGTTGAGTAAAGGCTGCATGGAGGAGCTCTAATACCATGTCAAAGTGGCCAACATTCTCTCACTGGCATCACTCCAGCAGCATAAACAAAACCACAGCCATGAAAACTCATGCAAAACACAAACTCTACAAACATTACATACACAACAACTAGGATCAAAATAGTCTCCCTATTATTGGCTATTAAATAGGTCTAAGATGTTGTTTCGCCATAACAAATTGGTTATTGTGAGCACCTCAAGATTAGGGTACTCCCCCAAGAATGTGGATCAAACAAATTCCACATTTATATGAGGGATTATCGCAACAATAATGAACAAATTCCCAAAGTTAAGCTCAACTCACAAGTTACTGTGAGCATGCACAATCCTAGGCCAGATACAAAATATTTAGATACACGGGCCTAGTGTGAACACACAACTCCAAACATTTTCCTGTGATTCATTTTGAAAAATTCATGGATTCACATATGTTGACGGGCAGCATAGATTATGTGATTTAGACCATGAGATTATCGCTTTCGAGAGGAGCTGGGTAGTGACTCTGGATCAGTTTCACAGGACAGTTTCAGCAGTGATTCACCTGCTCCAGCATGATCGCCCGATTCTTTTTGGATCAACGGTCAATTTTGGGCTGTAATGATTTAAAGATAGGGTTGTGAACCTTAGGACCTCTATTATTTATATTTATAGTAACGTTTTTGCTGAGATTAGGTCCTAGGTTTTTTGGGAGATTATTCCTCCATGGTGTATATAGGAGTCATGGTTTGGATGGAGAGGAGGACAGTGACTTTTAGCTTTCTCTGCTGCTCTGTACACAAAAAGACAATATGATAAGGTTTTCAGGCCACTTCAAATTCTTCTACCATATTTTCCCTACAATAAAATCCTAATAATATCTTGGAAACCAGAAAACCACAGAAACAGATGCTAAAATATGTACTCGTGATAACCCTAACTACTTATCTGTAAAATACATTACTAACTATATCAGGTTGATGTTTTAAACTATGTTACCAGGGTTCGCTGCCCCCCTCCCGTACCCTGTCTGATACGTATCCAGTACGGATACGCTTTGGATATGCCAGGGTGCGTCCCAGGTGCGTTTGACGTGCCGGGACATACCCCCTGGCGTATCAAAAGCGTATTCACAGATTTGGATGGTGGTGGGGCCCAAAAAACAGTTTTTTTAAAAAATTGACAAGAAGTCGAGAAGAATAGCAGCTGAGGGAAGAATAGGTTCCTATATCCATGACAGCCGTATTGGTGTCTTGATTGAGGTCAACTGTGAGACTGATTTTGTTGCGCGAGGGGATATCTTCAAGCAACTAGTAGAAGACTTGGCAATGCAGGTGGTGGCCTATCCACAAGTTCAGTATGTCAGCACAGAGGATATCCCAAAGAAGGTAGTGGAAAAGGAAAGAGAGATAGAAATGCAAAGGGAGGACCTCCTTGCAAAACCTGAGAATATTCGAGAAAATATTGTGGAAGGGTGGATAACAAAGAGGTTATCTGAGATAGCACTGCTTGAACAACCTTTTATTAAGGATGATAGCATTCTTGTTAAAGATTTTGTGAAGCAGGCAGTTGCACCTTTAGGAGAAAACATTCGAGTCAGAAGGTTTGTAATGTTACAATCTTGGTAAGGGATTGAGAAGGAGACCAAGGACCTTGCTGCAGAAATTGCAGAACAAACAACATTAAAGACATAAGCTCTAAAGTACTGGAGCTTCCATTCAATATTGGCTGTACTCAAGAACACAATTCATTGCTAAAATCTTAAGTATATTGAATGTTTTGAACATTGATCCTAATTTATTTTTCAAGTTTTGTTAGTATTCATGTTGACATGATATTCGTATATCATATGCATGGCAGCCGCATGATCAATGAAAATGTAAAGTCTTAAGTATATTGAATGTTTTGAACATTGATCCTACTATAATTTTCAAATTTTGTATTTCTTATGGACTAAAAAACGAGTAAAATGAGTATATATATGTATGGATGTATCCAAGACGTATCGTACCCAAGGGTTTTTTAAAATCGACGTATCCGCGTATTAAACTCGTACCCGTTTCCTGGCAACATAGGTTTTAAACAAGTCTTTTATCCATCTAAAAGGAATTCATAAAACCAATTAAATCCAAAGACTGGTCACCATTGTTACTTCCCTGAAATTTGGATATGGGAATCTAAAATGCTCAGTTGCATTTTCATGTCCAGTCTCTGCTGAAGTTGGAGCTGGTAGTTGATGTCAATGACATCATGTTGGACAGATTTCTTATCATCCCGAAGTTCCCCTTCGATTTCATTTCCCGATGTTAGGACAAGGATATTGTGATTATAAACAAATACACTCAAATGACTGTCTCAAGCTTTGAATTCCAGTTTCCTTATTCGGTCTTAGTTGCAGCAAATTTCGGATCAAGCTGCTGCTTGTACCTAACTGGTATTTTTGAACACCCAAAAATATGTCTGAAGCAACTCCACGTATTGTTTGATTGAGAGTTACTAGGATTCTTATGGTATGCCACTAATAGATGAGGAGAGATTAATAGAAGCCCTACCCTGCATAATCTTTCTGCGATACCAAACTCCAAAAAGCTATATTCATTGTTCCTTCTGTGGTTCCAACTTTTCACTGTTTACTTACAAAGCTACATACTACTGCAGCTTGGTAGCAAGGCCACAGTCTTAATATGGGCTAGTGCAAAACCTAGCAATGCTATTAGCACTAACCTTGGGGAATAAACAAATGTCTCCCGGCAGTTTTATGTAACAATGGGATAGCTTTTAGCAGAAAACCTCAGAGTAATTGTGTACACAACAAGCAATGCTAACATTATTAGGACGAGTAATCTCCTAGTGTGTTACATTCAAAGTAGTATTGCAGCAACAACACCGTGTGGCAAAAATGTAATTGTTTTTCTCAATTAGACAGGTTTAAAGTGGGAAAACAGGGCAAAAAACAAAAAATTAAAAAAGAACAATATAATATTCGTAAAGATAGCAAAAGAAATTGATTTTATTTTTTCATAGAAATATACTGCCTAGTCACCAAAATAAACATATAACATTGCTAAATACGAATTATAAGCATGACAAAATTTTGGTAAAAAGATCAATAGGCTCAAAATGTTTTAATTTTCATTACCTTCAAAATTCAAACACCAAAACTTTTGGCAACCATTTATAACTAACAAACAACCACATTTTTGATTAAATTGTGATTTTTGTTTGCACGCATTGAAAAAACAGTTATGAGTTACATGGCTTTTATTTGAAAAAACTGTGTTTGACCAGGTAAATCCAGCGGTATAACCATTGTATTATATGGCATGGTGAAATTGCCAGTTCGCGATTGCTCACACTCTATTGCTGACTGATGTTACTATGCTTACATTTGTTTATCATTATTATTATTACTGTTATCTATGTTCAAGTGAGGGGAGGTGATCAATGAAACAACAAAATGTTTAATGGGTGGCATCTAAACAATGCAATGAAATAACAAAAAAATCATCATCGGCTAAACATATTGAAGGTAGGACCTGAAGTTTTCAATGGAATCCGCCACCATATCAACACAAATATTTAAAGTTCTATCCATGTTCCACTAAGCCTCCTTTCAGGGAGACAGGGAAACATGAGAATGAAAGAGGAGATGCCTAGAATTACCCTTTAAATTCTAGAAATGATATTTGAATTAAAAAAATAGCAGGGGGATGGGCAGGGGATGGGAAGGAGGACAGGAATGAGGGGTGGAACACGTCCCTGTGGAAGATATCCCGCTACCCATATGTGAAAGTTATGAGACCCAGGTTTCTGTGAGTTTCTGCTGGTTTCCATAGAATCTTTAATTAACAAGTTTCTAGAATGCAAATAAAAATAAATTATTCCTGCTAATACGGGTTGTAAAACGACCTGGCCAGGATTTCACGTATTTCAAAGAAAGAGTCAGTGTTATTTGAATGAATAACTTATTTTTATGGCTACTGTAATCTCTCATCTAACCAGAGTTTGCGAACTTTTTTGTATGATGTAGTGCTGCGGGACCGCGCACCATAGTTAGTGGAAAAGAAGTTATCAATTTGGCTTCAGCAAACTATCTTGGACTAATAGGGGATGAGAAGATAATAGTGAGCGAACAACAAAAGACCCAGCCTTGTCTTCTGGTTGTTTATTCTAGAAGTTACAATGTCTGTACTTAAAAATGAGATTTGATTGACTCACAATATTCTGTTTCAGGAAGCATGTAATGCATCGTTGAAAAAATATGGTGGGATCATGTGGTCCTCGTGGCTTCTATGGGACCATTGGTGAGAACGAAATCACACTTTTCTGATCTTTGCAACATTCTTTATTTATTTACTAGGTAAATTTTAAAGTTTTTCTCATTTGATCACAAAAAACAATGTTTTATTAGGTGTTAAGAACACCAATGGGAAATATAATAAGATAAAGCTCTTGATAAGTTCAATTAGTATATAAATTTTGTCATGCTAGGTTATGGCTTATTTGTAATCTTACATGTTTGACTTGCTGCATTCAGATAGGGTTACATTATGAATCTGTTTATGATTATCTCTCAACATTAAAGTTTCTCATAGAAAGTTATTACACTGATTTTATTCTATCCATATGGTGCTTGTGCACCCACATGCCTTCGTGTATTGTTCTTTTGAGTCTTGATAACTTTGGTTTGAATATATATATTTGTACATCACCACCTGCATTTGCATCGTATCTGTGTGGACAGATTGGGTTAGGGAGAGTAATTCCACTATTTGTTTTTACTTTTTGTGTTCAGTTCTAACTGGAGTTGTTGGCAGATGTTCATCTTGATTGCGAGGCCAGAATTTCAAAGTTTTGGGGACTCGAGACTCAATTCTTTATTCATACGGTCTTGCAACTACAGCCAGTACAATTCCAGCATTTTGTAAGCGGGCGATTTAATTATTGCGTGAGTTTCTCTATTGTCAATGCCAGTTTATACCATTTTCACTTGACTATTTTATGAATGTCAACTATCAAATAATCTTATGTCTTCAAATTTCTTGGAATTTGGGCTACAACAATATTCATGAAAACATAGATCTGATGTATTAATTTCACCCTCTATGTAATGGCTGCTAATATTGTTTGCAGTGATGAAGGTGTGCATTGGGGAATTCAAAATGGACTTTTCCTTTCAAGAAGCACTGTAAAAATTTTCAAGCACAATGATATGGGAGCCTTAGAAAAGATGCTTGAGGAGGTCTTTTTACAAGATAAACGGGTCAAAAAAGTGCTGAATCGACGGTTCATTGTAGTTGAATCTATTTACCAGGTATCCTTGGTATTGGTAATATGCAAGAGTTTTATCATATATTGGTTGATTGTTATATTCTTGTTTTCTTAATGTAGACTTATTTCGAGTATCGTCGTTCAGTTTGATGGTTGGCTACATGCTTTTCATGTCACTGTTTTTAAGTTGGAAAAGTTGAATTGTTGAAGAGAATTGTAAATTTACCCAACATTAGCCACTAGACCTCTCCTGTTTGGGGTGCTTTACAATTTGTGTTATGGATTACTGTTGATCCTATACAGAAGTGATCTTATCTTCCTTCTCTGGCGCTAATGGTGTATCTTTTAGTGGATTGTTTTTAAAGCTTTGTGATTGATGATGGAGCATAATTCAATTTTGAAAAGCATATTGGTTCTTAGAATACTTTCCTGTAATTTGCCTCAGCCTCTGATCAATCCCCATTATTTTGCATTTAGTATTTACCTGCTTTGGGTTCATCACCCTTGTTAGCTAGGCTCTTCTATTAGTGTGCTTTTAGTTTATTTCTGTCTTTTAGCTTCTTCTCGCTTCTTCTTTGCAGGCTGTGCTTTTGAATCCCATTGACCTACTTTGTTTGTCTGTGGACGTTAATATAATTTCTTGCTTTCTTCTATTGTGCTAGCTCAATTTTGGACACAGAGCAACTTTGATCACATTTCCTTTGTCTATATTTGTATGAATAATTTACTTATTGCCTTTGCTTGTTGGTCATCTATCTTCTTGTTACTGCTGAACAATGGGTAGAAAGCCAATATGTTTTAGACAAGTTCAATTTCCTTTCATTTTGTATGCATTCCTATGCTAAAATAGAGGTCTGTATTTTCAATTTTTGCAGAATTCAGGTCAGATGGCCCCTTGGATAAAATTATAAGATTGAAAGAAAAGTACAAGTTCAGGGTATTGGTAGAGGAAAGCAATTCCTTTGGCATACTGGGTAAAACTGGTAGAGGTATTACCGAACATTATGGAATTCGGTATTTTCTCAAATCCACCCATAGAATTCTTTCTTCTACCTATGGTTGTTTCATTCAATGGTTTTGCAAATAGATATAATTATTAATTTGATTGTACTTGCAGGTTGAAAAAGTTGATATTATAACAGCTGGTATGGGATATGCTTTGGCAACTACTGGAGGTTTCTGTACAGGAAGCGCAAAAGTTGTTGACCATCAGGTATGAATTAGTGTTTCATGAGAGTCAATTTACTCTTGTTTTGTTTCAATCTTTTTGTGGTGTAGCATTAGGTAAATAATCCTAGTTTGAAGTCAAAAGGTTCCCCCAAAAAATAAAAAATAAATGGTAAATTTGGACGAATTCAATGTCTAGACAGATTTAAAGTCACACGAAATGTTCCAAGGAGGCATTTCTCTTCTTTAAGAATTTTCTGCAGAAGATTTTTCCTCCTCTGCTAAACGTTTTTGTTTTCTTTTGGTTAAACTAGATTATATAATTTAGTAGACAGATGTTCAGATGGTGTTACAGATGCAAGCAGTGAAGGAAAACATGCCTGCTCCCTTCTAATGGCGTTTTTGTGTTAGTAGATTTTCCAATGAAACATATTACAAAATTGCTCAATGAGCTGAAGAACTATCATTCCATTAATGACTTGGGAAAAGTATGTTACACCTATAAACAGTTTTTGGTGGTTATAAACCGCTAACCCTTACCACAATGAAGCAGGGTTGCAGGATACGACATCCCTACTATCGGGGCACACATATTTGTGTGCCGAATACAGATTATGGGTACTGTATCTTGTTTTATTGAGATACAGGTACATATTTGGGCCGAACCGGTTGAGCCAAATATGGTATGCAAAGCATCCATAGCTGTACGTGATCTAAAACTTAAAATAGAATTATCCTGAAACAGAAAAGCCCTTCAAAAGGATTAAAAATAATAAAAAACTACAGACTATCTTTTAATATGCATTTAAGTGGCAGCAACCGAGTACGTTGAGGTGAACAAGTGTTGATTTGCTATTTTTCTTCACAATTTCACATTAGCTTTGCTCAACCTGGTAGTTTCCTTTGGCCCAGCCTACTTATTTTCTTTCATTTGGTCTATTTTCCTTTGGCCTGCACAATTCGCAATTTTTTTAATCCATGGAATATCCACTTTCCTACCTTTCCCGTGCATTGGGAGTGTGTAATTTGTGTGCATTCTATGAGGTTATGAATGGAAGATTTTTTTTTTTAGTTTAATATATAATGTTTGATAGTAGATTAGGCTTAATATATAATATTAGATATTATTTGATATTGGATAGTTTTTAGTAGAATGATTAAAACATACTACCATTGAACTCTACAAAATATTTAATATTAAATATTAGATATAATATATTTTTCTAATTTATCAATGTGTGTTTTTGGGAGATGCCCACAACCATTTGGGGCGCAATTTGGGGCTTGGTCCCCGGTGTGCTACAACTCACGCTACCCAAGGGGAATCGAACTTATTACTTCCTTTTCACCTATTTTCACATTTGCTATTACACTACAACTCCTTGAGTAGATGATATTTGACATTGGATAATATATAATTTATTAATCCTACGAACATTTCAAACAATAAAAATAATTTAGTTATGTTTTAATAAACAATTGTTATTTATTCTTGAAATATTATCCATGGAATACCCAATTCCCTACCTTTCTTGTGGGTTGTCAGGTAATTCGTCCGCATTCTATGAGGTTGTGCATGGAGGAAAAATATTTAGGTGATTGTATAATGTTTGTTAGTAGATTAGGTTAATATATAATGCATAGTTGACATACTTGTACTCGTTAAACCTTTTTTTTTTTGACACAACAATACTCGATAACTTAAAAATACCTAAATTTCTTTAAAAACATAGATTTATGCAAAATATATTCACAAAATGTATCAAATGAATCTGCAAAACGTTGGGGAACTGTTATCCATTATATTTGAAATTAGAATACAAGTAGAGTACAAAATCGCATCATCATGCAGATGCAACGAACTGATAAGTCATATGAATTTATGATGATCATCATTGAAAATCATCATCATAAGTATATCTATGCAAGTTACAAATTACAATAATTTACAATTTCTTCTTCCTTGTTCTACTAAAAAATTAGGGACGAGGGTCAACGACTCTTCTAGTCCTTGTACTCGATTGCAAATGCTCACTTCTCCTAGAGTCTTGTGACTATGGCTACACCACGACACTAGATGGAAGTGACTCCTTTGCCACATATTCAACATCATTTACAATTTTTGTCCAATCTAATCTCTTTTGCCTTTGCTTTTGCTTCACCCTCTATAACTTCCCTTTTGAAAGCAACAATTTCGTTCTCTATAAATGTGGGGATCTCCTCTTCTTATGTAGTCCAACTTCTATATGGATCAATTTCATCCAAATCAATAGGCTCTTGCCATGTGTCCACCTTTCTTGTGTGAAGTCGATGATTATATTGCACAAAAATTAGGTCATTGAGGCCATTGAGTTAATTTGTTGCACTTTTTCATGTGAATGGCCTCAAATATACTCCTATTGTGTTCACATCCGGAACCGCTACAAGGTTGAGATAAAATTCAAAGGGTAGACTTTCGAAGATTTGGGGTATTTCCACCTAATCTTTTCACCAAGAACCTTCAAACAAGATAATAATTGTAAATGTGTAACTTTTAAGATATAAGTAAATTCTGTTTTTTGTTACTTAGTGGTTGGGTGGATCTCCTCACACCGCTAGCACCGAAGAAAAAAACCTCCCCTTAGCATGCTCGTATTTCCGGAACTCTACAATAATGAGGTCCCTCACCTCAACCTCAGGTGTCATCCTCTCAATGCATGTTGAGAGGCCCTCCATAACCTCCTTGTTAACATCTGTGAAACCATCAAAGAAAAAAACTTGGGGTTGAGGTAGTACCCGTTGTATAAATGGGTTAGTGGAGTTGATTGTCCCACCTTCGATTAATTAGCTCCTTAACCCTAAAGGGACCAAATTTGGCTTTATCCCACCTGTAATAATAGTTTTGGATGGCCTTTTTGGCCCTATCCATGGCCTCATAAATGTATCTCATTAGGTTTTGCTCCCCATCCATCAAGTGCAAAACCCTCACCAAAGACTCTGACACTTACAAACAAATTAAACTTTAAAGTTACAAACTTACAATAAAATAAATTAAAAAATAAAAATGAAGGAATCAACTTGAAATTTAAATTGAAGTTTGAAGTTACCTTGATGATCTTTGCAACTTTTTTTTCGCAAATATGTCATCAAAAATTGTTTTTGTAGTCCCCTCTCCATTGACTTTCTTTGAATATGGTGAGTCTAGCCATGCTTGACTCATAAAATTTTGCTTGATGGTTTTAACAGGACTACAAATACTTTAATGCTAGGAAGTTAGTTGGAAACCTCGTGACAGCTGCTTGTGCAAACTTTTTCCCTTGGTGTGTTGTCTCATCAAGTTGAGAATCCAAGGGTGTTTATAAATGTATTTTGTTATATTTATTACATTTTTACAATTGGCATTACCCAATCAATTTTGCATATGCCCCATCAAAGAAAGGTTAAGGCAATGGCTTGCACACGGTCTCCAAAAGAGTGATGGATGCAGTCTCCTACCCACCACATATACTACTTGCATTGTCATTGGTAACTTGCACAACATTCTCAATGCCCACTTCTAAGACCTCCTCAACATAAGCCTCAAATTTTCTGCATTCTTTATTGTGTTAGGGCTTGATTAACATAAAAAAATCTAAGTTGCCGATACGTTTTGGATATGGGTACTGCGGAGTATCCGATATGCCGATACGACAAGAAAAACTGGTTCCGGATACGACGTTGTATACAGCCATACAAAAAATTAAAATATATATAAATTCTAGCCTAATAAATAAGAATTAACCGCATGCTAAAAATTAAGCTAAATAACCACAAAAAACAACTCATAATATGATTAATCCAAGGCTCCAAGTAGTACCATAATGCATTGCAATGTGTCAATAATATCATTAAAATGATTTGTTCAACATTACTTCAAAGTAGACTAAGAGTTGGTAATTTTCTTCTGCATGGTACTCACATGTCGTTTAACTTGCCCATCTTGGAAATATATTCATATGTTTTGACATTTAAGATGACTCATGTAAAGCACTATCGCTAGCATTTAGCATTTAGTTTACCCACTTGACTTCTCCGAAACATCCCGATTTTTGTTATAGTACACAAAACAACCCCGTAGTTTGCATAGCACTTTAGCTATCAAATAATTCAACATGACAAGATGCAATAATACATCCTGCCCAAATGACAAGTACAAACCTTGGTCTATATATATATTAATTGTGTTAGAAGGGTGGGAAAAATTATTTAAAAAAATAGTCCTAGAAATGTGCCCGAGAGCGGCTAGGGTGTGGCCAGGACCCTTGGGAACAGTGCCGGGTACGCCTACAAACGTACGTCCAACTGTACCCTGGGGGGTCCCGGTTGTACCTTGGCCGCTCCCGGGATGTATCCGTACCGGTACCATGGCTTGTTACCATGGCGTATCGACTACATAGAAAAAAACCTTCTCATCATTTGAAGCCGATAAAAAATTGATAAGGGTGCGGTTTCGTCTATTCCTCCACCCATATGAAAGAATGGCGTGTTTGAACTTTTGCCAATGCTTCTTTTGATTTTCTAGAATTGACTTTGCATGTGCAATTGCACTTTGGAGAAACCTCCCATTTAGTTTGTTGGATAGGGTGCCTTATACCCTTTCCCAACAATTATCAATGATGTCACGAAATACTCCCGGTATGGGGGCTCACGAGCTCTTTGCCACATTAAAGGGAAGGTTGTTGTAATACCAAAAATTTGTACACTCGTTATTTGCTTGCTCATGCACCTCTTTGTTCCAATTAATGTTTCTAGATAGAAAAAAACTATGTGCCTGGCCTTTGTTGGAATTTGATGAAGCGAATGTGCCTCGTAGTTGTGGACCATGACTAGAACCAACAATTATTTCCGCTATCATTTCAAGTCTAATGGCTGCATGCATCCTTTCCATCCCTAATTTCTTCACATCCAACAATGCAAGTTCTGCCCTCAACTCTTTTTTCCTCTTTTGTGGCATTGGGACATGGCATGACGTTACTGCGAACAATGCATGTGACAACTTGAGGCGATTGATGCATCTAGAAACCTTCTCACATAAATTGCAGAACATAGTCTCGCAGACGACTCCACATATGCCATGCTTCCAAGTGGTGGTACAAAAATTAGCCAAGATGCTCAAATACAATTAAAAAAACATTAAAAAAACTGTAAATTTGTAAATGTAAACCCCCATATATATAAGAAAAATACGATATTTGAAAATAATTATAATTTTTTTCCCTAAATCATAAAGTCGTAAACGAAACACTAAATGGTTAAACCCCGTGTATAGTAAAAAAATTAGCAGTTTCAATTATAAATTATGAAAAACTAGAGTAAATTACAATTAAAAATTATGGGAATTCTGTAAATTTGTAAATCATATTTACAAACCTATTATCAACCATTTAAAATGAATTTACATGCTTGGAAAGAAGAAAAAAAAAAAAAGAAAAAAAAATTTGCACAACCTAGAAATGAAATTCTTCAAATCTCTATAAATCCACTGTAAAATCACTTCACTTCGCTCAATAGCTATGTGATTAAAATGTGATATGTGTGTTTTCAATGCTTTTGACTGTCAAAGCTGCATTTGCATTGTTCACTGTGTTGTTTCAGTGTCTGGGGACTTTGTGTTCAGGACTCACCGGGTTTCTGAGAGTACTCACTATGAGTTTTGACTGTAAGCTCTCCTAAACTCACCATGACAGACTTGCGAGTTTTAATTGGGAAAACTCAACATGTTTTTTTGTTAAGTACTCATAGGGTTGATGAGTATTCACCGAGTATTTAAACACATATATAATATTTGATACCAGATTGGGTCAATATATAATATTTGATTTTAGATAATTTTTAGTTGACTGATTAAAACACGCTAAAATTGAACACTACAAAATAGTTAATATTAAATAGTAAATATTAGTTAACAACTTTTTTAATTGATCAATGTATGTTTTTCGGAGGTACCCGTGACCATTTATGACATAAATGTGAGCCCAGTCCCTAGGTGTGCTATAACATGTGGTACCCAAGGGAAATTGAACATTTTGCTTCCTCTTCACCAATTTCCTCATTTGCCATTATACCACAACCCCTTGGGTAGATGATATTTGACATTGGATATTAGATAATCTATCAACTCTATGTACATTCCAAACAATAAAAATTAATTTAGTAATGTTTTAATAAAACATTGGATTTTTTTCATTTAGTACTATACATTTTTCATTAGAGATTTTAACAGACTTTTAACTTATGCTTTAACAAACTTGGGTGTTTATAAGATGCAAGTTATTTTTTCTATTTTTAAAAACGATTTTTCGTTCAAGTTCAAATTTTAGATTTATTTATAATCTGAGATGTAATCTAGTTACACTGTAATAAATTTATAAATATTAATCAAACTTAATTTCTAGCTAATGTATAAATTTGTTTTTCAGAGGTACCCGCAACCATTTGTGACACAAATGTGAGCCCAGTCCCTAGGTGTCCTACAATGTGTGGTACCCAAGGGGAGTTGAACACTTTGCTTCCTCTTCACCAATTTCCTCATTTGCCATTATACCACAACCCCTTGGGTAGATAATATTTGACTTTGGATATTAGATAATTTATCAACTCTACGTACATTCCAAACAATAAAAATAATTTAGTAATGTTTTAATAAAGCATCTATATTGTTGAAACATTGTATTTTTTTGTTTAGTACTATACTATGTTTCCAGGAAACGGAAACAAGTATGGGTATGAGTACGGGTTTGAAATGCAGAAATGGCGATTTTCAAAAACCTTGGGTACGAAACGTTATGGGAAACATTGTATATGATCCTCCAATCTCATGCTAGAACCTATACTTTGTTGTTTAAGTGTCCAAGCCCCCTTTTTTGCTTTGTTGATGGAAGAGAGATGGAATTATGGGAGAATGCTAAATGGCTGAAAGGACCTTCTCTTTTGGATGTGATTGCTAGACAAATTGGATGAAAACTTGTTTTTTCTTCTAATATATTACTTGGTATTAAAAATAAGTGGAGCTTGTGCGACCCTTCTAGAGTCCGGAATACTAAGTTTTCTGTTTTATGCCCGTTTTGTATTTACCCTAAATAATCCTACTTTTAGGTGGCTCTTAATTCACAATAAACTTGTTGTTGGTGATGTCTTGGCCAAATTGGGAATTGGGAATAAATATTGCCTGGTCTATCGATGTGTTGAAATTGTTTAGCATGCGCTATTTGATTGTCCTCTTGCTCAGTATGTATGGAAGAGAGATGGAATTATAGCTGAAATGTAGTGGCACAAAAAGTGTTACTTGGCATGATACTCTTTTTGGCATTTTATGTTCTGATGCGAAGTTTCACATTGTTTTTCATAAATTATGGTTTTTCATATCTATTGAGGTGCTCTGGTTGATTTGGAAAGCTAGGAATGATGAGGTTTTTCAGGGAATTGGAAGAGAGCTTACTGACTTCAATAGTGAAGTCATAGTTCATCTTTTGTGTGTGCAAGTAAGTGTTCAAATGAATGTCCCCAAGAAGGATCTCACGAAATTATCGCAGTTAGGTTCTTGAGAATCGACCCAACTTTTTGGAAGGAAACTAGCCACTTTCCTAATGTTAAGTCCTTTGCATACTGGGATGAAAATCCAAATGATGATAATGATGAGTCGTTTGTTTTTGGCTAGGACCCGTAATGGAGACTTTTCACTTGCAGATTGAACATAATCCGAATGAGAGTGATATGTCCAAGCATGATAGTGGAACTTTAATGTTGAAGAAGGTTGTGCCTTGTTGATAGTTCCTAGGCATGTAGTCAAGGTCATCCATGAGGCCTTGGCTAGATCAAAAGTCTCACAAGCTAGTGCCAATGCAATGCGCATTCTGCAAAGCCTTAGTGGGTCTGGGTTGGAAACTGATAATGGTAAGGATGATTATGGCAATAGTCAAAAGAATGCTAAGCCCGAGACCGAATTGGAAAAATTACTTCTCAGGCATAGTAATGAAATTATAGCTGAGGTCTAAGAGAAGGGCATTGTTAACTTAGACAGGATGGGGCTTGATGAATCGGTGTGTGACTTCTTTGCGGGACCTGCTTTGGAAAAGTTTTTATTGGAAAGCTTGAGTGTCAACAAATAAAAATCTATGGGTGAATCCTCTAAGTCACTGCTGCTGAGTCCTGACATACCAACTTTTTAAATGTGGTCTCCTTGTGAAAATTGGTTAATGTTTCTTTTGTAGAGCTGGTTTGAGCCTTGTTTAGGGTGTTTTTCACCCCGTTGGGCTGTTTTGATAATTGCTGCACAATTTTGAATTTGTGGTTCTGAATGTGGACCTTTTTGGTCGTATATCTTTAGTTAACTCTATCAATATAAAATAAAAAAATAAAAATTCCTGGTATCCCTTAAAATCCTGTCCCCTAGAAGCGACATCCCCGTCTTTCCCCAATGTATCCTAGAAAGGCCAACATTTCTTAATGAAAGTGACAAATTCTGCTCTTGACATTTTTGTTTCTTGTAAAAAGTCAAAATCCATATGAAGAAGATGAAGTTGACATTCACGCAACCTCTTATTGCTAGGGGCGTTTTAAGCACCTAACATTCCTTGTGAGGCACATCATTTTGACAAAGGATGGGCTTTCTTGGTGTAAGAAATAAAAGATGAGAGTTTTTTTATCCTACTTATCTGCAATTTCTAGGATGTGTTTGTATTGTTTGAGATGGGACTTCTGACCGTGGGTGTTGTGCCTTTTAATATTTGTGCTGCACAAAGAGTTGGAGTAGCAAGTTGTAATGTCCCCATTTTCAAACTAGTTCGTTTTGAAGACTTCTAGCCCATTCCACTTCCTAGGGGCAAGAAGTAGGTGAACAAGGGAAGTGTTTGTTGTGTTTTTAGTCTTTTTTGTGAGCATTTACCTTTTTCTTTCATGTTTTCTCTTATGAGGAAGGTCGACTTGGGTTGTATAGGGGAAAAGCCAAGCTAAATTTAAAAGCAAACATCATTATGAGGTCGGTTATAGGGAAGACTCCCTAATTGATTTTTGGCGCCACCAAGAGGATATAAAAAGAGTCGCGTGGAACTCATTTTGGGCATTTATCTTGTCATAAATTTACACTTGGTTTTTGGGCTGATTGCTCAATTCCCTTCCATTAGAGGGCGAAAATCCTTTGGTGTGGCATATAAGGAGGACGAAACCTTTGTTGCCGGAGAACGAAAATTCTTTAATTGTTGGTTCGCAAGAGCTTCAAAAAAAGTGATGTTGCTAGTTTGCAGCTAGGGTTTGAGAGAGGAAGAGCTACTAAGGTTTCTATATTTATTTGGACCCTCAACTAGGGTAGCGACTTGGGTGGAGGAAGAGTTTAGTGCCTTCTAGGGCACATTTGGACCATTGGAGCTGATATTCACCTTCCTCATAATTTATAAGGCTGACTTCATACTTTATTGGGCAGTTTATCATCAAATTACCTAGAAAAATCCAAGAGTTGGCAATATGATCTGGAGAAGTTAGTAAAGGACAGACTTGTTTGGGTACAAACCAATATGGGGCAGGCTGTATCAAGACCGAACACGTCCCGGAGGCTATGGACCCTTGTGGGGATTATAGTTAGAGTTGAATAATATTTTGGAGGTTTGCTTAGACCTATACTCCTGATTTCTGTCATTGGAATGTTGCAATAAATCTGCGATTTAGCTGAATTGTCATCTCCTTTGTCAAACCCTAGCTTGGTTTTCTTGAAAGAGAGACCTTAAAAAGGGGTTGGTGTTCTGGATTGGACTAGCCCCAACCCATGTAGCACTATTCCAAAGAGACCTCAAAGGCTCAAACCCAATAGTTCTCCGACAAGCTTATGATGAGATCGACTAGCGACATAGAAATTAATGCACTAAACATGAAAACCTCCATTTTACTTTGGCACTTGGCAACATGACTTTTGACCTTTGTATACTTCATATTTTTGCTCTTGGTTGATCTTTTGTATACTTCATAATTTTGCTCTTGGTTGATCTTTTGTATGCCTCATATTTTTGCTCTTGGTTGATCTAGGATTGCTTTTGGAAGATTTGACTCTTTGTGCATCTTGTCTCCAGTGATACGTAATGTCCCCTTTCCTTCACCGATGGCCTAAGGGCCAAGTTATAGTCCTAACCTTGGTCATACCCAAGGGCCTAAGGACACTTTGGAGGTTATTGGGTATGGATGTTAGTTACCACCTTGCTCATTTGTTATAATTGCGCGTTGACATGAGTATTAAGTGGCTTGGCGGGACTAGATGCTATGTTTTGTCGTTTAAGGGGGACCTCATAACACTTTAATGTTATAATCTTTCATTGGGGGTTACTTATGTCCCTATGGTGACTTGGAGGGGGAAAAGTAACTTAAATTACTTTATGATTTTGCGGTTATTCTTAGAGGGGGTTGATTGGGATCTTTTGGGCCTCTTGTTGCTTAGGGAAAATCATAAGAGGAATTTGGGGAGAAAGGGAGCTCATTCTTGCAAACTCACATATTTTTCTCATTGAGCAACGTTGTTTGCAATCTTTTAGCTTGTGGAGTAAGATCCCATAGGAACCCTAGCTTCGGTGATGACAGATCCATTTCTAGCTTGTACGACACTTTTCGGTGGTTAAAGATCCACCCTAGTTTGTCATTTTGGAGCTGATTCAGGGCTGATTTCGAGTTTCCAGAGAAGGGTTTTGAGAGTTTTTGTGGAGAAGAATCGAGGGTTTCTAGATCAGATTTATTGCAGCAATCGAGCACGGTTTGACGCCATTTTGGAGACATTTTTGAGGGATTTTGGCCTCATCCTAAGGGGGACGTCTCACTTTGGGATTTTGCAGCATTTTTTGGAGGGTTTTTAGATTGTTATTTCATGATCTGGAGGTTGGGCTTTCATTTACATTATTTGTAGATGTTATTTCCAGATTTTCAAAATTTTATCACTTGTATTTGAAAAGATATGAATTTTTGAAGATTTCCAACTGTCTAGGGCTTTCTGAAATTTTCTGGCAGTTTTATATTATTCAAAAAATTCCAAAAATATTTTTCTAGTGTTTGTTATCATTGTTGCAAGCTCTCTTTAAAATTTCATGCATTTTGGGCAAGTATTTTGTGAGATATCAATTAAAACCAGTTCGCTGCCCTAGCTGGTTATTTCCTGCAAAAATCAGAATTTTTATTTGCTGCAATTTCTATATATTTTGTGCATTTTTACGTGGTATTCCACGAGGGATATTTCAAAGGTGGTATCGAGTAGTTGTTTCTCTAGCACATTGGGTTGAAAAGATGGGTGACAATGAAGATATGGGTGTTGATTTGATGAAACAATTATTCACCAACATGGTGAAGCAACAAGAAACTACTAATCTCTATTTGAGCCAGCTCACTGAGAGATTAGCACATGGCAGAATTGAGACTCAGGCAGATAGGGGAAACTAGCAATAGGGGACACATGGTTCAAAGAGGTGAAAGTGGAAATTCAGGGCAGCGGTCTCCCCATTCTTCTACCAGGCATTTGGGACTTCACGAACCCTCGTTCTTGAAGGATCTAGAAGTTTCACAAGTAAGGCAGCCAACAGAAGTGTTAGATGAAGAGTCTTGTTGGGAAAGGTACCAATCATTGAGCGAGGGCTTTAGAGATAATATGCCTTTCACAGTGAGTACCGAGAATGAATATTGTGGTAGAAACCCAAGAGAGATCATCGGCCGCAGGTACCTGAGTTACAGAGGAGATTGGGACAAATCTCCATTCCACACTTTGATGGTTCTAAGAAGTGTACCACACAGTCCTGGATTCAGAAGTTGAAGACATACTTTGACTTGAATCCCATGCGCGAGGAGGATGCAATTAAGTTTGCAATCCTACATCTTGAGGGAGATGCACATGATTGGTGGCATCATGGATTGATTACACAGGGCACATACATATTGATACTTATGCAGAGTTCACACAGAGGCTGATGAACAAATTTGACAGGAGGGACCCTGACAAGCATTTTAGGAGTTGACTCACTTGAGATAGACAAGTTCTTTAGATTAGTACATTGCATATTTTCAGAGATTATCAGTCATGGTTCCTGATGTTTTGGAGATGAGGTTGACCTCACTTTTCATAGCAAGTTTGATGGATGCTCTAGCTTTGGATTTGTGAAGGCATTTGAGCCTTCTTCTTTGCATGAGGCTATTAGGAGAGCGCGTGATTTGGAGTTATCCACTCCAAAGTTGAGGTTTCCACCTCAAGTACAGCCTAAGGTACCTCCATCTAGACCCGATGGTTCACAACCGAAAGTGCCTCCACCTAGGCAAGATGCAACGAAGAAAGCTGTTATCCCAAATTCGCCCCCCGGAAATTTGGTCAAGACAACTCCTGCACATAAGGAAATTATGAAGGAAACGACTCAAACCCATGAGCTCACATTCCAGGACGACAAACAAGGTTGCAGGGAGACTCTACAATGGAGTGGCGGGGCCTGCGAAGGATCAAACGACCCTGTGCAGTAAGAAAGAGAAGAAATGGCTCTGTCAAGTGAACCCGTGCCTTAAATTCATCAAACAGGTTATAGGTGGGCTCGGAAATGAAGGAACAATGCCGCAGAGGAACCGAGCAAGAAAGGGGAAGAAACGGCGAAGATCCGAAGTCCTCGGGTTCAAAACAGTTCAGGAAAGGTCCGAAATCGACTAAGTATGGAGGAGGCAGTAGAGAGAGCCGATGTCCTAGTGGCGCTTCCCCAAAGATGAATCCATAAAGGGAGGCTCAAACAAGCCCCGCATCTCCATGTGTCCCAGGTCAAAGCGGGCAAAATGGGAAAGTTGGTTTTTTGCCCCTTATTCCAAAAGGGGTAAAGTTGCAAAATGGGCCGTAACTCCGCCCAAGGGAAAAAGTTAGTGTTTGAGACCGAGTCAAGCCAAAGCGGGGAGTCAGAGATAAAAGGTGAAGCGCATCCCCCGGCCAACCAAAGGGTGCCACGTGCCCCATCTCAAAAGGGGGACCCATTTTTCAAACTGGTTTCCGCCCCCTTTGTACGGACCCGATACAAACTTCGAAGGGGCATATCTTTTGACTCAGGGCTCGAAATATTGCAAATCTGACACCATTGGAAAGATCTTGGCCTCACCTACGCCATGGAGGTTTGAGACTTTAATTTTGAGGAGGTTAGGTAAAGGAAAATGGAGGAAACATCTTCGGGCCTTCAATGTAGGATCCATCTGTCTCAACAACCAGATCGGATTCGATTTGTTTTCGCCGTTTCCTCTTCTTTCAAGGCGCCGAAATCAAGGAATCATGCAGTAAAGACGGATTTGGGGCATATTTTATCAGAAGCATTAATAGCAGTGGTTGAGCTTCAACCCACTTTTCCCTTCCCTCTCTCTTTCTTCTCTCCGATCAAATCTATAAATACAAGGGCATGATTCATTGTAAAGGGTTGTTCATTCTTCTTCCCTGCCCCCCTCTCTCTTTCTTCTCTAGGGTCGAATGTGGAGTTTAAGCCTCCTCCCTTGGCTTTGTAATGGCATTTTCTTGCCTCTTGCCCGTTAATGGTGTACTGTGTGAACTCCTGGAGCAATAAAATCTATTTTCGTGATGCGTTTTGTCCATCCTTTGCTCATTTTGTTGTCTCTTCTTGCCTCTCACCATTGTAGGGTATACTATGCATATCTCTTGATGTCCATTGCAGGTTTTGGGAGACTGTGTTTAAGGGGTTTGAAATGGTGTTCTGTGTGAACTTTATCCTTGGTCTGTGATGCATCTGTCCATCCTCTCCATTGCTCACCTCTCTCCATTTTAGGCAGTTGGGTTTGTGATCAGCAGTTCCCTTTTCTTGGTGCTATCACCTCTGTAGTGTAGGATTTATTTATTTTCATGCTCTCTCTCTCTCTCCTTAGTCCCTTGGAATTGTTAGATTAGGAGTAGATAGTCGCATTTCCTTCCTTAGAAGTAGTTTAGTGCTAGGATTAGGAAGAGGAACCAACCTTCTTTGGAGGATCATTCCCATTTGCAAGTCCCACAGCTTGGGGAATGATCCAATGTTATCTGAAATCACACTGATGAGTCTGCCTTAGAAAAGCAGATTTTTAGAGCTCATTTGGGGGTCTGTGATTTCGCACTAATAGAAACATTCATATCTAGAGAGGACAAAGATGAGTTGAGGCGAAAGAAACTATGTTTCGATTGCCGCACACCTTGGGTTCTAAGACATGATTGCAGAGGGTAGAGGGAAGGCCCAATTCATAGAGGTCTTCGAGGAGAGTGATGGTGATGAGGAGTTGGATACTCAGGGATTGGAGGATGGAGATGGAGAGGCATTGGACAGTGTAGATGTTGAGCAGGAGGATGAGACTTTCCCTCATGAGACTATTGCCACTTTGTCTAGTACCGCTAGGTACAAGGCATTCAGAGTTAGGGGAGTTTTATAGGGCCAACGAGTAGTGGTACTCATTGATAGTGGGGCTATTGATGCATCATTGGTTGAGAGGTGAGGATTGCATGCAGAGGATTTTGAGGGCTTCAACGTGGTTGTAGCCAATGGAGAGTCTATGAGGTGCACACAACGAGTTCCACAGTTGAGCATCACGATGGGTAACTATATAGTTCCGATGATTTTTATATTGTTGGTATTGGAGAGACCAACCTTGTGCTTAGAGTATAGTGGCTCCATTCCCTTCGTGAGTTCTAGACTAATTTGCAAACGATGGAGCTAAAGTTTAAGTCTAAAGGGATGAATGTGACTTTGAGAGGTTTATCTACAGATGCACCCAGGGTTGTCACACCAAGAGGATTGAGAGGATTCATAGGCACAATGGGGTTGATTAGGCAGTACAGTGCTTGGTTTCGACCAAGAAGTCAGAGGATGGGAAGCCAGATCTAGGGCCTATTGGATAGGCATAGTGCGATTTTGGCGACATACCTCTAGGTGTGCCTCCGGATAGGGGATTTGAGCATGTGATTGAGCTTGAGGACATCGGACCTGTGGTTACTACTCCCTACTGTCACCCCAAACGGTTTAAGGATGAGATCGAGAGGACTATCCATGAGCTCATTGAGATGGGGCATATTAGACCTAGTTCCAGTCCTTTTGCTTCTTCAGTAGTGTTGGTGAAGAAGGATGGAACCATGCGGATGTGCATAGATTACCATGCCTTGAACAAGAAGACAATAAAAATAACAATCCAGTCTTATACGCATTGATGAGTTCTTTAGATGAGCTACAATTCTAAAATAGATTTGTGATCTAGATATCACCAGATCAAGGTTAGAGAGGAGGATGTGCATAAGACAACTTTTAGATGCCATTATGGTCATTTTGAGTTTCTTGTGATGCCACTTGGTTTGTCAAATGCACCAGCCACTTTCCAGTCTTGCATGAACCATGTGTTCAACCGCCATTTGCGGAAGTTTGTATTGGTTTTCTTCGACGACATCTTGGTCTACAGCAAGACTTGGGAGGATCACATTAGGCACCTTGATGAGGTCTTGGGTATATTAGGAGCTAACTCGCTATATGCGAAAGCTTCTAAGTGTGAGTTTGGCATGACAGAGTTATTATATTTGGGATATGTGATTGGTGGAGGGGTAGTCAAGGTTGACAGGGGAGAAGATACAGGCGATATTGGATTGGCCACCACCTAGGACTTTGACACAGTTGAGAGGGTTCTTGGGACTATGCACATACTACATGAGATTTGTGAAGAACTTCTCTCGGTTGACTACTCCATTGACAGATTTGACCAAGAAGGGGGCTTTTGCTTGGTCCGAAGCAACACAACAGGTTTTTGATCACCTCAAGGGGGTGATGAGCTCATGTCCCGTTCTTGCATTGCTAGATTTCTCTCGCCCATTTGTATTTGAGTGTGATGCATCAGGAGAGGGCATTGGATCAATTCTTATGCAAGATATGCACCCCATTGCTTATGAGAGTCGGAAATTGAGCCCTGTGGAGAAAGGGTACTCAATTTATGACAAGGAGATGTTGGCCATTATGCATGCTTTGGCCAAATTCGGCAGTACCTTGTGGGCAACAAATTCATGGTTCGTAAGGATCACAACAATTTGAGGTTTTCTGGGCAGAAGGATCTCAACGATTGCCAACAGAGATGGGTGAACAAGGTACAAACCTACGACTTCGACATAGAGTACACCAAAGGTAAGAATAATGTTGTTGTTGATGCTTTATCTAGGAGACCTTACCTTACCTCTATGCTTAGTTCTATGTCTGAGATTTCAGCAGATTGGAAGGCTCACATACTTGTTGAGTATTCCAAAAATCAGTTTGCATGTGAGATCATGGATGGCATTATACAGGATGATAGGTACAAAGTCTTGGATGATCTCATATACTACAAGGATAGGATTTTCCTTGTACCGGGTCCAAGATGAAGGAGAAGATCCTTCGGGCAGTGCATGATACACCATTAGCTAGACATCCTAGATATTTTAAGACATACATGTATATCAGAGAGAGATTTGCATGGAAGGGGATGAAGGACAATGTCCTTATTCATATTAGAGAGTGTGTGGTTTGCTAGCAAACCAAAGGCAAGTATTCTTTTCTAGCAAGATTTTTTCAGCCTTTACCCATTCCCAAGTAGAAGTGGAAGAGTATATCCAGGGATTTTATCACAAGACTTCCCTTAGTACATGGGCATAACTTTATCTATGTTGTAGTTGATCGGTTGACTAAGTATGCTCATTTCTTTTCCCTGCCCAAGGGGCATGATGCAACATATGTGGCTTAGGTATTCTATACAGGTGTTTTTAGGCTTCATGGTTTGCCTAAAAATATTGTCAATGATAAGGATAAGATCTTCATGAGCACATTTTGCAGGAGATCTTCAGGCTTGCAAGTATTGAGTTGACCCCTAACATGAGCTACCATCCACAAACTGACGGACATACGAGAGATAGTTAATAAATGATAGAGGGCTACTTGTAGAGTTATGTGATAGGTCATCAACGTGCATGGATTAGATGGTTACACATGGGTGAGTATTGCTACAATACCACCTATCAGATGAGCATCGACATGACTCCTTTCTGAGCTTTGTATGGGTATGATGCTATGTCATTTGCAGATTTGGTATTATCAGATAGCCGAGCTCCCAAAGCTCGTGATTGGTTATAGGAGAACTAGGATATTCTGAAAGCTCTCAAAGAGAACCTTCAAAAGGCACAAAATCAACAAAAGATGTATGCAGATAGGCACAGGGTAGAGAGGTCTTTTGAGGTAGGAGATTTAGTCTTCCTACGCTTGCAGACCATACATGCAGTCCTCACTTAAGCGAAGGGTGTAGAGAAGCTGAAACCACGGTTTTATGGTCCATACAGGGTAGCACGACGAGTTGGGGCAGTTGCATATGAGTTGGAGCTTCCAGAGCATAACAAGATACACAATGTCTTTCATGTTTCGTGCCTTAAGAGGGCACTTGGGCAACATATTGTACCTTCTACAGAGTTGCCACCATTGGACGAGGAGGGGAAGTTGGTCTTAGAGCTAGAATCTATTATTGAGGTGAGATAGAGGAGGCTCAGGAACAAAGTGATCATGGAGTACTTGGTGTGGTGGAGAGGCTTGCCACTTGAGGATGCTTCTTGGGAGGGAGAGCAAATCTTACAACATCCTAGTTTGCATTTGCTTGGGGTCAAGCAAATTTCGGGAAGGGAGGAATGTAATGTCCCCTTTCCTTCACCGATGGCTTAAGGGCCAAGTTTTAGTCCCGGCCTTGGTCATACCCAAAGGGCTAAGGACATCGGAGGCTATTGGATATGGATGTTAGTTACCACCTTGCTCATTTGTTATAATTTTGCGTTGACATGAGTATTAAGTGGCTTGGTGGGACTAGATGTTATGTTTTGTCGTTAAGGGGGACCTCATAACACTTTAATGTTATAATCTTTCGTTGGGGTTACTTATGTCCCTATGGCGACTTGGAGGGGGAAAAGTAACTTAAGTTACTTTATGATTTTGTGGTTATTCCTAGAGGGGGTCGATTGGGATCTTTTGGGCCTCTTGTTGCTTGGGGAAAATCATAAGAGGAGTTTGGGGAGAAAGGGAGCATTTTTTTGCACACTCACATATTTTTCTCATTGAGCAATTGCTGTTTGCAATCTTTTAGCTTGTGGAGTAAGATACCACAGGGAACCTAGCTTCATTGTGAGAGATCCATTCCTAGCTAGTAGGGCACTCTTTGGTGGTGAAAGATCCACCTTAGTTTGTCATTTTGGAGCTGATTCAGGGCTGATTTTCAGAGTTTCTAGAGAAGGGTTTTGAGGTTTTTTTGTGGAGAAGAATCAAGGGTTTCTAGATCAGATTTATTGCAGCAATCAGAGCACGGTTTGACGCCATTTTTGGAGACATTTTTGAGGGATTTTGGCCTCATCGTAAGGGGCACGTCTCACTTTGGGATTTTGCAGCATTTTTTGGAGGGTTTTTAGATTGTTAATTCATGATCTGGACGTCGGGCTTTCATTTACATTATTTGCAAATGTTATTTCCAGGTTTTCAAAATTTAATCACTTGTATTTGAAAAGATATGATTTTTTGAAGATTTCCAACTGTCTAGGGCTTTCCGAAATTTTCTAGCAGTTTTATATTATTTAAAAAATTCCAAAAATATTTTTCTAGTGTTTGTTATCATTGTTGCAAGCTCTCTTTAAAATTTCATGCATTTTGGGCAAGTATTTTGTGAGATATCAATTAAAACCAGTTCGCTGCCCTAGCTGATTATTTCCTGCAAAATCAAAATTTTTATTTTCTGCAATTTCTATATATTTTGTGCATTTTTGTGTGGTATCCCACGAGGGATATTTCATGATAAAGTGATGTCTAGATGGTTTGAATGGCTTAGGGTGCCGTTGCTTAAATAGATGATCATTCGTTAGTTCTCCCAACCGATCCTACTAAAGCCAACTAAGACAAGTTACTCATTTGAAATTGTGACCGTTAGGCAGGCAAAAGACAAGTTTGGGACCGAATCTATATAGGCCCCATGAACCTGTCCAATGGTCATAAAATGCAAAACTGAAAGATGTGTGAAGGCTGTCCAAGATGTAAGTTAGCTCGTGTATAGAGTAAGGTGGTTTTGATGATGTAAAATAGGAGAACAGGCTCAACCTAGTGGATTAGAGCGTTCATAACAGGGAAAAATGCGTGAATAAGGACAATTATGTATTAATAGACCAAATGTCTACAAAGGTGCAAAAAATGTATTTGTCAAGTGCCTCAAACCAAATTTAGGGTACCACACATTGTGGAAACGGGCATACACATTAGTTCCTATCTTCTGTTATGGTCTTTATGAATGACAGAAAAGTAGAATCACATGAAAACCATAATTAATAACTATGGTAGTGGACGGATTCAATGAAATTAAATGCTGGGTAGGAGAGACATTGAGATGTATGCAGTGACCTTTGATAAATGGGGGAGCCACATTTGACATGGTTAAATGGAATTCTGTGATTTTAATTGCTTTGCACTGTTGCAACCAGACTTTTAAAGAGGTATGAAGGTGAGTTGCATGAAATCTGAAACGCTTGCATTTTCCAAAACAGAACCACACTCATAGGTGGAAACACCCTCACACCCTCCAGAAATGGAATGACACAAGAAATGATTAAATTAATAAAAATATATAGATTTTTAATAATATGTGCTTATATTTGCAGCAAACAAATAACATTTCAATCTTTAAAGTAAGAGTTCAAACTTCAATTGCCTTGATACATATAGTGTTGTCTCTCCATCCAGGTATGTATTTCTATAAAGGAGGACAACAATTTACCCCTTAGATTAAAACTCTGTATAAACACATTATGAGTGGTCTGATTAGCATTTCAATCCTAAAATACTAATATTTCTGTGGAAATGACATCATCACACAGATGGTACAACATGGTGCAAAATTTGTATTCCCAAGTAAGTGAATTTTCACAAGAATTTCCTAGCATTTACTGTGCTAAAAATTGAAGCAACATAGGTATGAAGCATAATATTTGTATCATTTTTATGGTACTTTTCCACCATTATACAGTATTATGTTTTCATGATATTTCTTTCTTCAACTGTGTTACATAGTGGTGTGTTGATCCTGCTTCTGTTATCGTTAGCAAATCGTAGCTTCTTAGCATCTGGTATACTTTTGGTTGGGAGTTAAGTTCATAGCAAACTGACACTATAAGTAAATTCAATATTCGATTAAGGAGAGCACTTGTCAGAGGTCAACTTCAGTATCTGGGCTCGGGATATTGCATTATTTTGGTCAGAGATATTCTGTGCCATCAACCCCTCAGTTAATGTATGCTTAGATTGCCTTAACTTTTAGTAGTCTTTGAACAAGTCTCCTTCAAAATTGAATTTTCTTGTGCACATGTTAATTAAGTCATTTCTACCTGTTCTGTTACAAACACGTTTATTTGAAGTTCAAAATTTTTCACATCTCAATTTTGGTTTTAGCACAGCATGTTCCCAATTTTCTTCCATTATATGTTTATATGTTTGCAGTTATGCTTGCTTTCCCATAACTATGCTTTTACTAAACTAAAGTCTCACCAAACACTTTGCAGCGTCTTAGTGGTTCTGGATATTGTTTCTCTGCATCTCTACCACCTTATCTAGCGAGTGCTGCTATAACAGCAATTGATGTTCTTGAAGCGAATCCTGCTCTTCTTCTTAGGTTGCACAAAAATGTTAAACTACTACGAGAAGGTTAGTTCTTGCCTCCCTTCTCTACTAGGCTTGATTGAACTTTCATTTGTGCTGTAATCAGTTTTCTCAATGATGTGCATATGGTATCATCTGGAATCTTTTCTATCATCTTTAGAAGCACGGGAAGTAATTGAAGAGTATGATCTTGATATATGTTCATATTTTCCTTGCCTTTGGCCGTTGTTTGTTTGCTTCCTCCTTTTTTTCCTTACATCTCTATTGCTTTAATTATGCTTCTGTTTTCGAATTTATAGTACTCTATGAATAATTTGTGCTTTTGAAGTCTCCATGTAGAGGCTCGCGTTTTGCAGCTTACAGTAGTAATACACTCTAGAGTCTTTAACTCTTATTATTCTTTTTATTTCCACCAGAATTAGTAGTATGGACCATCAAAAAGAGAGCATAATATAGAGCATCCTTCTTACTCGAGTAGTTTGAAGTTGTGCAAGAGGTTACATTTGGAAACTTTTAACTTATTGCTACTGGGGTAAATCTTAAGGGCTTCCGATTGGTTCTATTGTAAATTGCTTTTATAGTTAATATTATTAACGTGGAGAACCATAATCATTACTTCTTTTATCCTTTTCCCTTAACTCATTCTCCAGGATCAGTTGCTCAAATAAACATTAAAAAAGGAGTAGCATATAGTATCCTTATCTCGAGTAGTTTTTGGTTCTGTTGTGCACTTCTTTTTAATTTATCTGAAATTATTGACAGTGAAAAACTCCAAATTGCGTGCAAATGTGCAAGGGAAAACTTTCTAAAAATTTAGTTAGTCCATAAAACAGGTAAACCCTAAACAAGTCTGAAAATAAAAATTGAATTCATATTTACAAATTAACAATGTGAAAGGAAGACCTGTCACCAAATAAGATAAGGCTGATAGGGCAAGTTGGAGTGCCCTAGCTGTTTAAATGTTGGCAGGCATGCTTATGTTAAATCACTCACCAGACTAGATGGAAGTCCTTGTAATCATGGCAGCCAACGGAAGCAGCAAAAATGGTCAAGGACACCTGATCCTGAAAAGCCAAGCTTTATTGGCTGAAAAAGATTAAAAATATGTGGCCTTTTCAATAATTGTGTCTCACTTTTTGAATTTCGAAAAGGAAAAGAAACAACAAAAAATTTAAAACTATTCTCAACAGAAGCAACAAAAAGGTTCAAGAGAAGGACATCTTTTCCTGAAAAACACAGGCTCTATTGGCTGTGAAAGAATAAAAAATATGTCGCCTTGTCAATATTTATATCATTGATTTTTCAATTTTTGAAAAGGAAAAGAAACAACCAAAAATTTAAAACAATTTATCAGGGAGGCAGGAGTGATTATGAGCCTTATTATAGTTGCCTTTGATTTTCAAATATTGAATTAGAAACCCTGTTTGCCCATTTCTCTGAACATAACTCAAGTCATACCTAACTTTACAAATGGTAAAACAGCGCTAGTGCATTATGATGTATTCGAAATGTGTTTACCAATAGAAATTCCAAAAATTGGTGTGTTCACCCAGTTTATGCAATTATAATTACTTATCACTTCGTATTTTTACTTAATTTTCTGTTGATGGTAGCATATCTGTGATAGTCCTGTTTCCCAGAGGAATTTTGTTAGTTATAGGAAATCCAAAATTTTACTTATAGATAATTTAATTGTCATAAATCAAATACATATAATTTATCTGCATGAAAAACCTTCAGTTCAATATGAAATGGAAGTAAGTATAAGAAAACATAATGAATCAGTTAAATTATTTGCTTAAAACAAGATCATATTGAAATGCAATCATAACAAGTAAAAATATCAAATGAAACATAATAATTTTGTTTATTAAATTCATGGGGTTTAGGTTACATATCTTTGGGAGGAAGTTCATGGATGGCCACTCAACTTGCCAAGTGGAAACAGTAGGCACAATCGTAGCTTGCACAATGAGGAATCTAATATTCAATTCACAACACATACACACAACCCCGGCCAGGATGTCTGGGGTGTACTTTGTACCCTTAGTTGGATGCAAAAATTATTAAATTCATGAGGTTTATGTTACATATCTTTGGGAGGAACCTCATGGATGGTCCCTCAACCCGCCAAGTGGAAGAATAGGCATAATCACAACTTGTGCAATGAGGAATCCAATGTTCAATTCACAACACATACACACAACCTCGACTAGGGATGTCTGGGGCATACTCTGTACCCTCATTCGGATGCACTTTATGCACCTCGTCTCAATTACAAGGTACTTGCCTTCTAATTCCCACTTGCGATTGTCCATTAACAAGTCCTTTACATACATCAATTTTTATATCCACATATATCCATATAATTCTAGGCAATCCACCTAGGGTCATGTCCATTATATATACTATTCCAAAGGGTCCCACCCTTTCACATACCTTTTCATTATTACAATATGGTAACCCTACTTTATTACATTAATAAATATCTCACACCCATGATATCGGGTTTTCATATTTATTTTTATGTTTATTCATGTCATCACGTGATCTAATAATTATTCTTCACTTCTTTTTAATTCCTTATCTTCTTTTTATTTTATTCTTCTTTCTTTTAACTTTTCCTAAATGTTTTCTTTCACCCCATCGCATGTAACTTTGATATTAATCTATCTCTTTATTTTCAGCGATTATACATAGCTTCAAGTAATTTTTAATACATGGGGATTTAGTCATATGACATGATAATTAGTTACCCGACCTTAGTAGCTCGGGTGCGTTTAAAACTTATATTACAAACAACACTCTTTAGTCCAAAATATATATTTAGTTTTTATGCATGTAGTATTTTCAATGTTTCAAAATTTCTAAGCACTATGAACTTGATATGAACATGATATGGGTAATTTACAAACGCAACATACCCAACACCCATATTTGTAGTTATAAGTATAATATTGATATCAATCTTAAATTTATTACTTTAGAATTGATATAAAAGTCCACATCATTTCATAATTGCCAATTTTAAGTTGAGTTGTGGAATTGGTTTTAATTGTATGGGGACAACTTCCCCTTGTAGGGATCCAAATACCCTCTTTGGATTATGTGTGATCTATATGTTAAGAAGAACATTGTATGCAATTGGTATTGGACGTCTCCAATACAAACACGATGGGCATCCCCAATTGTCATGCAATATGCGCACATTATTTAGTCAAACAATATAGTGGTACCTAACAATGTAATACTCAATTGAATTTTATTTTCATTTTGTTAAATTATATTTCGTGTGAGTTTATTGGTCCGTTACACTTCCACTACACTACTTTAATTTGACATGATCACCCTCCAAATAATAATTCTTTCTTTATATAAATTTGGTTCTCTCATACTTTTTAACCGGCTAGTAAAACCCTATTTTTTTAATTGAAGTGTCAACTCTTCATCTCTACCACCATATAAGCATGCACGTATATATTTTCCCAAGTTAGATTTAAACGTTTAATTACTCCAAATGTTTTTAGTACACGAGAGATTTGGACACAATATCATAGTTAAAAACTTAAAAGATCCATTTCCAAATTCTAGAAATTAAATATATCAACAGATTCCATCTCAAGGTACTCATAAATGACATCTTCCTACCCTAAATATACCCATAAGAGTTATTTGTTTTCACACCCTATGTGGTTTTAAGCTTTACTAAGCAAAGGCTTGTTAATAATATACTATCATAACTACCAAATACACTAGCATCATAACAATTAACTGGTAATTCTAAATTTAAGTTATTTGTTTTAGAGAGATAGTTATTGCTTTTGTAGTTGGTGTTGATAATGGGTGTGATTGATTTTGTAAGTGTAGATATATAGATGAACCACTTTATTTAAAAGTTTCATCTCTACATTTCATACTTGTTACAAATTTGTACATATACATTTGCAAATCTCATATCATGAGTGTTAGCATTTTGCTGACTATTTTATTTGAACTAAACATGTTACATGAAGACTTCCGTACATTTGCAGATTTTCAATCTATTCATACCACTTCAAACTAACTAAAGGTGGATATGGAAAACAGAATGGAAAATTATATCATGCTTTGCACTTAAGAGGGGAGTTCCCCCTAATATGAAGATATTTCAAACTTGATGTATGGCTAAGTATAGGATAAAATGGAATGCATCTTTTGTGTCTGACAATGGGTGAAATATCTATGGGAAAACTCTACATTTTGACTTGTATGAGACACCATGCATTCCACGTTTTTTTATTCTCTCTTTGTATTCAGTTGTGGCAGCTCAACTCTAAGACATTCATTTAGACGTATACATATTTAATATTTCGTTGTGGTGGTTTTGTTTAATATGAAGATATTTCAAACTTGATGTATGGCTAAGTATAGGATAAAATTGAATACATCTTTTTGTGTCTGACAATGGGTGAAATATCTATGGGAAAGTTCTACATTTTGATTTGTGTGAGACACCATGCATTCCACATTCATTTAAAAGTATGCATATAACATTTAGCTGTGGCAATTCCGTTGTAAGACATTCATTTAGAAGCATTTATATTCACCATGGCAATTCCACTTAATATGAAGATATTTCAACTTCGATGTATGACTAAGTATAGGATAAAATTGAATACTATCTTTTGTGTCTGACAATGGGTGAAATATCTATGAGAAAGCTCTACATTTTGACTTGTATGAGAGACCATACATTCCACATTTTTTTATTCTCTCTTTGTACTCAGATGTGGCAGCTCAGCTGTAAGACATTCATTTAGATGTATCCATATTCAACATATTATAATAATGTGACACTTTAAGGGCGATACCAAAAAACTCAAATTTTGCTGCAACTAATGCTATAGTTTATTATGATATAAACAATATGAACAATGCACTGCTAGTTGTGGTTGGCAAACATATTTACTCAGCCGACTGTCCTAAGAACTTGTGTTTGTAGACCTATAATTAGACTAATTCCCTAAATTTGTTTTGGTAATAAATTGCTCAAAACACTAATGGCATGTTTGGGCCCCTTGCAGTCTAGAGGCCATGGATGGATTGCATTTAAGCTCTGTAGCATGGATACCATCACACCCAATATATTCCTTTGTGTCAAGATCACTTTTGTTGTGTTTGTTTCCCAAAACAGGAAGTTATTTTTGTGTCTGATAGAGAAATAAATCAATGGGCAACTGGAGAACATGTTTTAGGTAGAAATCCAACTCTTTGTTTCTCTAAATCATAAACAACATGTAAATTCTGTTGTTGATAGTTACCCAAGATAGCAACAGGTCCAGATACTTCATCTCCACTACTTGAAATGATTAGGCACCCCGCTGAAGCTGAAGTTGTATTAATACTGGTAGTAGCATCATCATCTGAATCAGGTATTATAAACATGTAATTATCTGCAGTAAGTGTGATTGTGGCATTATGTTTGAAGTGAAATATGAAGCTTGGCAACATAGGAGGTCCCTTTGCAGTGGGGAATTTTATAACAGAGATCAAGCCCAGAAGCCTCCTCAAACTCAAGAGACCTGATGTACTGGATTGAAGACTTGAGCTGGTGGTAAAGTAGTTTGACAATTATAAGTCAAAATACAGATCCTAAATCATTGCAATCTATTTTAACAAATAAATTTTAGAACATTCCAAGACAAAACTATGGGTAAACAGAGGAACTGCAAATACCCATCAATCCATAACACCTCCATTAATTGTATCATCCATGTCAATCAGTAATAAAATTAACAAAAGGATGTAATAAAATAATAAGGTAAAAATATTCATTTCTGGTCATAGGCAAGCCAAACTCCAATTTGGCAAATGGGACCCTCTTGAGGATATTTCTATTTACTTATACTGTTCAAATTTTGTAATCGTCAGTTTTAACCTCGTGACTATGATTGGGAGTTAACAGTACCTTCCCAATCCACATACAGTTCATTTTTCTCTCTTTACTAGAAAACATCAGCGAACAAGGTCTTTGGAGATTTGTAACCGCAACCTGCCATCCGCAACCTGCCATATCTGCGCCTGCTTTCCCGTGCCTTTCACTCTCTTCAACACCTAGCTGGGTTTCTGCAACTTTTTGTCTATATCCACCGATTCCACACCTGCCCAACAAAAAATAAATTCTACAGATTCAGTATTGCAGTTTTTTCCGAATTTGGTTTCTTGATTTAGTATTGCAGTACTAAGTTCTGATCCCTTCAATTGAAAAGCAACATCAGCCTGCATTAAAATATATAAAAATTCAGATTATACATCATATAATTTGTTCCTCCTTCTAAATAAACACCTCAACAACCATCATTCTTCATTTAGCTTCTCCTTATGTTTGAATAACATTATTGTGGTGGATGCTTCTCAATCAGATGGTTGTGCTTTGTGTCAAAACGAAACAATTACACAAAAAGTTCAGAGTAACTAAACATTTCTTATGGACAAAGTACAAGTTGCAAAAATAATTGAAATCTGAAGACTACGGTGAGGAGAATTTAGAGGAAAAAAATTGCTTAGTAGAATTTTATTATAAATGAAGTAGTTGATTTTCTTTGGATAAATCCATCCCTCAAAAGTGAGTTTGATGCAAAGATTTGGTTCAATAGAGGCATATTTTAAGTGCTAAGGTAGTTTTGTCTTGGCCTGAGGGAACCACATTGTGGGTTGGTGGCTTACAGAGGCATCTTATTTGTTGCCTCTCTCCATGTTACTAATTATTAAATAAGGTGCATAAGAGCATAACAAGCCTGCAAGGGTACCTCAAAGAGGACCAAACAAAGGTACCACAGGATACACGAAATAAATAACTGTCAAATCAGCTGAAAAAATCGCTGCAATGCCCAATGCATTCCAATTTTGGTAAGCAAAAGGAACGAATCCATACATGCCAAAAAGTATTTCCCATTAGTGACCATGACCATGAAAATCAACAACACCATAGTCAGCTTTAGTTTTCAAGCTGATCCATATCACATAAATAAACATGTAGATTGCTAAGAATGTTAAATACAAATGAATGAGAGTCTAAAGCATGCTTGAAATACTTGAATTGAATTCACATCAGAAACTATCAAGCTGGAAATGTGCAGAAACAAGCAGCTAGAAACCGTGACAGGAGACAACAATTGCAAAGAGAAAACAATAAAGTAATAGTGATTGGAAAAGATAATGCAAGCATAAGAAATGGAACATAAATAAGCAATGGATTACTTTTTATTGTCTGATTTGATGTACACAATGGAAGGGCATAAATATTGCCTATTTCCCTCAGAGTTACTGAAAGAAACCATTTACAAGTAACAAACATGTAGTAACAGAACGACCAACCAGGTATTTTCAGAGTTGACCCTCACATTCAGTTCATTCCTTGGGAATAAATGCTGAGCAATGTGAATTGCTTCATTCTGCACTGCAATAAACCTTCATCATGATTGCTAGTTGTGACCTTCATTTCTTGCAGCTTTCAGCAATCAAGCTGTAAGCTCTATCAGGGGCCCAGACACATCCATATGCATTATGCATCCCTCGATTTTTCAGAAGCAGACCCAAAATCCTCCAAAAACTCCAAATTAGCTCTAAAATTTTTGTAGGCCCCCTTTTTGCAATTGAACTTGATCCATCAACATTCATCCAATCACCTCCATTTCCATGTGCATCTGATTGTCTCTGATTTAGACCTCCTAACGTTGGTGTTCTCATACTATAAGCGGCCCTAGCCTGAGACAAAGCAAACAAAGATGGCCGTATAACCCAAAAATCTCTTCGTATGGACTCCATATCCACAAAATAGTCCTAAGACTTAACATCCTCAATTAAGGTGCTTCAGTGCAGCTGCGTTACCCATAACATGTACATTTTTGAAACCAACGAAAATTAGGACAGTAAAGAAATTGAATTTTAACAAAATCAAACATGTTTTTCTAAAAATTAAATGGTGTTGACTGCGGTAAGGAATTCAAAGATTCATACCCAAAGTTCTCTACGAGCTCGTTTGAGTGCCACATTCATGTGGTGAACATCAGCTACAAAGCCATCCCCATGATTTGAAATTTGGACAAAAGACATAATGATTACAGCATCCAACGTATTGTTATATAAACCTTTTCCTTCATCAAATTTGAGGACAACATCAAACTCTCATTGCAAACATTTCAGTTGTAGCCAAAGCCTGTGACAACAGGTAAGGGAATGAGAAAATGATAACATGTGAAGTGCCTGAAACAGAAGCAAACACGTGTCCAATATATTAAATGAAAGCATCCACATGGCCGCTAAAATGGCTGAGTAGGAATGAAATGAAATTGGAAGTGGAAACAACATTGATAACACACCTGGAAACGTTGAAAGGCTGTTAACTGCAAGACTGAAAACCATTGGTGCATTGAATGTAGTATGTGTGCGCCCTGATAAGCAATGCAAAATATGTTATGTCAAATGTAATGCAAATTGCAAGCCAATGCAAAACAAGTATATATTCAGTAGTGTTAAAAAAATTGTCACTTCCTTGAAGATGCAGAAGGTAGACTCCATTTATGTTTGTAGAGTGTCCACCTGTACATCAGAAACACACGAACGAATTATTGAAGAGTGTAAATCATGTAAACATTATATCCGGACAAGTAAAATGAAAAGAATAAATTGTCCCAACAACAGAAAAACTGAAGGGCCTAAGAGACTCACATAGCCGATATGCTAACATGAAGAGATACACAAACAATTAATTGAAACACTAGTGCTCAGACTCGGTCTCTGCAAGTAAAAAAAATAGCAAAAGCTAGGCAAAACCTGCAAAAATTAAACTGGGACAAAAATCAAAATTGCCCTAATGATGATGGATCATAATCTTCCAACACGCGACAAGTTAGCCCTACCCAAACATGCACCAACATGGATTTGATGCTAGAAAACATTTTGGGCGTGAATGCAGACAATGGTAAACCCTACTGCTTTTACTCAATAAGCTACTTTTGGGCATAATGAAAAAGACAATATATTAAATGTGTATATGTTTGAAACCGTGAAAATAGTGTGTATACCTTATGGCAGAGTGTGAGAAGCGGCTTTCCTTGGGCGTCCATGAGGATGAGATCGCCGTAGGTGTCCACCACCAAGAGAAGGTTTCCATTTGAAAAAATATGATTAAAGCTTGAAAAATTATAGGAATTAAACAAATTCCAAGCATCCATCTCCATGTTCCTGGAACCTATAAACATCAAATGTTAGTAGTCATAAGAATGGTACAATACTACAAACAACCAGAAAAGAGACCCACAACTCCCTAGATATACCCTAATTAGATCCTAAAAAAAGCAGGTTACCTTGGCTAAGAAGTAATTGATAAGGTAAGATAAGAACTGGCCACCGTGATGAAAACCGAATTGAGACTAACCAGTGCACCCCTAGAGTGTGAATTCTAGTTTGAATCCCCTACAAATAAAGGGGAAAAGAATGGCAATAAAATTCAATCAATTCATGGTACCTTCTAGTATCCTGTCAAGATTTCTTGACCCATAACTAATATGTATAATTTCAAGGCACTGAGCGTGCATCTGGCTAGCACTGGTGAAGCCCATTGGGACCAATTTGGAAGCTACAAAGAACAACACTCAAATCTAGATACAAAGCAACCGTGAAACAAAACAAAAAATACAAAAGAGCAGCTGGAAAAATTGGGTCTCGCGGGATTACAGGTATCATACCTGCTTCAATAATTTTATCAACCTTGGAATCACTAAGGCCCTTGATTTGGACAAGCTCTTTCTTGGGAGAGTAAGCAACAACTTCAACTGTGCAAATCCCTGATTCCTTGATTCCATGATCGGAGATCGTGGCGGTGGTTTTGATTGTGTTACCAAAGACGCAATGAAGGGTTTGTGGCAAGGCGTCGCGAGACGAGATATCGTATTTTGCAGGCTCATGGATACAATATTTGTGGGCTCTGTCAATGCAGTAACGTCTACAAAATTAGGGGAAACAGAAAATTGAGTCCCCCAAATCCACCGTGAACTGGCATAGTGGCATGCACAGATGCATAATACAGATCGATGCCTCCTCTCAACCCAAAAACGAACCTTGGCAAAAGCAAAATACGATTTACCCAAAAACTTTACACTCGAAATCCGAATTTTTAGGGTTAAAAATAGGAAAAACGTCTACGCGCCCAACAAATTTAAGATAGTAACGTGAACGACCGGAAATCCTTTTCCCATAGGGGTAACGCCTTCGGCGTAATAACACTCTAGTAGTAAAAATAGATCCTATTACCCTATTATATCGTAGGTAAAGCACATTAGTAAATAAAGTAATTGTATTTCTATTACTAAATTCACATATCAAACTACTAAGTACTAAGTTTGATCTTCATGTTCAATTTTAAATTTTATCATATATCTCATTGTATATACTCTTTATTTTATTACAAAACTACCTATTTTATTTACAACAAATCAATGTAAATTTTAAAGCTCTATAAGAGTTTTTAAAATACACTTAAAGAGGTATATTTTAGTCCCTTTAAACCCACATGAGGACTGTTCAAACATCTACAAACTACCATATGACATGATTGTAGGTTTCTAATATGAGAAGCTTGATGCTCTCTCGAGGGTGTCAATGAGGTTTGTGGTTTGTTTGGTGACCAATGACTAATGATATATAAATAATAATATTAAGGCATTATATTTACTGCACTGCTATTAAAGTCATTATTATTTATTGAATAACACATAAGGACCACAAAGTGGGTTTAAATTTCAATATTTCAACACTTTGATATCACACAATTAATCTATTGTTTAGGACATTTAAATGTCAAAAAGAATCAAATCCTTAAAAATGGATCTCTAAATAATTTAATTTATAAAGAATAATTATGAGTCCACTTATATATTATAATACTTTTGACTTTGTTGCTTCGCATGAAAGCAAAGGATTTTAATAAAATCGTCCAAAGTTGAGATTATAATTACTTTGATCCTATCATATATATGATCCTCATCAATTTAAAATTAATGACATACTTGTGGTTTGTACCATGTTATTATTTCCAATCTATTACCCCATGTATTGACAAGTTTAGGTAGATATTATCTAAAACAATTGTAGTAATAATTTTGTATCATAGTTATTTTATATTAGTGTACCAATGTTTGTAGGATTTATTTAAATAGGTATCCTGCAAATGTATTCGCAATAATAGAGTGATTAATTAATCATTTTAATATTTAACAGTTATTGTAAATAAAAAATTTAGAAAATGCATATAAAAATTAGTAAATACATATTTATATTATATTTTATATAACAAATGCCATACAAATCTCAAGAGTATATTATCATATATAAAATTATCAGTCCAATATGAAGATTTGTTATTATTATTTTAATTTTTAAATATGATAGTGTTATCATAAGCTCATTCACTGCATTTGCTGATTTTTAAGGTAAAAATCTGAAATTCGTCGAATATGAAGCTGTCACATCAAATTTGTTGAAATTTGTGATTTTAGTTACGTCTACCAAAAGCGAATTAAAAACACAAAAATATGTTGACCATAAGGTTCTTTTGCTCTAGCTGCTGTGTTTGAAAAGATTTATTGCATGATTGGGAGCTAATGTGCCCTGCTGCATTTGAAAGCTATGCCACGTTTCTAGCAAGACAAGGATTATGCCATCTTCAATGACTTGTCTCAAGTTATGTGAATGCACACTTTTGCAGACATTGCCTGATGATCTCAGAACTTGACCGCAATAGAAGAGCCGAGCATGCTAGAATGCGAGAATTTGAAGGAACTGTGTCGACTTGCAAAAATTGGCAGAAAGTTCTAGACATGTTCTTTACCGTGATCTCTGTCATGGACTTCCATTGACATGCTACGCTGACTCTATTTTATGGTGTTTTATTTTGTCCTATATAATATATTATAGTGTCTCATTAAGTATAGTTTTAGAACTTTGAAGTGGTCGAAGAAAAATATAATTTGTTTATTACTAGCAATCGTACGTGAAATGTACTATGGAAACGCCTTGAGAAGGGGATCGATCTATCACGAAATCAAACTAGTGGGGGAGAAGCAAAAGGAGAGGAAAAGGGGCGAAGAAGGGGTTCAAGGGTGGAGAAGTGGAAGGGTATTTGATTCAATTGAGAAATAATATATGTTAATTGTATTGTCTTTGTATTTTTAGGAAGAACAACACCACTGATCCATTCAAGGAAATTTGACATTGTCTGCATGGGATCAAAGAGGGCGGCGTGGTCTTTTCCTAACTTAGTTTACGTGTCCCGTTGAGGACCTTGCCAACTACCAGCTTTTTCTCTAAATTTCCGCAACATGGCGTAGTATGAATCAAGAAAGGTCCAAGTGTAAAACCATGCTTTTTTGCAATGTCAAGTGGGGCATTGTCTACAAAGTTTTTATCCTCTTGTTCCTTATGAGAGAGTATTTGTCTGTAGTTTAATTTGTGTATTGCCAAGCTGAAAGAAATAAGAAAGCGAATATGGATGCAGTTCCAGTTAATTGGCTTCATACGAGTTGAATAAACAATAATTGTGATCGCAAAACCAACCCGAAGTAGATCCCAATCGAAGGAAGAGGAATTGAAAGGATGACTCTTTAGAGAGATTTTATTAAGTTGTCCAATGTGTTATTTTCCAATGCTGCTCAACACCTCATGTCTTCCACATATGTCGTTTTCAAATTGTGCAATGGTGTTTGGGCTTCAAAGTTTTTTTTTCTTCTCCAATAATATTTTTTGAGCCTCATACATTAAAGTGTGGGTATACTAATATTAGTTATCATCATTCAATGAGAAAATCTTGAAGAAAGTAATAAAATTAATAATAATTATAATATACCAAAAATTCAAAAAACAAATAACAAACCTTTTGATTGATACATTTCAAAGTTTTTAAAATAAATATATTTTTAAGATATCTATTTTTTAATTGTTGGTGGGAACACTTTACATTATTAAGAAAATAATAATATACATTTAGTAAATAATAATTTATGTGAACGTTGTGGCGGTCCAAGAGTAGACAAGCAAAGCAACTAGAAATCTAATTTTATGAAGGGGAGGAACGGCCGCTGAAGCATGCAAACCATTTCAAGGAGGAAATATGAAGGATCTTGAGCTCAGATGTCATTTTCAGACGCTTGGATTCCCACTCCAATTGAATTTATCACCTCTCTACCGTGCAATTTGAGCTCTTGAGATTGAAATTTGGCCAACGTTTCCAGGTTGTTGAACTTATTAGGGTTTGAGCGGAAAGCAATAGGTTTTCAGAGGCTAGGTTTTGATTGATTTCAGGATGGACAAAGTATGGCAAAGAACAGTGGAAGCGGCGTTAGACGGACATGAAGATACATACCTACATCTGTTGTGCACACTTTAACTTTGGACGAAGTCGTTAAATGCATACAGTCGTCGCCTAATGTACTCCACCCTATACCCATTTCCACTCTTGCAAATACATGGACACATGGACGACATTGATAACGCAGAGAGCGTTGATACGTCCGAAGTAGGGAATGGTCAAGATTAATTCTGCAGTCATTTTATCAAAAACCACTAGGTCATTCTAACTTAAAGAAACGTCTTTGGCGTAACAAGGTTTTATCTTATCTCCAACAATACATCTCAAAAACCACCCATAGAGGTGTCTGAAAAACCATCGTATCATATAACAAGGTTTTATCTAATCTCTAGCAGCACATAGAACATCTCAAAAACCACCCATAGAGGTGGCTCAAAAACCATTTGAATCTGATTTTTAATAATATTTTCTTAAAATAAATTAGTGGATTGTCTGTAGAACATAGAACATCTCAAAAACCACCAGTAGAGGTGGCTGAAAAACCATTGGAATCTGATTTCTAATAATATTTTCTTAAAATAAATTAATAAATTGTCTGCAGCACATAGTGATAGAACATCTCAAAAACCACACGAGTGCCTTGAAAAACAATTTTAAATGGTACGCTTCAAACATCTACATCTGCTTCTACAACAAGTGAATCGTTCACTAGATAATTTCTCCTAGAGGCATAAAAGATGTGAAACCCCAATCACTCTCTTGAGCATTGAACTGAGTTACTATATAAAGTGCCGAAAGAGTTGCAGTATAAATGTTTTGGCAAGGGGCAGGTATAATTGATCTATATATTTCGGAGTTAGTGTTCAGAGGAAAGCTCAAGGAGAAAAGCAACCCAGATATGCCAGCATGACAAATAGGGGGACATCTTTCTGCTCCAGCGAAAAGCTCACATAGTAGTCTTGCTGAGATAAGTAATTCATCATATGTGAACAATACCTTTCCAGAGAATTGAAAATATGTTAAATGCTAAATGCTTCTTGTGGACGCGATGATAAAATAAGAAGGTGAACCACTGCTTATTGTCCATGTCCTGCAAGAAGATCTCTGTACTTAGTTGATTAAACGACTGTCAAGTCCTACTTCCTATTAGAGACAAAACAAAGTATGAGCATTGATCCATCAGTTTCTTTTACCAAAATTGCAATATGCTAAGCCATATACAATAACATAAGTCAACTTTTAAACTTAAAAAAGGGGTGGCTATGGTTAGTAACTATGATATTTCTTTATTGGTTTCTATTCACTAGAATTGCAATATACTACATCACATACTAATAGTATCTAACTTTAAACTTCATAAAAGGATTGGCTATGGTTAGCAACCATAATCTCTATTTACCTATCTATCTATCTCTTTTGACAACAAGACAAAAGCAAGGCATCCTACTGTATCTCAAGCTTTAGCCTGTAGCAAACCTGAACACTACTCTATGTGAGAAAAGAGGTTTACTTCATGACAGAAGAAGAGAACTCGAGCATCGAGACCACAGTGGTGGAAGAGCCATGTTGTTTGCCTATGCTCCCACATCTTTTGCCGAGTGGTATTAATGACAGGCACTGAGTTCCATCCATCTTGGGTTGATGTGTGCTCCAATAACCACGCATAGCAAATTGCTGCCACCATAGAGCTTAGAGCTGCAGTGCACACAAAAAGTACAAAATGAGAGTGACTGGAAAAGCAAATACACATAACCAAGAACCTAGTTAGAAATTGTAAAACAATATTATGTTTATAACTTACATAGGTCAGGCCCTGAAAGAATAATTTTGACACGCTCTGAACAGTCCTCTGCAGGTACACTGCTAAGCTTCAACTTTTGTCTTCTCAAGAAGCTATTGAGACAATCAATATTATCTACTCCTAAATGACTTTTAGTTTCCACAGTTTTTTCCATATTGTGCAGCAGCAAATCTTTAGGCTTTTCAGGAAAAAATGACCTTTTGTGCACGGATTCTCGATGTCTTCTTCGAGGGAAGAAAGCCTCCTCTGATTCAAGGGCCTCTAATTCCTTCGATTCTATGATGGAAAATCTTTTCAAGCTACCATCACTGGCCTCACTTAGCCGAGGCATTTCTGCATGAATATTATGATATGCATAATTGGATTCTGAGTGAGGGACAGAGCTGCTCCGTTGTAAATGGGGTATTAGTTCCTGATCATAATCATGAGCTTTACCCCTCCTAATAGAAGAAGATCCCATGAAATAGTGTCCTCCTGACGAGCTGTAGTTTCTATCTTTTAGGACTCCCCATTCTAGAATGTCATTTGATGATTTGACATTCATACAGAATGACTAGTCCTGCTCATCTAAGTAATATTGCTCGTGTTGTCCATTGTTTACATTTTGTGATCGTCTTCTCTTTATAATGTGTTTAAACCATCGATGCAAAGCTGCAGCTCGAGACCTGGCTTCATTAGTATGATGAGAAGATAAACTTTTACTGGATTTTGGATGTTTATCAATTGACTTTTTGCAGCCTGATTTTCCAGAAGAATTACATATAAACCTTTCTTCTGAACAAGATGATGAAGATTTCAGAAGGAAGTTTTCTCTTGCATTACTGGCCTTCTGTGAAACTTCAATATTTCCGGAATTTCCAGGTTCCTTTAAAACACCAGTGCCACCAACCTCTGCAGGTGCTTCAAGAAAGCTAGCTTCATGTTTTTGTGATTTATCCCTAATGGAGTCCCTAGATTCTTTTGAAATACTACCACGTGAAAATGAGAAATCCATTTCCGGATGCCTAGCTGAACAAGAAATCCTATCAAATCTTTTATATAAACCCTTAGGAGCCTCACTGGACTCTTCATTTTTCTCTGTTTGCACTCATGCATCAGACAATCTTCTTCTTCTTTCATCTGGTACTCTTCGCCTTTCACCATGCTGTCGGGCTGAACGAGAAAAGTGATCACGCTTATTCAATGGTTAAGCCCTTAAAGTTATGGTTTAACAGATTGAAAATGGAATGAATAAATTATATAATGTAATAAATCAAATACTCCTTAAAATATACGGTAAAACTCTGATGGAAGCAATAAGTACAAAATATCCATCTTTTAACTGACGGAGCCCTGACCTGAGATTATATGGACGGTGGCCAAAAAAACAAAGTAATACAGAGCAATATAATTAACGAAGAACTAACCATAGATGCGGAGCATAGGAGTCAATGGTGATCTTCCTCCCCGTCAAACCCGCATCTCTGTGAGGCCCTCCAATAACACAACACCCAAATGGATTCAGGTGAAAGATGGTGTTCTTGTCCTGGTATTTTTTAGGGATGTCAGGCTTGATGGCGTGCTGCTTCAGATCAGCCCCAATCTGGTCATTCTTAACAGTCTCCTCATGCTGAGTGTAGATGAGAACATTGCGCACACACTCAGGGAACCATGACACCCTTTTCTCTTCTCTACTCGATGGTCACTTGGGTTTTGCCGTCAGGTCTCAGCCAGGGGCAGGTGCTGAGTTTGGTGGCGAGGAAGGGGTGAGCGACATGAGCTCGGGGTTTCATTGGTAGTGTAGCCGAAGATATGACCTTGGTCGCACGCTCTAATTCCCTCGGGATGCTTGGTGAGATGGCCGTGAAAATACGAACAAAACCCTACAAATCTTTAGCAAACAGGGGTCACAACTCGCTACACAGACAAAAAAATGCAGCCGAGAAGTGAAACTTGCAGTATGTCGCCTACACATGCTATAACACTTGGACATCCACGATTCCATCCATAGGAATTGATTCCCCCATGTATTCAACTTTAGCGCTGAACTAAATGAGAGCCGAGATGCAGACATGCAAAATTAGGGAATAAGACCCAAAACGGATGTCGAACAGGATAAGTGAAAGAAAAACTGACACTGCTGCAGGTTGAAATGCAGCTGAGGACCGCAAACGAAACCCTCGCAAACCAGAAGAAAAAAGACCCACACAGGAAAATAACTCTCCAATCGCGGAAAACTGTATTGCGTGTGGCTGTCCTTTGCCATTGCGTGTGTGGCAATCCTTCGTAGACAGATTAGGGTTTCCAGATTGCATCTACAACTCGTGAGTAGCAGCCACGCATACACGAATGTCAGTAATGTGTCAAATTTGAAGAGCTGGTGTTTGGACACCGTTGGATTTCAACGCATCTCTGACAAACAACTCTGCATCGCCCGATTTCTGACTATTGTCAGAACCAACAGGTCTAAGCTCGCTACAAGAACGCCTTTGGCGTAATTATTATTATTTTCTAGTTTAGGTTTTATTTTTTACATTTTTATTATATTTTACATTTTATATAGAAATATATAATTATTATTATATATTTATATTTTTATTATATATTTACAAATTTGTTATATTTGTATTTTATATATCTATATTTTAAATTTTTAAAAATACAAGTATATTTATGTTAGTCAAATTTAATTAACAAATTTTATTGCTAATTTTTTAACAACAGATACTTTACAAATTTTATCTTCTAATGTAGTGACATAGCTCATTAGTAATAGGAAATGATCCCATTTTAGGCATATTGCATTTGGGGTCTGAAGATTATATCTTAAGACATGATTTAAAAATTCCTAGTTAAATATACACAATTTGATGGGTTTTCTAAGACCTATTTTCTAGGAAGTATAATCCAAGAAACCGTTAGTATTAGGGTTTTCTAAGCATATGTTATTATTATAGTGTAGGATGTATGTTTAATTATTAAGGTTTTTAAAAATAAAATAATCAATAAGCACATAAGGATTTCCCAATAAGTAATCCAAACCCTTGCTAATGTCGAATATACATTTTATTTTTTATTTATAATATATAAATTTTATTCATGTTGGGATATGTTATAGGATTTAAGTAATCTGTTTAATGTTATTCAACGAGGCTATAGTTATGGAAATAATGATTCGTTCTATAATAAAACCATGGAAGGTGTTAAAAGGCATGGTGCCACTTTTAATTGTATTTATTCTAGAGTAGAAAACCAATGGTATAGACTTATAAGTATATGTGCGTGAAAGAAACACAATATGAAAGGATGGAGATAATATTTCAAGCCACAAACTACAGCTTGTTTTAATCCTCAACTAAAATTTTAGGTAAAGCAAGGTATGGTTTGCACTTATCATTTTGTTGAGAAACATGATTCTTCAAATCATACAAATTGAAAACTAGGGCCTTACTCACCTATAGAGCATGGATTACCATCTTATGCTTTATCCGATTGATAGATGTTTATTTCAATTAATATTTTGCTTCTGAATTTTTAGTGGATAACAATATAGAATTGTATAATTTTGGATCTTAGACTTGTGCCCTCACACTAAAAATGAGGCTGATTTGTGGTTTTCTTTGTGAGTTGTTCAGTTACCCTAATTGAGATTAAAAATCTTAGGTTAAGGTGTGTATGCAGATGTTTTTTTTTTTTTAAATTAGTTAATTTTCATTCATAGAGTGACTCTGAAATAGTTGGTAGTTGTGTATGTATTTGAGTCTAAAGAAGCTCCAACTTTGGGATGACGTGACAATGTAGTTCACAATCTTGATGCTCTAAACTTGGACTCTTTCACGCTGTTGGGGGTGGATGAGTTATAGATGACGTGGTGCAGCTTATAGGCCTATCCAAAGTGAGTATTAGGTGAAACCTTATGATGATTTAGTGCTAATTATATAATGTTACTATGAAGTCCTTATGTAATTTTTTTACCAACATGTGAAAAACGGAGGTGCTAGGGCAATAAAACGGTGTTAACCCCCTTTTTTTGTAGTGCAAATAGTACCTCTTTGCTTCTCTTATTAATCTTGGCTTCCCACTTAATCTCACTATAATTATCACCTATGTAGCTGAAACGGCTCCCTAGGGCTGTGGGAGTGGGTACGGGAGCGGCGCGGGCGATGGGAGAGGCTTGGGAGGCGGGCAGGGAGTGGCGAGGGGCCTGCGAAAATGGCCGGGTACGGCACAGGCCGTACCCGACCGCTTCCGCAGGCCTCTCGCCACTCCTTGCCCGCTCTCGCCGCCTAAAACAGTTTTTAATTTGTTTTTATTTTTTCATGTTTTAAAAGCCCAATAACATAAAAAATAAAATATTCTTCTAATTTACACCCTAAAAGATAACTCTAAGCAATAAAACAAAAGAACATGAAAACTTTAAGTATTTTAATTTAATTTTTAAGTTTCTAAGTTTTATCGGTATCCTAACTTGTTTGTTGTGGTTATTCACTTATTTAGCTTATAACTTGTCTTTTATCTTGTCTTTCATATGCATAATGTGGTTAATAATTAAATTCCTATTTAGAAGGCTGAAATTTATATATTTTTAATTTTTATATAGTTTTTGTACTGCCGTATCCTACGCCATATCCGGGGTCAAATTTTTTTGCCGTTTCACGTATCGGATGCTCCGTACCCGCTCCCGTATCCAAAACATTTCAGCTACTTAGATTATCACCATTACTAATCGCACTTATGTGTACATTTTTAGACGAGAATGAATATATGCAATATTTCATTTCCTTATTTTTTATTTAGGAGGATGGCAGAAAGGTGCAGTTATCGAATTCCCCATCAATGTGTTACAAACTGTTATAATAATTCTTATTAAATTCAAGAGTGGCAGCTATTTTCCCTATGCCTTCCATATGTTGTCAGTTGTCCGGTAGGTAGTGCCAATCCTTTTTGGAGTTTTACTACCGGAATTTTATCACTGGCCATCTTCATGTGGGGCAACTAGACTTGTTGAATGGTGGTGTTTTAGTGTTTGAACTGGTTAGAATAGAACAATAGCCTCGGGTTCTAAAATGTAGTCAGAGATTGGTGGCTGGATTATTTGAGGGCAATATAGTTGAAAAAAATTGGACTGGGTAGAAGGAAGTTAAAAAGATTTAGAATCTTGTACTCAAAATCTTCACATTATTTGACATGCTCACGGTGGAACAAGTGAGGATACACTCAATGATTGTAGCAAGGTTTTAAAATCATTGATGTGAGGCCAGTGCAATGCAATAAATGCAATTACAAATTCTTATGAAACCGATAATAATTGGGATTACCCTTTAAAAAAATGGATACTTGTGACAACAACTTGTAAATGTGGAAGAGAAGGATCAATTTTGACCTTTTCAAACTAAGCACAGTTGTGTCTAGAATTATTGGCAACAAGAAAACAAGTCCAAAATTATTGGATAAAATTTCAAATTAGATCACGGCTTTGATATCAAATGTGATAGGTCTGTTTCCCAGGAAAAATGTCATAGGAAATCCAAAATTTTATTTATAGATATTTTAACTGTCATAAATCAAATGTATAATTTATCTGCAGAAAAACCTTAGTTTAATGTGAAATGGAAGCAAGTATAATAAAACATAATGAGTCAGTTAAATTAATTACTTAAAACAAGACTATATTGTAATGCGATCATGGCAAGTAAAGAATATCAAATGAAACACAATAATTTTGTTTATTATTACATATCTCCCAAGAACCTCATGGATGGCCATTCAATCTACCAACTGAAGCAATAGGCACAGTCACAACTTGCACAATGAGGAATCCAATATTCAATTCATAACAGATACACACAACTCCGTAATGTCTAGGGTTTACTCTGTACCACCAGTTCAGATGCACTCTGTGCACTCCGTTTCAATTGCAAGGTACTTGCCTTCAATTTCTCACTTGCAGTTATCCTTTAACAAGTCCTTTATATACATCAATTTCTATATCCAATTCATATATTTCATTTTCACACATTTCCATCCATATAATTTCATGCTACCTACCAAGGGTCCTCTCCATTAAATATACTAATCCAAAGGGTCCCGCCCTTTCATATACCCTTTCATTATTACGATATTGTAACCCTACTTTATTACAGTAATAAATATCTCATTCGTGATATTGGGTTTTCATATTATTTTTATGTTTACCCATGTCATCGGGTGATCTAATATTTATTCTTCAATTCTTTTTAACTCCTCATCTTCTTTCTTCTAACTTTTCCTAAACTTTTTCTTTCACCCCATCCCATATAATTCTTGGATAGTTATCTATATCCCTTTATTTTCAGTGAATATATATAGCTTCAAGTAATTATTAGTACATGGGATTTAGTCATATAGCAATATGTAGTTTTCTACTATATAATCATAATACATACAATTTTATGTTGAAAAGCCAACACTCATTTGTTAAAATTTTACTTGTTTGCTGAAATATCATGTGTACTTGAGTTGCATGCATTTTTCTAACATATTTAGTATTTACTTATGTTTGTAGGTTTGTCACAAATGCCGGGTCTTAAAGTTTCAAGTGACCCCTTGTCACCCTTGGTCTTTCTTCAATTGGAGCACTCATCTGGTTCATTTAAGAATGACTTGTTTTCTTCAGAAAATCGCTGATCGAGTATGTATGATTGCATTTGGTTGGCATAGCTGTTCCAAAATATTTTCCACTTCTATAAAGAAACTGACATCCTTTTAATATTTACTTGCATTTTTATGAACTGTAGATGTTGGAGGACGAGTCAGTACTGTTGGCTGTATCTAGACGATCTTCACTAGACAACTGTAAACTACCAGCTGGAATTCGTTTGACAGTATCTGCAGCGCACACAGAATCTGACTTGTTACAGGTTATTCAGTCGCTGAAGAAAGTGACTGAACATGTACTCACTACAGAATAGTAACTAAAATTGATTTGATTGAGGCTTGTTATTCAACTGTATCTCTAGAGACGAGTCCCAGGGACTATTGACATGTAATTTATTTGGAGTCATTGTAAGGTGTCACAACTTTTGAGGTTTATTTTACCCAGTACTTCGCATCCTTTTAGCTGCATAACTATCACAAACGCTATATTTTTACTTTGGCATTTTGGTCTTATCTTCTAGCCCTTGACATGCCCTAATTAAGATTAAATTGGGATTAGTGTGTATTGGCAAGAAAGTTTATAATATCTTGCAGTTGTTTCTTCCAGAATGTTGTCAAATTTATTTGAGTAGTATTCAATTTAGTTAAGCACACGAATCTTATAATCATCCAGCTGTTGCAGACGGATAGATGAACGATATTTATAATCATCCCAAAAAGGATTACGAATCTTGTTAGAAAAAGAATGTTATATTTTTGAGTTGCTTTTAAAGAAATTACTTAGCAAATCCGAGTTTCTCCAACGATATGTAAACTACTTTCCTTGTTCTAAAAGAAAGTAATTTTGCATTTCTGATTCATTGTTAGCTAGTGTTGGGGTGGGGGTGTCCTCTCAAGGGGTGGACATATGCCAAACTTATTTCTATCGATGTAGCTATGAGGAAACTTTATTGTTTTTGGGATCAATGTTTGGATTGTGTGATTTTTAGTATTATGAAGCTCTCCAAAATTATGATTTCTAGAAACTAAAATAAGTTTATTATCTTTATGCGGAGAGACGTAACTTGCAATGGCAGCTGGGGGTGGTGTTGGAGTGCATGGTCGTGTGTGTGTTTGTCAAAATGGTTGACCCTAAAATTTACGCCATATGATTATAATATGACATTTTTTCTTCTTGCTTGGGAAAGGCTATGAAAAGATTGCGATATCTCGGGCATATAATGGAATTCGAACTCATTTGAGAAGTTTTTTTAAGTCTAACACAATTGTGGAGCTAGATTGAAGGCATTTGTCACTGTCACAACAGTAAATTTGTGGACAAGGTATTAGTCATTAATCATTGTGGTATGTGGCAAATCTTAAATAGGCACCTCAAAGGTTGATATTTCTAGTTGATTTTTCAGATAAATATATTTAAAATATTTGAGCTCGAGCAAGAAAATGATAAAGAAAACAAACACAATGAGGGGTGGAAGCTTGTGCTTAAACGACGGATCCACTTGGTGATGGCTATAATGAGAAGTTGGATGATCCTCCTCGTCCTATAGTTGCTTTAATTGCACATGTTGATTGATTATGCTCCAAGCCTTGATGATTTTTTGTTTGTTATTTAATTATTATAGGCATTTTGTGATCTTTCTCGATCCTTTGGATCAATTTGATGGCTTTTTTGGTGTGTTGCTATCAACCTATTGTTTGTATTATTACTAGTTATTGTTGTGTTCACACTAGGTTGGTTTGGTTTTTAACTAGTTTTGTTTTATCTAGGTTCACACTAGATTAAGGTTAAACTTGAATTATCTCAAGTTATTAGTCAGTAAGGTTATTTGTGGCCATTTGTTGTTGTGCATGTAAGAGTTCACTCTCTTTTGCATAATTAGCCATCTCCTTCCAACTAGTAGTTATGTAACAAATTCACCTTGGCTATTTGTTCAAAGGTGCCTATTGTATCATACGGTCACATGAGAGAGTTATGCAAATTACACACACACACACACGCGCGCCCGCGCCCGCACACACACACACACACACACACACACACACACACGCACACACGCACACACGCGCACACGCGCACACGCTTTGCAAGCATGCCACATAGCGCTTTGCACGCACAAGCGCGCACGCCGCCATGCGCACGCCCTCATGCCCGCCCAAGCAAGCGCGTGCAGCGCGCACGCGCACGCGCCGCTCAAGCGCTTTCGCACGCGCGCACGCACGCACACACGCCGCGCACGCCCGCGCTCACACACACACACACACACACACACACACGCCCGCGCACGCCAAGCGCGCCGCAAGCGCGCGCGCAAGCGCGCCGCAGCACGCGCGCACACGCACACGCACACGCACACACGGATATCAGTCTTATTTGTGGCCATTTGTTGTTGTGCATGTAAGAGTTCACTCTCTTTTGCATAATTAGCCATCTCCTTCCAACTAGTAGTTATGTAACAAATTCACCTTGGCTATTTATTCAAAGGTGCCTATTGTATCATACAATCACATGAGAGAGTTATGCAAATTACACACACACACACACACACACACACACACACACACACACACACACACACATGTAAGGTTATTTGTGGCCATTTGTTGTTGTGCATGTAAGAGTTCACTCTCTTTTGCATAATTAGCCATCTCCTTCCAACTAGTAGTTATGTAACAAATTCACCTTGGCTATTTGTTCAAAGGTGCCTATTGTATCATACATGATCCACATGAGAGAGTTATGCAAATTACACACACACACACACGCGCTCGCGCCCGCACACACACACACACACACACACACACACGCACACACGCACACACGCAAGACGCACACGCGCACTGCGCAAGACACGCGACGCTGCCTTGCGACGTGCACACGCTGCCACGCTCATGCCATGCCCGCGCCACAGCGCGCGTCAGCGCTGCACGCGCAGCGCCAGCCCGCGCCGCCAAGCCAAGCGCCATGCACGCGCGCACGCACGCACACCACGCCGCGCACGCCGGCGCTCACACACACACACACACACACACACACACACACACGCCACAAGCGCCGCCCAAGCGCGCAAGCACGCGCTTGCACACGCATGACACGCACACGCACACGCACACACGGTTATTTGTGGCCATTTGTTGTTGTGCATGTAAGAGTTCACTCTCTTTTGCATAATTAGCCATCTCCTTCCAACTAGTAGTTATGTAACAAATTCACCTTGGCTATTTATTCAAAGGTGCCTATTGTATCATACAGTCACATGAGAGAGTTATGCAAATTACACACACACACACACACACACACACACACACACACACACACACACACACACACACACACATGTAAGGTTATTTGTGGCCATTTGTTGTTGTGCATGTAAGAGTTCACTCTCTTTTGCATAATTAGCCATCTCCTTCCAACTAGTAGTTATGTAACAAATTCACCTTGGCTATTTATTCAAAGGTGCCTATTGTATCATACAAATCACATGAGAGAGTTATGCAAATTACACACACACACACACACACACACACACACACACACACACACACACACACACACACACACACACGCACGCGCACGCAGTAATTCATTGCGGTTGTGGCATGCATAAGTGATCCCGTGGATGAGAAATACTCATTTCCTCAATACTACTATATTCTAGGTAATGATTAATTAAAGATATTTTTCAATTAAAAAACAACAAAAAAAAAGAATTAGATATAACTAGAATACAAAATTAAAAAAAAGTGCAAATTATGTTCATACCACCAATCATTTAGAAGGAATCAATCATCCTTTCCCTTTAAAGAATATGAAAGTGTTTTTGAATAGTGTGTTGCGCAAAATGGTCGAGTTAATAAGAAAAATCTTTGACAACATCAATATATCCCAAATATTAACAAATGAGGGAGTTGAAATGCAACCAAGAAATTTGTTTTGGCATCTAACTCAACAGGGACCCCTATAATTGGTAACAAGGTAGTAATATAGTTAAACCCTTTGTGGAGGTGATTGGGATTTTTGTGGTGTTTTGATGTGTGGTTTGAGGTTAAAATGTTTGTAGTGACTTCACTATACCATTCCTTGAAATGATTCACTCATTCCTTAGACTAGATGTACCTTTCACTTTTACTTCCAAGATTAGGTCCTTGGTAACATAACGTGTTTTTTTAAAGGTTAAGTTACTCGATAATAAGCCTTTTTAGTTGTTTAAAAATGTTGTAGAAGGTTAAAACAAAATGCAATAATATCATAAGTAAACAAGGGCCATTGAGAGGTGTAGTACTTGCAAGCAAATAAAAATTTGGTATCAACATTAGTTTGGGTTGTGGTTTCCTTGTAAATGAGAAAGATTTTGATTTTAGAAAACATTTTGAATAGCATATTGGAAACAAAAAAACTTTAATGAAATATTTATTCTTCAAGGCATATTATTCTTCTATGCAATTAGGACTGATTTTATTGATTAATATCAATTTAGCCCGAATCACAATTAAATTAGTTCTTTTGTTTAGAAAGGAAGCCTACGTGAGGATGAGGGGGTCATCATTAATGTAATATATGAATAAAAAGGGTTTGGTTATAATTTTTTAAAAATGGAACTCCCTTTATCCTTTGACTTAACTAGAAGACAATAAGAACATAAATAAAGAGTATGGGAAAAAATAACATCTAAACAATTTCATGGGATTATTATTATTATTATTATTATTTCCATTTACAATTTTATGATCTCATTTTCCAACATTGTCAATTAAAGGGCATATTTTTGTGGCTTTATTTTGCATTAATAGATGTAAGTTTACATGCAATAAGTGTTTGGTAAATGTTTTATTAAAAATCTATTAAACATTTTGAATGGATTTAGTTGAAGCTCACTACTTAGTGTTTTGTTCAACGAATGTTGTGAGTGCATTTTATAAGTAAAGGTTCTCGCATTATTTAAAGAGCATGGGAAAAATAACATCTAAACAATTTCATGGGATTATTATTATTATTATTTCCATTTATAATTTTATATTCTCATTTTCCAACATTGTCAATTAAAGGGCATATTTTTGTGGCTTTATTTTGCGTTAATAGATGTAAGTTTACATGCAACAAGTGCTTGGTAAATGTTTTATTAAAAATCTATTTAACATTTTGAATGGATTCAAATGAAGCTCACTATTTAGTGTTTTGTTCAACGAATGTTGTGAGTGCATTTTATAAGTAAAGGTTACGCATTATTTAAAATGTTTTCAGCAAGTAAACAAAATTAATTTTTAAAAATATTTTTGGTCGATAAATTTAGTTCAAATTCATTTGCAATCTACACCCTCATATCAAAACCGACCACAAAATTTCTTTACAAAAAGTAAGTAAATAAAAAAGTGGATAAATATTTATACCTAATGATCAAATTGAAGTGCTACTAATATTTAAATACCAAAATTGTAAGCAAATAAATATAATATAGAAATATTGCCAAATAACCATCAATTAAAGAAAAGCTAAATATGAAATCATGGTACTAGGGTGCAACTTTAGGGAGACAAATCAAGGTTGAAAGGATATCATTTTAATTACCTTTACCACTTAACCCACTTGTAAAATGAAAATAAAAATATGTTCCAAATCACCATGGGTGACCTTTGACTCACATTAAACATAACACACTTTGCATATATTTCATAGTTTCCATTTTCAAATTTCCAATCTTCATGGAAATCTTATTGTTTAGTTTTAAATATTCTTATCAACGGAAAAAAATTTGTCATCATACCCCATTTATTGTTACAAAGGTTTAAAAAGAAAAAGTATTTCGAAGAAAGGTATAAGTGTGTGTTAACCAACCCTAACTAAAGGAACCAAGCAATTTGCAATACAAATTGTATTGGAAATAATATTCAAATTAAGGTTGTATTGGTGTTATTTTCCACAACAAACATACTCGTTTTTGCCTGGGTAGTGATTACCACCCTTTTGTACCTTTCTTGCTACACATCAAGCTAAGTTATGATTTTGCTCATTTATTTAAAGTGAAAGTTTGTTCTCAAACAACAAAAAACAAAAAAATTACAAACCTTCGGTGTTTGAGTAAAATTTGTTGTACAAGTGATCATAAGTTAGGTGGATATTTCACACAAGAATTATCAATACAAATCCTTTATAAATCCCAATTCATAAATGACTAGTTTATTAGTTCGGTGTGTATTTACTTGGTAAAACAAAGATATATTATATTAGAATTAAAATGCAATCTACTTTAATAAAACATGGAAGCATAAAATTTTAGTTTATATTAGGACATACACTTTTGTATAGTCTAAGATGTACTTGTATTATACAATTTATGAATCAAGCATAAATATGTGCACGTTATTATCTATACTTATTTATAAGTCACTTATAAATAAGCATATCTTTAGTGATTATTCTTAAAATAGGGTTAATCTTTTTAAGTTTTTATCCTTAAAGATAGATAAACCTTCTTATTTATCTATATATGAAGTTAGAGGGCATAGATGAAGATCATACAAGATTGAAGTTCATTGCAATATTTCTATGAGGATGGCCATTTACCCTCTCTTATTTGTGGCTTATTATATTATGGTAGTTGTTCTACTTTGACATATATGTGTTTATATTGCTTTAATGTTTCACAAGTATTCACATGCAACTCGTGGGTGTTTGCCTTAAAATTATTGCAACAATCTTGGAACATGTCCATAATTTCTTATATGGTATCATAGCTTTCCCAAACTTCACTTCGTTACATGAATGGTTTTCCATCTTTCAAATCATCTCCTCTTCAATTTTATGAGATTTCTATCAAAGTTGCATCAAATGGACCTTAGTTGTTTGCCACTTTCAAATCGTCAAGGAGAGTTTTCAGCCATTCCATTGCATTTGAAACCTTCAGGAAGTCAATTTTGATTTTTGTTTCATCAAAACAAATCTACATTGCTCACTTAATGGAGGACAAAATTTATTGTAGGTTTTGAACATTTTAGGCAACTTTGGTTAGATTTTTGTAGATCTCACATTTGCAAAGTCACAAAAAGTTCAAAACCTACAAAAAAAATCAATGAAGACCATATCTTGGTCATATGGTGGTATTTTCAAGTGATTTTTTAAACTACTCATTTTTTCAAGAGTTTTGCAAATGTATTTTTACATATTTGGGCTATTGTTATGGTTATTGATAGTTGTTTCATACGCGACCTAGACATTTCATGCCTAAATATGTGATAAATTTCACATACAAAAAAATTTTTTTCTAGAATTTTTGAAACTATATATTTTTTTAAGAGAAATTCATTTGTGCAGTTATAATTTTGATTTTACATCATGTATAATAAGTTTTTCTATTGTATTTGATTTCTTCTCTCAAGAAAATTTTGTTAATCATTTTGGGATACCTCACATGTAAATGGGTACATATTATGGTGTTTTTGGGGACTTATAATGATGATACTTTGTTCTTGAGCACATCCAATGATTTAGTTATTCTAGTATGTATTTTTCAAACAACTTGGTGGGTGCTTATTTTGCACTAGCTAGTGGTTTTATTTCGCTTGTGCCTTGATCTGTGAGGTATAATATTTAATGCTTAAGTGTTTCCCCTCATTTGTATTTTTCATGTAGTTATTTATGTGGGGGATATTATCAACATACTTACAATCAATTTCATGGTCGGATCCCACATTTTTAGAGAGATCCTACTATTCAACACAATTTCCTACTATACGGTTATAATGACCCGACACCCATGTATTTCGATAAGATGGACTGACGTCCCTAAGCACCTTGATATTGTTTGGTATTCTTCAACACATAGTCAATGGGACTTGAGTTATAACCCATTGTGATACACTTACACATCACTTTGTAATTTTTTAAGTAAATTTTCCTTTTTGAGGAAGTTTGAACATCATCTTTAACACAATCAACTTCCTATTATGAGTTGTTCTCCTATGGAGCTAATCTCATTATCATTTTCTTCTATGGTCTTTGCTATTATACTGAGTTATGTTTGGTGTTTGTTGTAGCTAGAAAGCCTTTGCTATGTGATATGTCCTTTCATGGCTCTCTCAACACTAAAAGATGCTTGCAATACCTTCCAAATATCTAGTATGGTTAGATCATCTACTTTAGTGCATGTGCCATCACCACAGGTAGTGTTAATATTTTGTCTTCACTCTTGTTTTTTTATAGAGCTCTTACAATCTATGTGGTCAACATCTACTTGAGTCATTTTTTGAACAACTTACATCTTATTTTGTCTTTCCTAATTAATAATTATAGGGGATGTATATGGATGTGTACATGATTATATTGCCTTTGAGTTGTGATCGATGGTTATTTCCATGCCTTTGTACATACGAGTTTTGATACCATAATCATTTCTATGCATTTTTTCCTCTCGAGTTGTGATCCAATGGTCACTACGTGCGATTATGCATTTGAGTTTTAATAAAGTGATCATTTCTACGCACTTATGCCTCGAGTTTTGATGTTATTGTGTAGTTATGCACTACTTCTAGTTATCATTACCATGTACATTTATATTATTTATTGGTGGTGATGTGGTGTATAGTTTTATAGTCACTAGTCACTATTTCATACATATCTTGTTTTTACTTATTATACATGGATACCTAATATAGCCTACTTGCTTGCAGGGACCCATAATCGAGGTTTTTCCTCACTTACTTTATATATGTTTATCTTAAGGGGGTATTGGTGCATACATCACCTTTCTTCTTTTAAGCTTAATTAGATTAGTTAGCTTACTTTATCTTCTATTTTATTGAGTACATATTAGGGGTATGTTAGTGTATATTAGGATATACACTTTTGTATAGTCTAAGATGAACTTATATCATACAATTGGATAAAGCATAAGTGTGTAAACATCATTATTCATACTTGTTTATAAGTCACTTATAAATAAAAATAGCTTTAATGGTTATTCTTAAATAGGGTTTGTCTATTGTGAGATTTTATCCCTAAAAATGGAATCTCTTCTTATCCTAAACCTCCTCACTTATCTATATAAGAGACTTGAGGGCATGGAAAAATATCATATAAGATAGAGGTTCGATGCAATATTTCTTTGAGGAGGGCCACTAGTCCTACCTCACCCAAAGTTAATATTATAGAAGTCATTTTACGTTGATCATATTTGTGTTTATATTAGTTTTATGTTTCACACGTATGCCCATGCAATTTCAAGCGAGAGTCTTAAGGTTATTTTAGCAATCCTAGAAACTTTCCCGGAATTCTTACTTTATAAGATGATTATAATTCCTAATATAAGATAACACAAAGCATAATAAGAACACAAGTGTTTAACATAGAGAAACTTGATGTGGAAGAAAATCTATTGGATGAGTCAATTAAACTTCCCAATCAAATATATACACTTGAAATGTACATGTTCACTAATAACAATGGCCTCTATGGATAAAGATACCATTATACATCTATTGACGGTTTACACATCTACTTTTCATTATTACAACCCTCACAAATAATTCACAATATTGAACAAACACTCTCATCTAGGAGAATAATAAGAAAAATTGAACAGGACCCAAACATATAATTGCATAACTGAATACAACTCTATTGAATGTATTTTCCTTAAAAATATTCTCATGCATATACCCATGCCTCGGGAGACTCGCCAAGGCTTTGAAATGAACAACCAATTGGAGGAAAAAGTGTTTACAATTGGTCCTTTTCCCTCACTTCCAACCATGGTGAAATTGTCGCTTTTCATAGACCAATAGTTTCACAACCATTGGGGTGGTTACAAAACCAATGTGGTGGGTACATAGCTACTTTTGTATGAATTACTAATTATGTAACTACTACCTATGTGGATCAAATAGTTTTACAACTTCCATTGTGGTTACATAACTATCACCTACTATTTTGCTAGTAGTTTCATAAATCTTCATGAAATTCAAGCTTTTGGGGATAAAACGTTGCCAATTACTTTGCCTTAGGATGTTTGAATCACCCTAGAACTAATATGCAACTTATTTGTATTGAAATTTTACACGAATTGTCTCACAACACTATTTTACAACATGAATTACATTATTGAGGATAGTAGATTATAACTAGTCAACAATGCTAGTTTACTTTATCCAAAAATTGGATCAAGCCTCCCAAATTTAGGATTTTACTCCCGTAAGTTTTAAGAACTCTATAGATGAGAAAAAATACCCATGTATTATTTGGAATACCTTTTGGGTTTGCAAAGTAGATAGTCTTTTAACCCAACCATCCATTTCTCTTGCACTCCTCTTCTTTTTCCTTTCTTAATCTGCAACACAAACTCCTCCTCGAACTCTAGTTGACAATCAAGAGTGGTGTATAATAGAAGGTCACAATATACCATCATATTCATTGTTTAACATAGAAGGCTCAAAGAGACAAGTTCTTGACATTGACAATTGAATACATTTTAATACAAGGAGGTAGATTTAATTTAAAGGAATTCTTGATAACTTGTTCCAAAATTTTAAAAGGACCACACCGAATAGGATTAAGCTTATTAGTAAAACCATATCTTGTATCCAACAAGAAAATTGTGCTTTGCCATATGTTGATCATGCCTTCCTTTGACTTGGCTTGTGATTCCTTCAATGATTTTACACTCGGAGGTGATTTTTTGAATCCTCGTAATGAACCTTTCAACTTTGTAGATCTCAAGATCCTCTTTCCCATTTCCCTTGTATGGTTGTCTCATAAAACATCAAGTGCACAAGGAGGTAAGTGCCCAAAATCAGTTTCAAAAGGAGATATACTAGTAGAAGAATGTGTTTCCCTTTTATAGGAATGTTGAATATGCACTAAGTTTTTATTCTAATTTCAGTGATGCTTCCTATTATGTCCTCTCTAAATTTTTACTGATTTCTATTCACCACCTCTATCATCCCATCGGCTTGTGGGTGAAAAGCAATAGACCATTGCAACTTTGTATCCATACTTTTCAATAATGTAGACCAAATCTTGTGAAAATTCTAGCATCCTAATATGAAATAATATAACTAAACAAACTAAAATAAACCACACATTAACAAAAACTAACTTTGGTACACCACTACCTTTGAGGGTATTTGTAAAAGGAATAAGAACATACATATTAACTAGTTCACTACAACAAATAAACAATTACATTCTTTTCTTAACATATGAAACCCACCTACGAAATCCATGGATATGGTTTTCTTCGATCTATAAGGAAATGAGAATGGCATAAACAAACCAAAATTTTTGTTACTAAGTTAGTTTGGGCTATACAATACACATCCCTCTTATGTAC